>JAHREE010000190.1:836199-907284 GCA_033628505.1 Tringa tobata
CACCTGGGGAGGGGGGGGAAATCGGTTTGTCCTGATCGCCGTCCCCCTCGTGTCGCCCCAAAACTGGTTCTCAAGTCTGTATGCGTCTAAATGCGACTTTGTCATCCCCACTCCTGTAAAAACAGAATAATCTTACAACTGGAAGGCTATTCCCCCGTACAGTTTCTTCTGGTGTCATGAAGTAGTAACGGGGGTGGGATTTCAGTTGACCTGAAATAAATTTAAAATACCTCAAAATCACTTAATTGCTGCTGGGGTCTTCATTTGCAACAGCAGCCTCAAGTGCAATGTGGTTTAATAATCATTTGCAAGCCCTGTTAAAAGCAGCATTGTTCTTTGCGTTGCTGGGAGGTGGTCTGCCTTAATACAAACTTCACAAAAATGATGGATTTGAGATTTGGATCAATTTACCTACTTTTAGGTCATGGTGGATTTATTATGATAGAAAGCAGTTATATTTAAGAGGCCCTTTTACAAATAACCTGTCCCTTCCTCGCCCTGCCAACGCTCATATATTTTAGATCTTAGTATAGAATACTATATGTAATTTCTGGTATTCAATGAACTAAAGATTGAAGATGTTTCACTTGAGCTATTTCAGACATACTTGGATTCCCCTGATGCAAATGGCCTTGTCTAGACCAGGCATGCTTTCACCCAGATAGAAGTACTCTACATAGGCATAAGGTCACTTAGTAGGGGACTTGCCGTAACAACAAAGATGCAAAGGCTTTCAGCATGATATATTATATCGTAACTCATCCCTTCCCAGCAAAACTATATGTACACAAGAGAAGGGCAAGTGTGACTGGCGTAACTTAGCCTACATTAGGGGTTTCAGACAAAAAAAAAGAAGCCGTTGCAGGCAGAGATCGCACTTCTGGTGCTGGCCAAGGAGAACCCACACCATGCACCTACCTACCCTCAGGGAAAGGACCCACTTCGACTGCAGCTAATTCATTCAAAGTAGCTTAACTACACTGATATACCTACCACTGTAGACCTCCAACTATACAAGGAAACTTGTGAAGAAAGGTACCAAAAAAAAAAAAACCTCAGGGAAGGATTTTAGTGTGTGCTGGTTCTCTAAAAATTAACCTGGACAAAATTAAAACTACAGAAATCACTGTTCATAGAAATGAGGCTCCACGGGAAAATAACTATTCCCGCTCTCCCTTCCTGTTTGCTGTAAAAACCCCACAACTCTACAGTTAAACACCTTCATTCAGTTACGCGTTAGGTAGTTTTCAGATTAACTAAATGAAGTTTTTTACTTTCATCTTGTCGAGGCCAGTGATTGTTGCTGATACATTCAGTGTTCAGTCTGTACGCATAGTATTATGGGACTTCATTAATAGCAGTTCTGCTGCAATCCTAAAGACAACTTAAAGAGCATTCATTCATGTGACTGTTCCCTTTTAAAGCAAGAGTCAAAGGTGTGCTTAAATATGCAAACATTTATTAAGCTGGTGTTTCATAAGCTAGTATACAAAGAGCGCGGTGAGGTTTTCACATTATATATAGCTCTTGGGGTGGGGGAAGCAGAAACTATGGATCAAATTCGTTTTCACTAACAGCATCGTTGCACAATTGTAACGCTAAATTGGATTTCATAATGCAATTTTCATAAACCAATGGTTTCATAAAGTAGAAAGTTCAGTGTGGTACAAGCTAAGGCGCTGCTCTTACCCAGCACTTAAAAGGAGCGCTCACCCCGGGGAGACCGTAGAAACAAACCCAATCTTTGCACAGTCCCAGCCAGCCAGCTTCATAAACTGTTACCTTTACCCCCTGGAGCGATACTCTATTTCCTAGATAAAGTAAAAACGGTAACCTACACATAGGCCGTGTTTTTAGGCCGGCTCTAGCACCTTCCCTTCCCGGCCCGGCCCCCGCAGGCAGGAACCACCCTCGGGGGAAGATATTTCTAGACTTGAAGCAATTTATGTGCAAAAGCCAATTAGCGGGTCTGTAAGCGGCCACATTGATCTCCGTTTTCCCTCCTTCCTTCCCGCCCGCCCCGCTTTCCCGGCCCACGCCCCCGGGCCGACCCGCCGCCGCCATGCCGCGGGGCCCCCTGGGTACTGTAGTTTTCGGCGGCGGCGCGGCGGAGGATGCTTTCCCGCTCCTTAAAATCCCCCTGAAGGAAAGTAAGTTTTTCTTTTCGCTCTGGAGAAGGGCGCCCTCCGCCAGCCGCTCGGTCTGGGTGTCGCTGCCCGTGGCCAGCCTCCCGCCGCCGGGCTGTGAAGCGGCGGCAGTGAGGTAGGGGCGAGGCGGTGGGGCCATGTGCTCCCCCGCTACCCGAGCGGTAAAATGGCGGCCCGGTCCGGCATGGCCCAGCGTCTTCCAGCTGGGCTCTGCTTCCCCCAGGCCGCCGCGGGGAGACGGTCTCGCCTGAAAACCCAGGCGGCTTCGGTTTATCCCGGGTCCTGCCCTGACCCGCCCCGATGGCGGTGGAGGGGTCTGTGGGGATGCGGTTGTGAACGGCTGCCGTGTTCAGCTCTATATCTATTTTAACTGCGTGTCTTTTGGCTGGATTTACTCCTGGGGAGCTTGATGTGTAGCGTTTTTAAATGTACTGCACTTTTAAATATTTTAAAACGCACGTGGCTTTTATTTCTACTTTTTTTTTTTTTTTTCTCTGCTCTGTTTGGCTTTGAAAAAGTGGTGAAATATTTGCTTTAAAGTAAATATTAAACTTTTAACCTCTCTTGTTTTGGACTTTGACTCACTTTGATTTCCCCCCCCTGCTGTTTGCAAAGTTGGGGGCTTACCAACTTCAACATTGGCCTTCTATCTGTTGGTTTTTTTTTTTTTTTCCTTTATCCATCTATTAATCTACTTGAAATTAATGAGCAGAGTTAGTACTTAGTTCACTATGTTGTGTCTATAACTGAAATAGCGATGCAGAAAACACGTTTCTCCCCCCCAGTTCATTCTGGTTCTCATCCAGTAGCTTCTGCTGAGGCTTCAGTGGTGAAAGACGCTGAGCACTCCCAGCTTCCTACATAGCATTTGATGTGTCAAAATTTAGTACTTTGGGGAGGGTGATAAAACTTCTAAGGCCTGTGTATTTTTAGTAGTGAAAAATATTTTTTTTTTGCTCAGGAAATGCACGATCCAGCCCTTTGGAGGATCACACCGGGAGGCAAGACGCCTGCCTCCCAGATCCTCAGCTCAGGCCATGAAAGGCGTAACTTTTGCTATCCGCTCCGATTCAGGCATTCACCATGATGCTCCAGTTTCTGCAGGGGCGAAACAGATAGTAAACATGATTTTTCATGTCTTAGTTTGTTGGTTTTTTTAAAGTGGTCTGATACACCACACTGTATGGCCAGGCGGGAGCCAGGAATTAGTCCTAAATAAAACAGATGAGCAAAAGAAGCTTATTTAAACCCAAAGCTTTAACTAAAACCATAATTGCCACCTGATTCTGGAGGCCTCTGAACTCCTTAAGCAGCTCTTTGTGGTATTGAAAACAGAGGAAATCCAAAGTTCTCTAAAGCTGCGCTGTTTTCCGTCAGGATGAGCCTAATGCTGCCCTAGCCTAAACTTGCAGTTCCGTCATTGTATTTTGGGCATTTTGGCAGTTTAGGCATCATGGCTGTTTGTTTCTGTACCTTCCGTCTCACCAGCAGAGCTGCCTGCACAGTCCACGTGGTGAATTCTCTCTGGAAGCTGATCTGTGTAGGAAAAAGATGTGGAGAGACGTGGACCTCTTCCCTTCCCCAGCCCTCATTTGAGTGTCTGGTCTGACTTGCCCTGTGACCACGAACAGGCTGGGGCAAGAGGTGGGAACGAGCAGTTGGGTGAGAAGGTAAATTGTGAAGCAGCCTCTGCCACCAATTGCATTACAGTCTCTGGAACAGTCATCTGAGGATGCTGTGCACAGGACAGCTGGGCTGATGAGCACTCTGCTGCAGCCAAAAATGAGCTCTTTTCACCTTCTCTGCCTGCCACTTTCTGCTGCTGTTTCCCTTGTACGGGTGGTGGTGATAACTCCATCCCTCAGTTTAGCTCACTAAGCTGGCAGAAAAGTATTTCCTTTATATGTGCAAATATATTATATATTAATATATATTTGCTTTACTGCATTGGTTACTGTTGTAGCATTAGTTTTCCAGCATTATTGGCTGCCTGATCCAAGCAACTGCTCACTCACTCTTGGCACACGGGGTGGGAGAGGGAAGGAGAGACTGGAGGTGGAGAAGTTGGTGGGACCAATGGGAAGCTGCACCAGCAAAGGGCAGTGCAAGCCAATTGTGAAACACCAGTCGGTGAACCTGCAGCTCGTGCATTTCAGCCTCCGGTTGGTCTCCAAGCTTGAACGGGGTCCAGCAGTTGGCGAAGGTTCACCGGGAACGCCAGCTTGGAGCTCACCTCATGTGGACTGAGATCTGTGTACACTCCTGGTGTGCAGCAGGCTCTTAAGAAAGGACTCAGCCTGGTGATTAGAGTGTTAATTTGGAAAGCAGAAGAGCACCTGAGGGGGTCTGGGAACATGCAATCTAGCTCTGTCGAGTTCAGAAGCCCAGTAAAGGATGGCAGGTTCTTGGGAGGGAGTATGGCTCCTTTAGTTAGGGATGAGGTAATAAGGCAATGGCTTATTACAAAACTCCACCTAGTTGAGATAAACTATTTATGTAACTTGCTCCACACACTTACGATATGAAACTGAAGCTTGAGAAGAAGTTGCTTAAGGAGTTTACACTTTCTTATAAAATTCTCTTCATAAATGCAACCAGGGAGCTCAGTTTAACCCCTAAGTCTGTGCACGGGATCAGTTTGGGCAGTTAGTGGTTCCTGTTAAAAGGGAAGGGACAGCAACTGAGTTTAGCAACCTCATCTTACTTCTACCTGTATTTGACATCTTACCATGCCTTGTGGAGGAGTCAGGATGGAGAAAGCTATCAGACACTGTTGGGTTTGCCTTCCTCACTTTATTTTCTCTGTTCTGCAGGCCCTGACCTGGTGGAAGAGTTGCCCGACTTCTTGGTGAGCCCTGCCTTTTGTGGAGGATAAAGGTCTCTGCTGAATTACTGCTGGCAGCCTCAGGGATAGGCTCTGGAAATCAACTTGTCTTCACTCTATCATCCTGTCCTCTCCTCGTGGATACATGGAATGATTAGTTTGTTTCTGCTTTCCTGTTCTTATTTCCTTTAAGGACCTAGTGATAGACCCTTGCCTGAAATGGCACCTGTCTTAATTTTAAAGCATCTTTTAAACAAACATATCTTCCTTCTTTACAATAGCAGACAATGGTTGCTTAAGGTAATTATGTACCATGTTTTGCAGTCTTTTTGGAGTTTTAGGATTTTACATACTACTTCCAATAAAACCCTGAATGCGTGGTAATCCTCACTGAAGAAATGTCTACCCTGTGAATGGCTTTTCGTCTTTTGAGAACAAATTTTTGACTCCTGGATTAGTGGCAAAATAAATGTCACCTCTTGGAATTTTCATTTTTAATGCAAGATACTGCTGGGCAGCAGAGGGCCTACACAGCATCTTTCTATGTCAGTGTGAAAAAGAAAGGCTGCAGCTGCTAGATTTGAGCCTCCTAAACTGGGATTCCCACCAGAAGTTCTCCTCAAGCTACATCCCTAAATAAAAGTTGCTAGGATACCATTTGTGGGATGCACAAATAACGCTGAGTTTCAAAAGAAATGGCTGAAAAGCTGAAACTTATTTTTTACTAACATTTTGTTATAAAATGGTTACATTTTATTTGAACATACAATATATAGCTTGTTCTGTTTACCTGCTCCCATATAAAACTTTATGCCATATTATTTTTTTTTTTCAGCTGACAGTAGTATTAAGATATATTACTTTTGGGGAAAAAGGAAGTGATTATTTGAGTTGCCAGCATGGTGAGTTACGTTAGCTGGCAACAGTGTCACTGGATCTTCAAGCCTGTTGTACTATTTTTAAGCAGTAGGCTTAATGGAGTGTGAATGTGCATCATGCACCTTATTCTTTCATACTGTTGAAATACATAGGACTATCCGTAGCGTCGTTTTTATGCCTAGCAAAAATGTATAGCCTCATTTTTAGATAAAAAGAGAATGTTTAGAATCTGATTAGTAAACAGTTTTTAACTGCAAAAAATACCTGGAATGGGACAGAATTTATTTTACAAGTTTAGAAACAACAGGACGTGCTGCTTTTGCTCTGCAGACTTTTTGCTCTTCACTCCTAGACCATTTGTATGCAAGTTTCTGTCCCCTCTTCCCAGCTGGAATGGCAGGACTTTCCCGTTCATTGGTTAAGTGCACAATGTCGTCAATGGGGCGGTAATATTGGGACAGGGGTACTACATTTTAACCAGAGGCTGCTTATCTCCTTTCTCTTTGTGCATCTGAACTCCTGACTACTCCTTTACTCAGATTGGCAGCACGTAGGATAAGAGTAAGTATGTTCTCTGCTCAGGTTTGAATCTCTGCACTCAGTTCTGAGGTACTTGTAAGAAAATGTTGTAATGTGTATAGTTCAAATTATTATTCATAAAATTGACCTTAAAATTATTATTTAATGATGACTATCTGTAGACAGCACTGGAGACATGCTTATTTGGTTTAACATTGATGTAGGAAATAGCTGTCTGCTACATGATAAATGTTTATTATTTTATATTGGATTCTTTTGTCCTAGGTAACTGTCTTTAAATCATCCCTTTGTTGTCACCAGCTCCTTTTATCTTTTCTTTTTGCTTGAATAGTAATATAAAAAAAAGGTTTAGTGTAACTTGCCACCCTGAATACGTATACCATAACTGATAATTTTTACCCCAACTTTTTTTTTTTTAATCGGAAGTAATCCTGGAGTTTTGTAATGAAAATATCTCTGCAATTTTGCAACATGTATATTTTGTGAAACACTGGTGATTAGAAACCTGAAACTAAAATTGAATTTTAACTCTGGTGTGTTTAGTTCATACTGAACAACTCAATGTTAATCTTCTGTGTTTTATCTTCTATTCGTATTCGTTTTGTCTTTATTCTGACTGGATGTTTTACCTAAAAGTATTACTCTTCTTCGTTAATGGATTAAAACACATTGGCAAGTGGCATAGGAATACCTTCTAAAACGCATGTAGGCTCTTCCTGTCTGACGTTTATTACAGAGGACTCGTATGTAAAAGTCAGGCTCACCATAGGCATTGCATAGTGCCCTCAGAGCAGAAGCTGTTTCCCACAAAGCCCAGGTCCTCAGGAAGGACGGGTTTCTCCAGGGTTTATTCAAGTCAAACTTTAGCAGCTGACATGGGGGGGAGGCACACGCCCCTGCCTTATCAGTTGGTTGAAAATCTGTTTTCTGCCCTGTCTTTTTGCCTTTCCCTTAGAAATTTGTCGTTTTTTGTTTTTGGTTTTTTTTTTTTTACTTTTCTTTAAGATGTGCTTTGTGCTAGTTGTCCTCTCTTGTCCTGCCGCAAAGGAGGGGGACCACAGAGGAGTTCTGACTTTCCACTGCTGTTGGAAATGGAGCTGTCACCTGCGTGTATTCAAGCTGCATCGTGTGTCAGGGTGTTGTTTTTTTCCTCTGAGCTCGCCTTGGCAGGCTCTGCGGGCTTTGGCAAGCACAGGTCAATGACCAGCCGCTTGATGGAAGAGGCACAGGGAGTGACCAAGGGTTGCGTGTTGCGTGTGCTGGGATTTCAGCAGGGAGACGGGTTGTTCCTTTTGACTCAGACTCGTATCTGGGCTGCGTTCCTCCCCCGGATGAATGGGAAGCCATTTGTACAGCAGAGGAGACACATCAGGCCTCATTGCCGGCCATTTGTGGCCAAAACAAATTGTGCCGTTTTCCACCTGATAACCATTTTCCTTATTCTCAGTACTTAAAATGCTTTAAGCCATTTTGTATAGGTTTAGATTGTTATTTCGCATCTGTTACGATTCAAAGCTTTTAGATTATTTTCTGCAAGTAGTGCATGCTGCATTCGGGCTTAGGACCAGTTACCAATTTGTAGCTGCTCGCTGCCTGCTTCACTGAATAGATTCCTCAGGGACTGTTTGACTTCTCTGAATAAAACTCTCACTTTAACCAGAGCAGCGGCATCGCTTGTGTATGTAGTTTATATATAGTTGGACTAGTGTGACTCTAACAGCTAATTCTTTGAATAACTTAGGAGGCTGGCCTTTGCTTTTCAAGGAACTCCCAATAAAGAAATATGTACTTATTTTATTTCTTTACTTACTGTTTTCTGAATTCCGGTGCATTTTTTTCAGCATAAATGAACTCTTCTATTCTCTTGCTAGTTGCATGGTATCATTATTGGGATGGTGATTCTGAGGTGACGTACACCAGTAAATATGTAGAGAATACACATAGAAGCAAACGTGTTTTGAAAAGCAAAGGCTACTCAAAGAAAAAATTGTAATATAGACATCAATCCAATGTGTACACACACACATAATGCCATAGGGAGGGCGAAACTGAGGAAGTTCATTTCATTTCTTTGCAACCATTTTATTTTCAAACTCCTGGAAAGGTTTTGGATAGTTTAAAATTATAATGCAATTGTAGCCTTCATTTATACAACTAATTTCCACAGGCCAAGAGAGCGTTAATGTGTTTTTCTAAAACTCAGTGGAACAGGAGAGAGGAGTGGATGTCTGTCCTGCAGTACCTTGTTGTTTGCCTCCTGATTGTTCTGTCCTAAGGAACGCTAGAGCTGGAAGTTGATTTCCCTGTGTCATTGCTCTTACCCTTTTTCTGAAGTATTTAGAGCTCCTTCAGATATTACCTTTAAAGAGTCTTCAGTGGTCTCATTCAGCTCCCTAGCACTGTAATACTGTGCTCGTACAGTTTGTTCGTGCTCTTTGCACGCTTGGATTCTCCAGAAATTTCTAGAGGTTACAAATCACATCCTGGTCATTCGTAAGGGTTTTTCCTGTGTCACAGACTTCTGTATAACTTGGAGTGGTTGCCAGTCTGACTAACTGGAAAGCCAGGATAGAGTGCCCTGCAGGTTACTTCTGTGCTCTGGAGCAGTTTAGTCTTTGACATTTAGTTTATATCACATCTGATTAAGTCAGTTATCCATTTTGATATACATATCTCTTCTTTTTTTTTTTTTTAAAACCAACAAAACCCTTCTAGAAATATCATTGCCTGAAATAAAGTGACATCTTTCACCTCTGTTAGGAGTTGCATTGCACCCAGCGCTTAAACCAGTGGTCTGTGAAGCTCTTGCTTTCCTAACCGCACGCGCCTAATTCTGGCTGTTTTGCTTGTGTTCTGGTTTTATGCAGACTAATGGCCGATCGAGTGCTTGTGATTGGCAGTGGAGGGAGAGAGCATGCGCTGGCCTGGAAGTTGGCCCAGTCTCCACGTGTAAAACATGTGTACGTTGCTCCGGGAAATGCAGGAACGGCTGACAATGGAAAAATTTCAAATTCAGGTAAAAAGAAAAAAATACCTTCTTAAAATTTGCTAACTCAACAAGTAAGTTGTTCCATTCATCAATCTGTTAATATGAAAAGATTATTATTATGACTATTTTTTAAGGTTCTAGACATGCGATACAGATGCAGTTAAGTAGAAAAAAATGGCTGCACAAAGCCCTGTGCAACTACCACTCATCTTAAGCGATTGCAGTTGTGATAGCTAATTCTTTGGGTTTGGCAGTGGAGGATGCAGCCAAAACTCCATCTGCCTGATGCACATTCCTCTGGGAATACAGCTCAGGATAGCTCCTGTGGTTCCAGAAGGGAACCCTATGGAAGGGGTGATGGTTTCTCTTGGTGCGCTGCAGTTCAGCAACTGGTTGGTGAACAGCTGAAAAGTGCCTGCAGCAAATGCCAGCACCTCTGGGAGAGTGGCAGAGCTTCGAGCACTCAATTCATTACTATATCCTCAGAAGTGCATCAAACTCTGTGATCCCTACAAGCTTTGATGAGAATACTTTCTCACCTGAACTGTTCAGCCTTTGAAAAATAATCATTTCTTTGTCTTGGTGATCTTAAGAAGTTAAGGTTCTTTTTGAACATTTCTCTCTTAGTATTGACTACCTGGTTTGAGCTTTTGGCTTAGTATGTTAAGCTCTGACTGGCTGTAATTGAAACTATTCATACTTACTAGTTTTGAGAAATTAAGTTTAAGGTATTTCAAATTGGGCATCCAAAATTACATGCTGTGTTGTAAAAAAAATACTAGTCTGAGGTGCTTGCCTGGAGGTATGCAGTGAATCAGTAGAAAACCAGGGGTAATTACTTAGAGATTCCTGTCTTGTATCCTTTATATAACAGATCCTGAATTAGGTACTTTAAAGACTGACTTAAGTTTCCACTTCAAAACATGTGATAACATACGGAATTAAAGTTAGCACAGTGTGCAAGTGAACATGAATTATGCACGCCAATTTTCTGTATTCATATTAGTATGTGAGTAAAATCTTTTTTTGTTGCCATCTCATGTGGAAACATGAATCCTCTCAGATTCTTGTACAGCAGGTAATTATCGTTTTCAATTCCATTGGAATGCTTAATTACAGGCTGTTTAAAAAACTTTGTCCTTAATTTCTTTGACCAGTCACAGTATCGTAAGTAGTTTTTGTTCTATTTGGTCTCTGAGGAGAGGGCCCAAGGAAGAGCCTGACAGGAAAGTCGTATGTTTCCTTCTCATCCAGAAAGCCAAGCAAAAGTCTTTACCCTTGTGCTAAATGGAGTCAATGCCAGCCTGTGTGACCTGCAGAATGTTAATTTCAGTATTTTTTTTTTGCAAGTGGTGTCTTTTAAAAACTGCTGCAGTTTTCTCTCAGCTTGTTATTCCACAAAAAAATACTGCACCCTCAACTGTGGAAAATACTTGAGCGTGTACGTAATAATGCTCAAACCAGGTCCATGAAACCTACCATGTGTACTAAAGTCTTTTTTTCTAGACTATGGCCTCACATGTACTTGGGGAGATAAATCCTCAGCCAACCAGAAGGTGGGAAGAATCTAACATTTCTGAAGAGCTTGACTTCTTCGGTTTTTAAGGAAACAATTTGTCTTATCTACTCAGGCATTTTAGTCATACCACTTGGGCCTAGATTTTAACTCAGGGTGGAAAATGGAAAACACCTTTACAGAAGTATGTGAGGCCTGTAATGTGTGAGCCTGGGCAACAATGTGAAACTGCTACCATTGTTTCTGTTTTTTTGGTATAATCAAGATTCGGCTCTGAAAGTTCATCCTCCCTTCATGGTTCACAAGAGTGCCCTTAATTAGTATTGCAACTCTGTTTCTCAGATGATTTCAGAAACATGTGAAGCTTAGCTTAAAATTACAAATAACCTTACATCCTTCAAACCTTGCCTGTATCCAAGTTAAAAAAAAAAAGTTTTTATGCTTGAGTCAGTAATGTTTCTGACAATAGATTTAGGTTGAGTGGCTAAATATAGCTTTATATTCAATTTATATTTAATTAACAGGGCAGTTTTGGTGCCAGGAGCATGCAGAATTGCTTTCTGAATCCAGAGATGGACAGACACGTGTCTGTGAATGGACTTCACATCCCAACACCTCCTTCCACCACATTTTAGCTCTCAGTGTAACATATACTCTTAACTTTAAGCTCTAGCTTTGAAAACCTTGGTCCAAGGTCCTTCTGTCTGGTTCAAAAGGAATGTTTAGATGTCATTTTGAGAAATTAACACAGCTACAAAAACATCCCCTTTCAGTCTACATCCTACGGAAAATGATGTTTTGGGGGAAAGTTAAGATTATGTATTAACAATGTGATTTATTCCTTTCCATTTGTTATTAGGACATTTCTACATCATATAAATCTTGTGCCATATTCACTGTTCATATTACTAGTAGATCAGACCTGCAGCACAACAGTTTGGGATGAAAAGTGCAATCACCTTATGGGCTCTTTTGCTTCCCTGCTCCCCTTCACATGGATTAATCTTGTGGGCAAGAGGGATCATCCCTCTTCAGTGGCCCACCAGAGCTCCCACTCTCTTTGGTCAGGATATGGTGTTCTCCACCTGCTTTCACAACAGCCCCATGGGACTGAAAGACAATATTGACCTTTACGTTAATCAGTACTTTAAAGCCAAATGTGTTATGCTTTTGTTTTTGCTCTCTTGTGAGCCAGAAGTCAATTGGCATAAATTGCACATGGAAATCAAAGGCCTTTGCTTCTCCTTACTTAGAAATGTTGGTGGAACAAAATAATTGAACTGTTAAATAGGCATCAAGGAAGTCATTTTTATTAGTGTTCATTATAGTTTTTTCCCCCACTCCACCCAAACCTATAATCACAATGTAGGCTTCAGACAGTTGCTTTTATGCCATCTCCTAGGCAGAAATAGCTGCTTCTCTTGTGGAAGCAGGCAATTTATTCATACAGGATGGCAGGAGCGCATCGTGTCCGTCTGTCCGGCAGAAGCAGCTGTGTCACTGCCTCTCCTTTCTCTCTCTTTACTTCCTTAGAAACTAGCTGGAAGAGACCATCAGCTCCTGGTGTGCTTGACAGTATGGTCACTAACAGGAGATGACAGATGAAACTTAGAACGAAGTAGTGCAGCTGCAGAGATGGCTGTGCTGTGCTGTACTATGCTTCCTTTTCCAGCTTCATGCCCTGATGTATTCTTCTCCTCCCTGCAGGGGCAGCCAATCCACCCCAGGCCGCTCTCACCACTTTTTTGGCTCTTTCTGTGTTCGTGTTCCCGTCCTCGGTAGACCTTGGTTTTATTTATTCTTGATAAAAGCAGTGGAATTGCATTGCCTTTGCGTAAATCTTTTATCATGAGACTTGACATTATTGTCTTTCGTGCAAGTTCTTTCTTTTGTTTACACAGTTTTTGGCATTCCAAGTATCGTCATATTAAATGTTTGTTTATGGAAAGATAACGGTCCTACAAACCTAAGACCAAATATCTTCATCCATGATTAAAGCACCTGCCCTTATTAAGTTCAGCCTAATGTATGAAAAAGTGTTCAGATTCCCCTTTGTTCCAGTGGGGTCGCGGTTTAGTTTGGCTATTTTTAGCTGGCGCTACAGAAAGAAAATAAAAAAGAAAAGAAAAGAAAACGTGTTGCAGTCCCACCACCAGCTGCTTGTTCCTGTCTCCCACACCATGCTGGCATGAACATGTGTAAAACTTCTTGGGGTCCCTATTCTGGGAAGATACTGGCTGAAAAATATATGTTGGGTTTTTTTTTTTGTTTGTTTGTTTGCTTGTGCAGTGCTTCTTGTGCTGGCAAGTGGAACATTCCTAGAGATGAGAACAGTTTACTGCATGACATTCTAGGGGAACCCCAAACTTTCTTTCTCACCTTTGAGGACAAGGTGGGTTGACAACACACATCAAACTACAGCCTTCACTTGCGGGGGTTTGGTGGTGTGTTTTGGTCCAAGCCTTGTGTGTAAGTCTGTGTATTAGTGTATGCCTTGCCCTTCCAGATTCACAGTGACCTGCCATTCAAGAATGTGAGACTGGTGAAAATGCTGCTTCAGCGTTATGTGATAAATAAGTGCTATGCAATCATATTGAATGCAGTCTTACCGCCCTTTTATATCTTCAACAGCTATTTCAGTCAGCAATCATGCTGCGCTCGCCCAGTTCTGCAGAGATCAAGAGATCAAGCTGGTTGTGGTTGGTCCAGAGGTTCCTCTTGCTGCTGGTAAGAGAATGCAAGCTAAAAATCAGAGCTTTCATAATTTTGGAAGAAAAGTAAATTTTTGTCCCCATCTTCAGTGCACCGCTCACTCAACAGTACCTGAGTGTCTTCAACAGGACTGGAAACAGATCCTCCATGGCAGTTTCCTTGAGATTCAGGCTTATGCTGTGATGAAAATGAATTTCTGAAGGTTATTGTGTGAGCAATATAACAGTTAAAATATCCTTAAATGTTCAGTTTCTTTTTAAGTGCTTGGGATTAGTGAGGTATCAAAGTGTTTCCATATAGGAACCTTAACTAGCATTTTGATTTTCCTATGGAGTTTTCATTTTTTTGAAATAATAATAATCTGAAACTCACTAAAAAAAACAAACAAACCACATTTATGAACACTTTGATAATTTTTCTGGTTTAACCTTTTATGTGATCAACAAGTGTCATCTTCAAAAAAGACTAATGTCAACTTTTTAGCTAAAAGCTATAATAAAACAAGGAGGGATTGTCATCTCTTGCCAAATGCAGCAGATCTTCTTAGCCCTAAATATTGCAGGGTTACCTGCTTCTGATTATAGTGAAAAATACACCTAAGGCCCATCTGGTAAAGCAGACACTGGATAGATATAAATGGCTTATCATTCCTGACATACTTGTTCCAACGAGTCAGTGCATCTGTAGACTTGGACTACATGACTCCTATAAATCAGCTGGTGATTTATAAATTTTTTTTGTCTTGCCATTTTTAGGAATTGTTGATGACTTGACAGCAGCTGGAGTAAACTGTTTTGGTCCAACAGCAAAGGCAGCTCAGCTGGAGTCCAGTAAGAGCTTTACCAAAGCCTTTTTGGATCGTCATGAGATCCCAACTGCAAGATGGAAATCTTTTACTGATCCTAAAGCAGCATGTAACTTTATTAACAGGTAAAATTATTGACATTTTAGAAATATATTTTTTTTACAGCAATGTACAGTGTGCTATGTATCCAAAACAAACAATCAGATGTTTACTAATTCATCAATACTTTTGGCTTTGGTAGAATATCTGTAAAGGTTTTGAAGGATAATCTAGCATGACACTATCACACTGCAATAAATCTGCTAATTAAACAGTTTTAATTTACTGCTTTTAAATTAAAATAAAGTCCAGCGTTCAGTTTACAGGAGAATATAGGACAAGTTTTTATTTTTTTTCAAATTGCCTACTGTGGAAACCCAGCTTGTGGTCTGATAGTCATATGTTCTGCCTTCTTTGTATCTTTTCTCCACGAATATAAATTCTGCCTTGACACTTACTCAGCAAATGATGATCTACTCATCAGAATACAATCCAGGTGACCCAAAAATGATACAACAGTAAATTATTAAAAGGAAAGAAACCTTTCAGAACTAATAACATTCAGTGGTGAGGAAAAAACAAGAAGTAGAAATCCTTTACAGGCGTAGCATAACAAGAGAAGCCTGATTTTTATTGTGTGTTATTCAGTAAAGGTAAAACAATCACTATGAAAACTGGTAAGTATTTTGATGTTTCAACTATTGAAATGTTCAGAATGCCTATAAAATATATCTACAATACAGAGTGTTTACTTTAGAATCTCTCTTCTTTATCTTTGAAGTGCAAACTTCCCCGCTTTAGTTGTAAAAGCTAGTGGCCTGGCTGCTGGCAAAGGAGTAATCGTGGCTTCAAACAAGGAAGAAGCCTGCAAAGCTGTTACTGAAATCATGCAGGTGAGTAGAAATGTTATGCACTAACTAGAGAAGTTCACACACAAAATAAGTTAACCACCTCAGAGTCTCAAAGATATTCTTTATTTCTGTGTAATAGGAATTTTGCTAAAAGATGTCAAATCTTCTGCCCGTTATTTGGACAGCTATGAAGGGCTGTCATATTTGTTGCTTGAGGCAGGGTGCTCTTTATAGGCATAGTTCCTGTAGGCTAAAGTAAAATCATTCTTAATGAAAATCCAGACTTGTATCCATATGGATTTTCTTTTTTTTTACCATTTGAGCCTGCTGCAATCAAACAGATACTACAGTTCTGTAATATTAACACTGTGATTGAGATGGATCTTGCCAAGCAACATCAGCTTTAGGACTCCAGTCACACAGCACTTAAATGTGTAGTAAAATTCCAGTGGAATTATTTCAAGTTAAGTATATTTTTAGGTAAGATATTCACCAAATATATTAGGACCATCAAAATCTGAAGACAAGAAAAATGAAGCAGTTTCATCTGAACAGTTATGAACATATTGCTGGAAAATAAGACCCGTATAGGTCAGATTTTCAGCTGTAAGCATTGCATCTTACAATTCCGTGGAGCTATGCTGATTCATAGGAAACGTTGTCTGACACCCTGATATTTCAAGAGTCATAATATAGGGTCTGCACTCACATTTTATTGTGTGTGTATGGTTACTGGACAAATACATACAAGCCCAATGTCTTGAACCAAAGAGATGTATGTTAGAGAATCTTACAGATCCACAAAATTATCCTGTCAGCGTGGGTTGGTTGGCCTTAATTGACTAAATATGCAGTAAGTGTTCAAACATTGCACTGGAATATGAAAATATTGCCCCTTTCCAATGTATTCTACAGAATTACACTTTTCTTATGAAGTAGAAGTTCAGATTATAGACTTGACAGTTATTGCTGTTACTCTTGGTATCGTGGGTGCAAGCTTCAGAAAGTAGAGCATGAGGAATCGTTCAGTAAGTCATAAGTATCATCAACAATTTAAAAATATTGAAGCAGAAAATCTGCATTTATTTAAGAATAAATGGAAAACAGGAGCAAAGATTTTACCACTGCTGACATACCTGGGATGGAGAATGGATTAATAGTCTCAAAACTGTGTTGCGTTTTTATTGCTGTATTAAAAATATTTTTTTCTCGTTGCATTTTGAATATTTAAAAATAACTGAAACAGAACTAAGGAGATTTTGTTTTTACTGTAGGATAAGACTTTTGGTACAGCTGGGGAAACTGTTGTTGTTGAAGAACTTCTTGAAGGAGAAGAAGTTTCTGTAAGTGTGCATCTCACTGTAACACTTTGTTTATTCCCATTCTAAACTATTTAGGAAACACTATGTAAGTACCTACAGAAGGGACGTGTAAGGTTTTATTAGTTAAATTAAACCCAGTTATCTGTAAATAAATAAAATCTTGTTAATTAAAGACAGCTGGATTAAGAACCAAACCCTGCAGCCTGTTCAAATAATTCAAATTAAATAAAAATAACTCAAACAGGAGTCAGCTGTTATCACATGGGAAAAAAAAAACTAACCTTAAAAATTTTGAGTGTTGTTGAGCGTGCAGTTCTGTGTTAACGATTTCTCTGACAGCAAAGACAGTATAAGATGTCCCTTCTCTTCCATATTGCTATGTTTTCACTGCTGTTTGCCTAGTTAACCTGTTTGTGAAGCTGCAACCTAAAGACTTTTTTCCAAAGAAATCACTACCACCACCACCTTGCATGTTTTCTGTGTTCTGGTTTAGAGCCCAGTGCCATTTGAATCAGTACAAGTAACAGGATGGTGAAGCACAGAGCGAGGCAAGAAGTGGTTGAAAGCAAGGGAGAATGGAGACTTCCTTTAATCAACTTTGCTGATGAAGGGAATATGTTGAACTGCATCATGAGGGAGCAGTAAACTCCTTTGGGGCAAGGCAAGAGTCAGATCAAGAGAGGTGCAGGCAAGATCCTCATGAACCAGTTTCATTGCCAGAGAGATTGCAATGTAGAAGTGTGCCCAGGGACGAAGGGTCCAGAACCAAAGGCTGTTGAATAATTTGACAGCGTTGATTTACTCTGCAGATGTAGAGAGGACTTTTCCTTCGTTTTAAGCTGATTTGGCTCCTTCATTTAAAAAAAGCAAACCAAACTATATCTAATTTAATTAACAGAGGGTGAAGGAGAAAAGGGGAATTAGAGCCTAGGTTTTGAGGTGGCAGGGGAACTTGACACTTGCATCACACAAAGTAGAACAGCCAAGTATCAGCTCAGGTTCCTGTGTACTGGAGCTGGAATTGATTTGTGCTGCATGTTGTGAACCTTCATCTTGGAGGTGGTGGTATTTTTAAAGTAAGCGATCATCTCCAACCCTTGCCAATCGTTGCATAGTCTGGTTTCCTGCCTGCTATGAAGAAATTAGGCATGCAGATATTGGTCATCCTTACTCTTTTCCTGGTTGTCTTGACCTTTTTAGTAACTATGGGGTTATCTAGATGTTAATTCTCTGGTGGAAAATATGTAATGCTCTTAATTAGTCCTTAGAATACCATTGGACTTAGTGTAATATAACACAATTATAAAAAAATGCAGTTGAAAGGTTTTTTTTCTATGATGACTGACAACAACGAAGCAAACTTGCTTGCCTTGCCTGTCAAAATAATTAATCTTCTGCAAATGGCTGTAGTTTTTAATATATTTTGGCATTTTGGGGTTTTGTCGGGGAATCCTTGCTTGTTTTTTAATTAGCGTTATAAAATGTTTTTATGAGTACTGCTAGCAGTAGTCCAGACAGTGAACATCATCATCCAGTTACAGAAGATGTCAGCAGGCTTGTTATTATGAAGATACTGAGGATAAAAGCATCTGCTATATAAGTAATACATAAATAATTCAAAAGCAAATAGTTTTATCAACAAGAAAAAGGAAATCTTGAAAGGAATGTAATGCCTTCCTTCCGGGGCAGGGAGGAGGAAGGGGGAGGGAAGAAGTAGCTTCCATTGTGGAGTATTTAGTTATTTTTTTTAACCTTTTTAGAATTTCTTTTCAGTACAACTACAGATGTTATGTTATAATTTTTATATGTTATATGAAAGTTAATTTCTGTAGGAGGGCTGTAAAAACTGAGGCACTGCTTGCTGAGGGAAGAGGGAAATGTTTAGAACACTGTAGCTTGTTTTATCAGGGAGACAGAATTTATACTCTTAAATATCAATTTGCAAAACTGAAAATCAAATATATTTGGACTTTTTGTGCTTTAATTTCAATCATACACTGGGGTTTTAATTATTCTCCTTGTTTTCTAGTGCTTATGTTTCACTGATGGCGTCACAATTGCTCCCATGCCTCCAGCCCAGGACCACAAGCGATTAATGGATGGAGATGAAGGCCCTAACACTGGAGGGATGGGAGCTTATTCCCCAGCACCTCAGGTAAAAATATATTGACAAAAGGGATCTTTCCCTAAAGCTGTACTACATCTCTAATATCGAAAGCATGTGTGAATTTGTAGTTCCACCATGATGAACAGGAGAGTGAAGAGAGTGGGCTTTTGTGGATGAAAAGAGTTGCCTAAAACAGACATAGTCAAGTAAAGTCCATAACTTAAATTTGTTTCTCTAAAGAAGAGGATATTTCTAGTGAATTACTTGTAACTGTAAAGGTGGAAGTGTCGCTTCTGCAGCCTTGTATTTTGATTTGGTTTTCAAGTGTTACAGAATACTGGTTGTGCTTAAAACCACATTTTCGTCTTGTGCCAAACTAAGCTAATGATGAATTTAGTTCACTTGCTGTATTTCAAGGTAGTTTGGTTTCTGTTTGGCAAGGAGCTATTTGCAAAAGGTCTTCCTTTGCTTTCTATTCACCTGTGTCATGGCCAGAGTTTTTTTCCTTTTAGAAGGTCAAAAAAAATTATAGGTTCTGTTCATATAGAAAGCTATCAATCTTGTTTATTGAATAACATTTTATCATCAATCACTGTACTTTCCAACCATGATTTTTCTTAGGGAGCCCTTGTCTAAATGCCAGTATGTCTGTACAAATGGTTTGTTCCAGTGAAGCCAGAGGGATTGCTTGCACATGTAGATCTAAGCATGGAAAAGTGTCTGAAGAAATGCAGACGGTTGTTTTAATGCTGTGGTATGTTGTCTGAGGAGAGAGAAAAAAATACTAGCTTTCCGTTGTATAAAATGTTTTGGAGTGAGCAAGAGACCATCCAAATGATCTGCTTGGCTCTTAAAAATGCTAGCCATCACAGTAGGAAAAATCATGCACTCCCTTTTTACAAGCGCTGTTTTCTAATCTTGTTTTATTAGATTTCTAAAGATTTACTACAGAAGATAAGAGATACTGTCCTTCAGAAAACTGTTGATGGCATGAGGAAAGAAGGTGTCCCCTATTTTGGTATGTACAGAAGTTTGAGGTTTTTAAGCATAAGGAAAAAGACAGGTTTTATTACTTCATCCTCTTTATAGGCCTAGCTCTAAGGAAGATAACTTTGATCTATTTAAAACTGGTTTTGGTATCAGTGGCTTGATTTCGAGTCCATTGAAATCAGTGGATGTCTTTTCATTAATGGTGGATAATCGCCAAGTAAGGAATTGAAAATAAGATGCAAAATTTTAACCACAACTATTTCTGCCTGGTATATTTTTAACGTTTCTAAAGTGTTAACATCCTACCTTTAACACAGATGGCATCCTTTTTAACACTATTATGTGTTAAATAGATTCAAAACAAATGAATGTTGCTTACATAGCTTTTTATACACTTTTTTATTCCAGGCGTGCTTTATGCTGGATTAATGCTTACCAAAGATGGACCTAAAGTTCTAGAATTTAACTGCAGATTCGGTGACCCAGAATGTCAGGTGAGTTATTTTGTAGGTACATACATTTAGTCATTATGAGAGGAGAAAAGTCTGTTACCATCTACCATTATTCTTAACTAACTTTCGAGTGAATAATCGGTTAATTGCTCTAAGATTTAAAATACTTGGTTTGTTTAAGACAGAAGGTCTGATATTAAATTGTTCCATTCCAGAGAAGATTTCAGCAGGTTATACTCAAATATGGCCTTACAGGGGTAAGCATGAGTGAAACTCAGCATTTTCATATATTTCTGGAATGGAGTTGGATTTGTTTTTACTTTAATAAAGAAGTGAATACTTCTTTTACCCAATCCCTGTTGACAAGTGGAACATAATCCTTCATGTCCATTCTTCAGATCAAAATAGGGTTCTTTGGCTTCTGCCTTTTCATCTCCATATCTAGCCTTTCCTTTACCCATAGAAATTATCTTCAAGGACTAGTATTTTTAAAGCTACATGGATTATGAACAATATGTATATATGTGTGAGAATACAGTATATGGAAATGCTTTATGTTATTTTCACAGTTGCATTTTTAAAAGCTCAGTGAAGAAAATGTAACAATGTGTGTTGTTTTCTTTAATTTATAAATCTTTTATTTTTGTAGGTAATTCTTCCACTGTTGAAAAGTGATCTGTATGAAGTCATGCAAGCAGTTATCAATAAAAAGTTGTCTAGTTCCATGCCAGTTTGGTTTGAAGACAGTGCAGCTGTGACAGTGGTCATGGCCAGCGAAGGGTACCCAGGAACATATCCCAAGGGTTTGGAAATAACAGGTAAATATAGCAGGAGAAACTGCAGAATCTTGATTCCTCTCTTGCCCTTTCTCAGCTCTCTCTCTTGCCAGATGAAGGTGAATCAGTGTAACCCTGGTCCGAGAAACTTTAGACCTTGTGGTTAAGGGTCACCAAGAGACAACTGAATTTTCACACATCAAAGCTTATTGGTGATAGATACATAGCATTTTCAAATCTCCACACCATATTGTTAAGTTCTGTAGCATTTCTTTAATATGTGTTACAGTAAAGTAGTCTTGGGCTGATCACTGGTTCTTACATAATGTTGATGCTGATGAGTTTTGTGATCTTTATGGCAGTGAAGTACAAAATCCAGCTGGAATTATATGTTTCAGCTAAATACTAAGTCTCCGAACGTACAAGTAGACACTTGTCTCTCCTCAAAATGTAGTTTTTACATATTTATTCCCATTTCCAAGAACGGTCAAACAGAATTTGGTTGTGGTTTCTAGACAGTCAATAAGTACTAAATATCTATTAATTTGTAATTTAATAGAGAATGTTCTAATCAGTTGATTTTTTTCTGCTTTTGTTTTCTTAAACGGCAATCACAGGACTTCTTCAGGCTAAGGAGCTAGGATTGGAGGTGTTCCATGCAGGCACAGCCCTGAAGGATGGCAAAGTGGTGACTAGTGGAGGAAGAGTCCTTACAGTAACTGCTATTAAAGAGGATCTAATGACAGCACTGCAAGAAGCTAACAAGGGAGTAGCAGCCATACATTTCAAGGGTGCCATTTATAGAAAGGACATTGGTTATCGGGCTATAGCTTTCCTGAGACAATCCAGGTAGATATTTGAAATACTTGAAATGGAAATAACTGGTGTAAAAGGGACTTAAGATGCTACTAGTTTACATTCATAAATTGATGTTGATATTAAGCATAACTCTAGACAAGTTTTAACTACCATACTTGTCAGCAATATAAGCAAGACCAGCCAAGGAAGGAACAGGCTTTTTGATGGCTCTCATCCATGTTCTTATTCTCCCAAGACTGAGTTAAAGTACAGCGACAAGCACATAGGAGAGACTTGTGCTGTTGCTGTCTTTGTTACATCTGTTTTAGGGAAAGTGAACTCCTGGTTCTTAGGCTCTAAACTGTAGCTTTTACTATAGATTTATGTTGTCCGTAAGTCTAATATCAATAGAATGAAATGTATTTACAAAGTTTGAGCTATTTTATTGGTTCATTTTAGAGTCTTTAAAAATGGTTAAAATGGTCTTAAAACCAACCTGCCTTGCTGGCATATGCATTTTAATGCATTGTGGGTAGAATTTATCGCTCCTTTTTAATATTATTCTTGTTGTTTTCACAGTATTTGGTTTAACAGTTGTGAGATCATGTGGGTGTGGGGTTTTTTTGTAAAGCAGTGTGTCCTACTGTCTCTCTGATGTTATTGAGAGCACCTTCCAGGTTTTAGACTCATTTTTACCTAAGACGAGGCCTATCTGCTTGCCTATTCTTCCATTCACTCAAAACATAACTTTTGATAATAGGTTTTTTTATAGTCTATGAAGCATATTAGCAAGTTTCCTTTTTACTGACAGTGTATACCAATTAGTATATTGTAAAATTATGATCAATAAACTTACTAAATGAACAAGGGTGTTGGTATCTAGTCTTCTTTCTCTCTCAAGAACTGTGCATCTTTTGAGAAATTTATGTGAAATTGTGTAATTGGTATTTGTATTGTAGTAGAAAAAAAAATCAAGTCAATGTATAAGGCAAGAGAAGGTACTTTAATGAACAGTTCTCTAAGCCACTGAGTTTGTGGGCCATAGTCAGCAAGTTTCTTGACTAGAGTGCCTGTAGGCTGGGAGGATCCCTAGCTTAGGAAGGAGACTCCTGGGAACTCTTTACAGTCAGCATCTGTTTCAGTGTCCTTGAGTCTGCACCAACTTTTGCTCAGATACCCTAAAATTGGAAGAACAGACAGTTGGGCACACTTCACTTTGGACTCTGTGTTGCACACAGTTCAGGAAGGGTGATGGTTGGCTCCGTAAAGCTGGGGACGTACCTCATCTTGGCAGCTTTGCAGGATTAAGTCCTATGTGTTTCACTTTGTGAAAATATCCAGAATATTTATTTAACAAAAAATACTGCAGAACAATACTCTCCTTTTAAAGAATCAAAGATATGATGCTTTTAAAAATAAGGTGGAAGTATGATGAATATTCATCATGTTCAGACTGAAAGGGCCTGACTCTGGTCTCTTATTATTGCAGGCTAATATTTCCTTGAGTCTGAACAGCTGCTTCTTATAATTATTTTCCTCTTGCAAATTTTTGAGCAGTGATATAATGTGAGTGCACGTGTCTTTGTATTTTCCTGGTAGCACCACTCTTTGGCCGGTTGTTTTGTTGCATTTATCCTTGTTGTTAATCAATCACCAGTGCATTTCACCCTTAGAATTTACACTATTACTGAATCGCATCCATAAGAGAGCTAAAATAAATATGAGCCTAAAATAGGGATGCAGCAAGTAGCCTGGTTCATGCCACTGACGGTGTAGAAATAGCAATTGCTTAACTGGAGTGAGATATGTTTGGTACAAATAGTAATTAAAAGTCATTAAACTCACTATCTCCAAAATTGAAAGGTCTCTCTGTATAGATGGGGTGGTACTGAATGTCCCCAGTCAGCCGTATGAACAGACAAGTTACATACTCCAGTTTGTAGTAAGTGTGCTTCCTCTATTGTGTGGCTGTATCTAAAAAAACATCCAGAGCTTAGGAACATTTCTTTCCAGATTGCTACAATGGACCTTAAGAGCTTAAGTCTTTTTAAATTAACTTTAAAATATACACTTCAATAGAAAGTTTATTTAAGGAAAAAAGAGGTGTGGCTGGTTTTGTGGCAGTATCATTCCGGGTAATAAGGAGAGCCAACCTTTAAGCTACAGTTATAAAACTCTCCAAGTATCATAGAGGAATATCAATTTATGTGATACTTCTCTTTTGAAAAACTAAGTTGAGCTTGATCCTGCACGGAGCTGAAGTGTTCTGATTTAGCAGTGCATTTTTGTATACATTTTGTTTTGAGCGCAGGAACAATACTGTTGATGCCTCTGTATCTGGATCAGGGATTCAAACCTTGCAAAATCAGGTCCATTATTCCACCTATTTTACCTTGCTGTTGGGTTGGGTTTTTTTGTTTGGTTGGGTTTTATCTGGTATTTGACTGGATAGAGTATGATGCTGATGCTATGATGCTGTCTTCAAGATATCGGCAACTCTTTGAATGCAGCTTATGGCAGACACTCTGTGGTGCAAATCCATGAAGTTTTGGTTTTTTAGTATAATACTCCTTACCTTCAGGTGTATGTGTGAGGTCAGGTTCTGAGCAGCAAAAAGATTAACCTTTGAGCCATTGAACCTGCCTAAAATGAGTACTTCAATATTTAGATATCATTTTATATGAGCAAAGTTACTGTACAAGCAGGAAAATAGTGGTACTTGACAGCAGAATAGGATTCCAAATGGTTAATCTCCTTGTGATGCAATGATGTAAAGAAGTAAATATATTTTTAAAATAGATGTTTGTGCATTTAATAATCAATTGTGTAATATATTTTTTAACATTCTTTCAGAGGCCTGACTTACAAAAACAGCGGGGTAGATATTGCAGCAGGGAATACTTTGGTTCAGAAAATTAAACCCCTTGCTGCAGCCACGTCAAGGTCAGGTAAGCCTTGTACCTTCTATTCTTGTTTCAGTCAGGTCATGGCAATGAAGCTTATCATCTGATCTTGATCTTGATACAAAAGCTTGTATTTATGTGTTCTGCATTGTTACACAACAAGAAATATCTGCGGTAAGCCTGTTATTTCTTCAAAACATATTTCCTTAAATTTAAAGATTTTCTTCCCAAAATGACTCTAAACTATACCTCCTGAAAGTCATAAATGTTAGAGAATAAAGTTCAGCACTCTAAAAGGATAAAGGCAAGCAAAAATCCTACCATTTAGTGCTATTTTGATTACATGGATTATTATTTCTTGCACAGTGAACTATACAGTTTTTGTAGGTAACTGTTTAGAAAGGTGTACAATTGTACAATTCTACAAGATGTAGAATTCCTCAGAGATACTATCCATTACTTGGATAGTAGAGGTACATATAGAAGACAGATCTTTTGCTTGGTTAAAACAGAATCAATTTGTCCTCTTCTTGTCGTGATCTCAGGCATATCTTGCTCTAGCAAGTCCATGTAATTCAGTTGATAGATTTAAAATACCAGTCGTATATAGTAACCCTTTTACCTCAGATTAACTGAGAACCTTCAGACAATGTCAGATATACACAGAGAGAAAACTGTGTACGCACACACAAATACTAGTCACTCCTTACCATTCGTAGTATTTTCTACTCATGTTTTTTCCACTCTTAGGATTAAATCAATTTTAGTTTCAAGATTACTACTTACCTATCATAACCAATCTTAGGAGCAAGGAGTCTTAATATACTCTAAGTAGCAGTATTAACAAGGAGATATAGGGACATTCAGTTGGAAAATGCCTATTTATCATCTTTTCCCAGAAGCAATAGGCTTTGATCTGTTACAATTCCTTTTCTGTTTTTCAGAAAAATACTAAGTGCAAGGGGGAAATATATCTGTCACAGTAATTACTGAATGTTCAATCACAAACTTGTGGATTTTTAGCCTTAAGAAGTAACAAAGAAATAAGACAAAGCAAACTTAAATTAGGAGCTCCTGTGCCTCTGTGAACAGGCTCTCAATGACAGAGAAGTTTTCTGGTGACAAAGCAGTGTCATATTGACAAATACCAGGGGGAATTTTTGTTGGGAGATCCTGGAGAAACCCATGAAAGCAAGTGTTCACTATTTTTTCCTGTTTTCTGACTGGTAGGCTGCAATGCAGAACTTGGTGGCTTTGCTGGCCTCTTTGATTTGAAAGCAGCTGGTTACAAAGATCCTATCTTGGTATCTGGAACTGATGGTGTTGGCACAAAACTCAAGGTAATGTGAAAATCCATGTAAAGGAAGGAAAATAGCACAGAAGGGAAAATGTTTTAACAGAAAGTATCAGTTGTCTTTTAAAAATACTTGTTTGCATTTCTAAAAAGGGAATGAAAAATGAAAATGATCACCAGGCAAAAAGATTAAATATATGTTTAACTTTAGCCATACTTCAAATGATCTTAAAATAATTAATTTCTAATATTAAGTGTGTAATCAGGGGCTCTATTTCACCAAGGGAGAATCCCCACCCTCAAAAAGATTACTCACGGGGAAAAACATTTAATTATACAGTTGCTATTGTGTTTATGCAAGCTGCGATGAAACCCTTTCCACTTCAGTCCCCTTCCATAAAGTGCCTTTTGTACTTGCCCATTAAGAAAGTAACGATCCCTAAAACAAAAACGTTCAGAGAGGCTCACAGAGATGCTAATAAATGAAGCTGCTCCACAAATAGCATCTGGAGGAGCCGCGTGACTTCAATCACCTTCCATTGCAGACTCCCCAGGTGTGTTTCAGTTTCTCCGAGCTCACCCAGGGGTTCTCTCCCTGTGTTTTGCAGATCGCACAGGTGTGCCAGAGACACGACACCATCGGTCAGGACCTCGTTGCCATGTGTGTCAATGACATCCTGGCTCAAGGAGCGGAGCCCCTCTTCTTCCTTGACTATTTTGCCTGTGGCAAACTTGACGTGGACGTGGCTCAGAGTGTCATTGCGGGAATAGCTGAAGCTTGCAAAAAAGCAGGATGTGCTCTGCTGGGTATGAACACTCTTCTTTGAAGGATATGAAAAATCTTACACAATATCTTTATAATAGCTTTTAATGAGATTGTTTTCCTACTCTCTTGAAGAATCTTAGAGGTGTGGAAAAAACACCAAAGCATCTTTGCTTTCAGAGGACATAACCTCTACCCACTGAAAGGAGACAGGACTCTACAAATGCTTCCATTAGCTCAGGAAGTTGCATATAAATTTTCTTATTTGTATCTTTTCATTTAACTTTTTAACTATAACAGCTACCTAGAAACTAGCAGTTCATGTATTTTAATTCCTTGTATTTTTTTATTATATTTTAAAACATAAATAGTTTTATTTATTTTTATCTTTTACCCTAAAGGAAATCCTCTAGAAAAAAAAAGATTTATATGTGNTTAACTATAACAGCTACCTAGAAACTAGCAGTTCATGTATTTTAATTCCTTGTATTTTTTTATTATATTTTAAAACATAAATAGTTTTATTTATTTTTATCTTTTACCCTAAAGGAAATCCTCTAGAAAAAAAAAGATTTATATGTGTTACTGTGCATGTACATGTCCCTGTTTGCATACATATCCTTTCAATCTTTTGGGTGATTTTAACCAAATTTCACAGGAAAGGCAGAGATCTCACAGCTACTGTGTTCCCACAAGCTTCATAAAACTAGAAAGCCACAGAATGTCCTTATGCCTGCAACAAAAGCTTCAGCTGGAGCTCTGTACTTAAGACACAGAAGTTACCATGAGACAGAAACATAAAAGAAACCAGGTTTCATTAATTACCAAACTAATAGCAAAATTATTTCTCTGCTGAAGACTTGATGGAGATTTATTTTGCCAAGATGAGAATATTCCAAGATATTAAGACTTAAATTTAAAAATTTTCCTTTTCAGCCTTATAATACAAGTACACAGTACATCTTACTAATAAATTATGTATGTATTCTGGTATACAGTAATCTAGTGATCCATGAAAATTATACCATATTTCACTTCTTGAATCTTAAAAAAGACAGCTTTAACACTGTTCAACTCAATAAAAATATTTCTAGGTTAGTGAAAAATATATTCTTTCATATAAGTCATTAGTTTATAAAAGGAGTACAACGCAGGGTTAAATTTTAAAGCAATGAAACCCAGAAAGTTCAGTTTCCTCACATAGTTCTTATTTTCCCTTTTTTTTTAAAATAAAAACAGTTGTGGATAATTACCATGATTTTTCAAAAAAGACCTTTAATTTGAAACTAAAAGTGTGACAGCTCAAGTGTCTTACTTTAGGTACCACTTTATAATTGGTAATACAGTAATTCTGTCCTTTTCCCAATTCTTAAAGAAAGTTAGTAGCAAAAGTCTTTTCTAAGGGGGAGTGTGTCATTTCAAGGTAATTTATAAGCTTTGAACAAGAGGCTATTTATGTTCTGGTTTAATTTTTTCTGCATGAACTGTTAGTCAGCTTATTACTTGTCTTAAGGTGTTCTCTCAGTTTATGAAATATAATCAAACCATTCATACTTCAGCATAAGTACATGTTATGTGAAATCTTGCTATGAAATTTCTTACTGAAATGTCAAGATTTTACTTCCAGTTGGAAGACTTTAAAACTACAAAGGGCTTTGGATGTTGTAAATTAATTACCAGAGAACAATTTCTCAAAATTGTAAATAGGTTAGCCAATATCTTTTTGTGCTAATATGAAAATAAGTCTGAACTCATAAATAAAACACCCATGATTTGTTCTCCAAATTTCTGGCACTCTCAGAAAAGGAGGGACAGAGATGATGCAATAACGTTGAACCTAAGGAGGAAATGCTTTTCTGTAGCCTGGATCATCGAAATAAATTTCAGTTTGGGCTCCAGCTTCACACATTCATTTCAGTGTGCCTGCATATATCATGTAGATCTGTCTTGGCATAGTATCACCTCGTAACAGTCCCATTTGAAGCATGTTGCTAAATTCCTGCCTTGCATTTCTGCAATACCTGAATATTCAGCTCAACCGCCTTAAGCTCATCGCACCGCTTGATAGCGAGGTACTGAAGGGCTTATCTACGTGCTTGGTTTTGCACAAACATTATTAAGTACAGATTTAAACAGATGTATCTAAGCAAATTATCTTTGATTTCAAAGTATAGTAATGCAATGTAGAAACCTGGAAAAGCTTCCAGAGAATCTACTCTGTCAAGTGCTGAGCGCAAGAGCAGCTTCCACCTTGACTCAGGTAAATTTGGAGCCCTGTTCAGGGACACTTTCTGGAAACAGAAGACTTTTGTATTGAAGCTGCCTATTGGAAAACTTTGGAGTGAGCAGTAAATGCTCATTTCATGTACCAAACACAGCAAGTTCCCCTCTCTAGACTGAATGAGACTGTGGCAAGCAGAACACAGGTCTTCAACAATGAAGACCATCAGCTTATACCTGAAGGTCAGTAGGGCAGCCAGAAAGGTATGTATGTAGAGAGAGAACACTGTCTGAGCAGTGCTGTGCATTTCTGTGCAAGCTGGGAAAATTACCTTTTCAGACTGCATTCTGAATGAGGGCAGCCAGATAAAACCTGGTTTTCAGGACAAAACGAGAGGATGTTCTGATGATCAGGATATAAGATAATACCCTTGACAACAGTTCATCTGCACGGATGGGTAGGAAAGGCCCTCTTAGAGGTGTTCTCCCAAAACAGTCTATAAACCTTAGATGTTCAGAGTTGGTGTGATAATGATGGCCAGGTTGTGGGCATCAGTGGCAGTCAGGATAGTGCAATGAAGTCTTTATGAAGGCAAGTGAGCCTAATAGCTATGTTGTTCCTCTGATGTCCATGTATGAATTTCTTGTATCTCTTGTATCTTGTAAGTTTTTCATGGAGAATATTAAACCTGGCAGAAATTTGGAAATGTGAAGCACTAAATATATGCGTTATATGATTTTAAAATGTGAATGCACAACTTGATAATAGTTGCCAGAATGAGGGAGGAAATGCTCTTTCACAATTTTTTTTTGTTGCTTGTTCAATCGAAGGGCATCTGACAAACATGCTTTTTAATTCTTTTTAATGTTCGTTTATCTAATTAAAAAACCTAGTCTGTTAATGCCTTATGAGTTTAAAACTTTGAAAAATTGCATGTCTACTGGTCCCAGTGGTTTTCCAATATCCCCTTTCTCTTTTTTTCGGTTTCCATAGGAGGAGAAACTGCTGAAATGCCAGGCATGTACCCACCAGGGGAGTATGACCTGGCTGGCTTTGCTGTTGGTGCAGTGGAGCGAGGGCAGATGCTGCCCCAGCTGGAGAGAATTGCAGATGGAGACGTGGTTATTGGAGTCGCTTCTTCTGGGGTTCACAGCAATGGGTACAGCCTTGTAAGGAAGATTGTTGAGAAGTCATCGTTCGATTTCTCTTCTCCGGTTGGTGCCTCCGGTGATCAGACATTAGGTACCATTTATCATGCAGTTTCTCACTTCTCAGAATTTTAACTTCTGAACAGGCAAACACCACACAATTGTTTTGCTTGTGCCTTTGCTTTTGTAACTTTTCTAAGGCACTAAAAAAATATTCTATTCTTTGACATGTTCTCATCTTCTTTTTTCCTCTGAATCACACATGTAGGAAAGAAATTAAGGGAGGGGGATAAATAATTCATTGAATGCTAAAAAAAAGCTAGAACACTGTGTTTTTCTCTGTAGTACAATGCTCATTGGTATCCGGCAAATTAGTATTTTGAGATTTCCTCAATTCTGTATTGATTAACATTTATTTCTGTGCTGCAACTGGTCTTCTTTCATCCTCTTTCATCTACAGGAGATCTCTTGTTAACGCCGACTAAGATCTACAGCAAGACTCTGATGCCTGTCCTTCGCTCAGGCCATGTGAAAGCCTATGCCCACATCACTGGAGGGGGCTTGCTGGAAAACATCCCCAGAGTTCTCCCAGAGTCCTTTGGTGTCGTTTTAGGTGAGATAAAAAGAAAAGCTGTAGAAACGTCCGCATGTTCATAGGAATTGAGGGAAGCTGCATACATGGGGCCATGTCAGCTGCATTGCACTGTAACAGCTGGACTTGCTTGTCTAGATATAAGTTTACTTTTTCTTCATTGTTGCTGAATTTGTCCTTGTGCTTGAAACAGAGCCAGTGAAAACACTCTGTGGTCTTATGACTGCTGCCCATTGAATTCACTTCCCTGATGGTGTTTTCGACTGGATTTGTTTGGAAACTCTATCCATACTTGCAAAACAAGAACAACTTCAAAAACAACCTAAAGTGAGCTGTCACCATTTGCAATAACATGCAAAATTATTGCTAATTAAATGACACTCATGAAGTTTTGATTGGCATTCAGATACGGTTACCAGCTCAACTACATCTCAAGATATTCAGCATGACTTAATTAATCCTCACCACAATCTTGTCAGGTATGCTAGAAAGAGTATGTCTCTTACAGAGAAAGCATAGTATGGAAAGGTAAATTACTTAGTATAGGTTATGCAGTGTTCATTGGTTTGTAGATAAAATAAGGGAACTAATACTGAGTTTTGCACTACAGAACTGCATGTAAATCATTCTTCCACTTGGCGTCTAAACAGTGGTCCACACTGGACATTGATGTATATAAATGGAGACGATAACATTCTAGGTATAACATGATGAGAAAGAAACTTAATGTGTGTGAAGTTCCTTTACAGTGGCTTGTTCCATAGCATTTCTCGTGTTGCTGTAAATCATCCTTAACTTGTTGGAATTAGGGACAGTGTGAGACTTCTGGGGCAGTTTTTAAGGCTATTGTTCAGGTACAAGAGTTTCTCAAGAACTGGAATTGTCACCTTCAAAACAAAGACTGCTTCAGAGCCTGTGTTTGAATTACTGATTAATGGATTGCAGTGGAGCAATGTGATTAATTTCCTCCCAGAGTGACACTTCTTTCTGCTCCCAAGCCTTGTTCAGTAAGGAAGGAAAAAACGTCCTCTTTCTATGCCTGGAAGCCAATTTCACTCAAGCTAATGCTGTTGTGGGACTTAGTCTGTGCTTTCCATCCAGATCTTGCCTCTTACTGCTCTAATAATTTTAGTATTTGTCCACTGGTAGTGATTTCCACTGTTCATTTGTATTCTTAATTCTCTTCAGATGCTCTTACCTGGAAGATTCCTGAAATCTTTTGCTGGCTCCATAAAGAAGGGGACCTCTCTGAGGAGGAAATGACTCGGACTTTTAATTGTGGGATCGGTGCAGTCTTGGTAGTTCAGAAGGAGATGGCTCAGCAGGTCCTCAAGGATGTTCAGAAACACGAGACAGCTTGGCTGATCGGAAAAGTTGTCTCCCTACAAAAAGGTTATTAAATTTTTCTTTTCCTTTTAAAAAAAATTGCAGATCTAAATTCCTTAACTGGTGAGTCTCCATGGAGGTTAGCTGAAAATCTCTTAATTGGCACTCCCATAGCTTTTTTTGCACAGGGTATTAAAATGACAGTCCTCCCGACTTCAGTCTTAGTTCACAGAACATGTGCTTAGCAATGTCAGATGTCACCAGAACTATAAATAAATAATGAGAAGTAAAGCAGTGCCACTAATCTCTTTTCATGGGTACTTTTCTCCTCTCTGTTTCTCCCTTTATTTACGTGTTGGTTGGTTTTTTTTCCCTTGTATGCATTCAGGCTCTGCCAATGTTAAAGTCCATAATCTGCTTCGAGCCTTGCAAGCAAATAGGTCACTGTCTGTGCGCAGCCATATCCAAGGCAAAATCCAGACAAACAAAGTGAAAGTTGCTGTCCTTATCTCTGGAACAGGTGAGAGTTATATTCTTTACTACAGTGTAAAACAGACTAATAAAAAGGAACTTCAGCTCAGATTTAAAATCTCTTAAGTCCTTACAAGTCTCCAGGGAGACAGGCTTCTAACAGGCTTTCAGTAACAGGCAGAATAGATTTTGCCCTTGGATTAATTTCAGTCACAAACAGAATCACCTTCAACCTCTGCTGCAAACTGACTATGAATTGCGTCCGTGTTCATTTTATCTACAAATTTCTGCACCTCTCCAGATTTGAGCAACTACTGCTTTGCACTATAGGGACAGCAGGATTATTTCACAACTAGATCAGAATGTCTTCTGGCCATATAGGCACTCCCAAGGTTTCCAATATTCTCACTTGCTACAAAGTAGACCATCATTCCAATTCCATAAATTACAATTTACAAATTTAATTTCTAGTAATAGCCCTGTTGCCCCCAGCTGTCAAATTCAGTTCCTGGTAAGATCCATTAAAAAAGGATTACTGCTAACATCAATGTTTTTTGGATTGGATCTCGCCCACATTGCCACTTACTTAAAACCTCTTCTAGCTGTTAACTAAATTTGTTCTTCAGGAAGAACTTGATATTAATGAATTATTTTTTCACTCATAGGCACAAATCTGGAAGCCCTGATAAACAGCACAAAAAAGTCCTCCAGTTTTGCACAAATAGTTCTTGTTGTTTCTAATAAAGCTGGTGTGGAGGGGTTAAGGAAAGCTGAAAGAGCTGGTATTCCTACGAGGGTAAGTATTCCTTATCTTTTTAAAATTAGCCATTATTGGCTCGGGCCACAGCAGGAAGGTACTGTGAGATGATGAGTTTTACTAAGCTAAATATGGTTTGATAGGATGCCTTAGCTTTTTTTTTTTTTTTTGGTGTCATGAACTTGTGCCCTTGGGCAAACTACCTAACATGGGAAGCAAAATACTTGCTTTGCTCCTTCTCAGAGATGCTGCTAGCAATCCTGATGGTTTTGGGAATGGTTATATAAAACCAGTGCAAAACTTTCACAGTTACAGTTTGAACTTTGCCATTTATTTAAATGTTTTTAAAATTACATGCTCAACAGACATGGTAATTTATTTGAATGAAACAGAGAGGTCAAACTCAGTGGGACCTTCCACTGACTCTCTGGGTATTGCTTCAAACTCTGCAGGATTCATTGAACACAAACTGTGTTTCCCTTAGTGTCACTGGATCCGGTGCTGCGTTGCTTTGCCTTTTGTGCAGCCATTTGCATTACAGATGTGAAATGTTACTGTTCTGATTTAGGAGCATTTTAAAGTCACTTTTCACTGGTAACTACAGACAATAGGGAAACTTTGGGCCCACTGCAAGCTTTGTTGGTAACTTGAATATTAGCAGGATCTGATTGTCAAGCACTGCTTTTACTTGGGAGTATGCAAAGACTGCAAGTAAATACATCCTTGGTATGCAGGGGAGGAACAAACACATAATGAGGGGGAAACATACAGTCTTAGAGAGCTGATGGACTCAGTGGTTAAGATGGGAGAGTGAGTGGTGACATAGAGGTGCTGAGGAGTACGTGCCGCACCGGTTATTACCTGATAGTTCATAGCAGAGTTCAGCCCAGTGCTGAGCTGGGCTTTATTGCTTGTGCCCTCTGACGCTTTTTTGGCTATCCAGTTCTGTTTTTTCAAAACTACTTTGTGATATTTCAATGCACTACCATGGTAAATCTGGTATGGATCAACAGGTGTTTTTATTTAAAAGGCTATGGATGCTTTAAGTTACGTAGCACTGCCTTCTTCCTGCTTAAATTAGGGGATGTGCCTTGGATGGAAAATACTTAACTCAGTTATATGGACCTTTTGCAGCAGGGGCTGTTATATCAGCTTGTGATTAGCCTTTCCTTCAAGGTTCACAATTTCCATCAAGGCTGAACTCCTTAAAGCTACCAGAGGCTTTAAATTGAGTGAAATCATTCTAAGACTTTAGGTTATCCTAATGACCTGCATTTGTAGGTTGGTAAATTGTGCCCAAATGCTGGAACCTAGAACTGTGGGCCTTATCAAATAAAATTCTAATTTATTCTGGTGATTGCTCTGTGTGGACAGGAATAAAGACTGCGTGTTTGTCTGTTAGCTTCATGACTTTAAGAACTGCTCTTCTTGCTGTGTATGTGCACCCAGCCTGAGCCACACGTGGGGAATTACTTATTTTTTGTTTGTTACTCCAGGGTACCATTTCATTGTGCTCTCAAGGCGTTCAGATTAAATTAAGACCATGTCCATATTCCTTTGTCTTTTGGATTATCACAGGTTATTGACCATAAATTGTATGAAAGTCGCACTGAATTTGACAGTGCAGTTGACAAAGTCCTTGAAGAATTCTCAGTTGAACTGATCTGTCTGGCTGGATTTATGCGAATACTATCAGGTCCTTTTGTCAAAAAATGGGAAGGTAAGCACAGCGTAGTCGTGTATGCATTTAAAAAAAATAATTCATTTTATAGCTCATCCTCAGGAAAAAGAAAATGGGAAAAATACAGAAAAAGAACCACATTAATTCTGGGTTTGCAGGGAACTAGACTCTTCCCGTCTTATAAGGAAAAAAATAAGAAAGAGAAAGGCAATATTTTTCCCCTTCCATCTATCATTTCCACAGAGGTTTAAGGAAGCCAAGGGCAAATGCAGACCTTGTGGTCTTTGATTTATTAGAATGTACTTTAAAATAAAGCTGTGAAAACTTTAGACCCCTGCAGACATGAGGTGCAGGGCAAACTGTTGCCTCAGCAGTAGGTGTTGGTTGGGGAGAGGTGAGCATCCAGCCTCTGAGAAGTCCTTCCCCTGACAGATGAGCTGCTTTGGCTGCACATAAAACTACAAAACTACGCAGCAATACACAGTTCCTGTTAGCAAGATCTTGCCCATCTTCTGGTCAGATGTCCCAGGAGCTGTCTGAATCCGAGGGTGGTGTGTTTCACAGGCAGATTCAGCTCTTGTTTGTCCAAAGTGTTCACAGTATCTCCATTCTGGTCATCATTTACAATTTTCCCAGGTCTTTGTTAGGGACTGATAAAACCTCTGCCTCCTTCAGTGGCTGCTCTCCCTCCCCCAGCTGTTCCATTCCTCTTCTTATCTCTTTCTGTTTCTTTCAGGGAGTCCCGAATCACACAGAGGCAGCTGCTCTTCTCACTGTTTGCTCTACTTTGGGTTCAGTCATGGTTACATAAACTAGTTCTTGCTCATACCAGTTACAAGCTGGCCAGCCTGTGCATTGCAGCTCCCCAGGCAGCCTTTATTGTTCACGTGGTGACTTCTGTGTTGTCCTGGGTGTGCCTGTGACACGGGCCTTTTATACCCGAGCTACTTCACAAACTTCTCTTTAAAAAAATCAGTGGAGCAAAACAAGCATTCCTAGGAGGCAACTCATTTTATGCTAAACCTGTCAACTGAATTGGTTTTGTTTCTCTCCATTCATTAAGGGGAGTGCAGAGGATGAAGATGTAAATGTCTGTGCTGTAAATAGCTGTAGTTAGGAGAAAGGAAACCCTCACTACAAGAGGTGTGTTTTGAGTGGAGTATGTGTGTAGAGGATGGAAAAGAACTTTCTCTAGTCCAGAAATCTGGTGCAAATTAGTTCCCTCTGATTTAGGGACGGAGCACTTCCAGCGCTGCTGGTCACCTTGCACGGTGCAGGACTTGTCTTATATATATCACTGGCCCTTGAGCAAAAGGCTCTCTTAGCACAGGTTAATTCATTTTTAAAATGTCCAGCACTGAATCAAGCTTGAAACCAGATACCTACCTGAGCTCTGACCAGGAATATCCATTAGTTAAGTGTTAGATGTGAGCCCAAACATTGAGTTCAGCTTGGGAATCTGTGCCAGCTAACAGGAGCATACTGTAAAACTCTGACCCAGCCGTGCCCTGATCAGCCTAATCTGTCCAGAAGCAATCAGTTCTCATCGCTGCTCTCTTAAAAGCTGTTACCTTTCTTTTCTCCAGTAGTCATAAGGACATAGAGTGTGAAACCCTCTTTCTTGCTTAATGGCCCTGAAATGTTAATATTGAACGTTAACATAAAGGACAGATCAAAAACAAAACAAGACAAAAACAAGCAAACAGAAAACCAGTTTCCTTGAGAGCAGTTTCTGATGACGCAGTAATAAGAAATGAAGAAACTCAGACACAAGTGCAGTGTTGTTTTCAACTCGCTGTCCCCAATACTTTTTTTGCTCAAGCAGCAGGGCAGGGAGATGCTGATGCTTAAAAAAGGGGTATTTCTGAGGTACTGTTGAGGATCGGTAGATACCATTTGCCTCTGTAAGTTGCAGAGGTGAGTGTCCGCACGAGTTAACTGCAGTGAGAGCGCAGGTTTTGTAGGGTGCTGCCAGAAATGGCCTTCGCTTGACATTACAAAATCCTAAGCCTGTATTTGGGTACACTGCTGCCTCCGCCAGCGTATGTCAGCTCAGCCTCGCTGCCTGGCATTTCGGTGGTGTTCAGTGAATCCTGGTGACATACACTCTTCCTAAACAGGAGGCACGCGGGGACAGCGGGGGCGTAGCATACCGTGATATAAATAGTATCGCTGGCCACTTTTTTTTTTTTTTTAAATCCTGTAAGGGTTTGTACTGAATCTAATAGAAGATCTAGGGCTGTCAAGCACCTTTTGACTTCACTCTGGCCCAGAATGGGCAGGGGGAGTTGTCACAGACATACGAGGAGCCGACAGGGGAAGCCTGGCAGGAGAATGAAGGTTTTCTCATGGTATAACCATCACGAGACCCTGAGGTCACGGGCAGCCACTCTCTCCTACTTTAGAGCTGAGACATACAGTCATATGCTTTCTCTGTGCACCCCTGGGTACAGGGTTCCCAGGGTTATAACCATGCTCACACCTGGTTGAGCGTTAAGAGGTTACATTATCAATTTCGGGACACCCCCCCAGCCAACTTTCCATGCAGAAAGTAGTAGTGCTTCTCGGAAGGGCAGGGAGAAGGGCTCCTATAGGAGCAGCTGTTGTCTTTTACTAAGCCAAAACAGGTGTGGAGGAAAAGTCCTGGCTAAAGAATTTTTTGCCTTGTCATGGGTGATCTGTTGTGTCATTTGAAACTGCACCAAGTTTCTTCTGGGTGCTGAGTTTGTAAGAAGGAGGCTTGTGCTTGTGATCAAAGAGAGAGGAGAACAAGATGCTGAGGGAAAGGACAGCTATGTCAAAAAGCGTTATTAGTCTCTGGAGAAATACACTTTAGCCATGCACTTAATTGCATCTGATTGCTATCTTTGAATTTTCTGAAATAGCGAGACGTTCTGAAACGCTTTGGGCTGATTATCTGTCAGTATCGTCAAAAAACAAGTGTATGCAAAAGTCCTGAAAAATCTCTTTCACAAATATATTTTGTTCCTCTGCTGATTATGGTACTTCGAAGACTCTGCTAAGGCTGAATGCTAAAAGACAATGACCTCGCTTATAATTTTCCAGGAAAAATACTGAACATCCACCCATCTCTACTGCCTTCTTTTAAGGGAGCAAATGCCCACAAATTGGTGTTACAAGCTGGAGTCCGAGTCACAGGCTGTACTGTACACTTTGTAGCTGTAAGTACCTCCTTGCCCCCCCTTTAACTCTCTAACTGACCAGCCTTAAGATTTTCACCTCAGAGCTTGCTTGGAACAACACCCTTATACCACCACGTCTGATTACATTTTCTCCTTTGTTCTTTCCTAACATTATTAGACAATATAGTACTTTAGTTTGCTGTCCCTGGAGGAGGAACTGGAAACAAATAGTCTATACAGGGGACCTTAAGCTTTCCTTAAGTTAACTTCTATAAGCATCCCACTGCTGCCTTCCACCAGTTGCAGTGGGGGTAGCAGTTCATGGAAGGTCTTGGCTAACCCCAAATTTCTATTACTACACAGCACTAACTTCTTAGATTTTATCGTACAACCTTCCTTATTTGTTGCTTTCAAGAAAAACAAAACCAAAAAAAAAAACCCACAACCCAGCACTGGAAATGACACATGAAGCTTAGATTTGTTAAAAGTAATCAAATGTTTGTGGGAACAGAGAAAAACTTAACAATTTATGTTAGTCAAAAACTAAGAAAGCAAACCCCAGAGATCTCTCAACTTGGAAGATGCACATTTTTATCAGCTCAGGGAGTATTTTTTCCATCTTGTTCAGTTCTCAGGGTTGATAGTCACTAGTCTCCCCTCCTCTGCTGCATTCTTCAAATTACCGTCCCTTTTTCCACTGCTCCTGAAATCTGTTCTCATATTTTTTGCTTTCTCTTGGAAAAAAAGACAACAACTATTTTTACAGATAGAAGGAAAAAAGCCATTCCTTTCTCTGTGATAGGAATTAGGGTTTCTTCTCTGTGTGGCAATGTACTGAGAAACAATAACTAAACAGCAGGGATCTGCCTCATTAACATGCAAATGAAAGATCTGCTGGATCCTCTAGTCCTGCTCTGTGCCAAGGCTTGGCTAATTCACTCTTCTGAATTGAAATGTTCATTATTTTGTCCAATTTAGCCTATCATGTCCCCAGTTAACATGGCTTTTGTTGTTTTTTACTGTAGCAGAAATGTTACTGGCTGGTGTTCTGCCTGCCTCCTCTTTTTCTTTCAACCCTACGCTTCTGTTAGCTCCTCACAGGCCAGCCTGAGCGCTGGCATCTTCTCTGCGGTCCTCACATTAGCCCAAAATGCATGTTTCCGATAATAACGTAATGATAAACAGATCCCCGAGGCAGCTGGATGACCTTGATTGTCCTACAGCTGTCCCCCCCACCCCTCTTTCAACCGCACGGACTTTCTGGGTGTTGCTTTTACAGGAGGAGGTCGACGCCGGAGCCATCATTTTCCAAGAGGCAGTGCCAGTTAAGATTGGTGACACGGTGGAGACCCTGTCCGAAAGGGTGAAGGAGGCCGAGCACCGGGCCTTCCCCGCTGCCCTGCAGCTTGTCGCCAGCGGGGCCGTACAGGTGGGGGAAGCTGGCAAGATCTACTGGAAGTAGGAGCAGCACGTCCGTGAAGGTCCTCAGATGGGGCAGCTCAGATGGGTGCCTTAATTGGTAAAAGCAAGAGGTCACAGCCTAATAACATGCACACTGTATTCTCTTCACAAAGGGTTTTCAACACAGAGTTTACCATGTCATGGTCTCACTCAAAGGGTTAAAAGATTTGAAGTAAAATCTGGAGAAAGCCACAAATGGGAGTATTAAGGCGGGGGGCTGCTCTCAGCAGTGTTAGTTATGGTTCTGTTACATGCTTCGTAATTGTAATTACTTCCTTGGCCAGCATTTTGGTTCTCAATCACTTTCTAAACAAACAAAACAACGTTCCGTTGGTTACAGAGATCTGAGCATCTCTGAGATTGACACTGATGTTCCCGAGACACTCTCTAACGGACCAGGCAGGCTGTAGCAGGGGATTGATTCCCTTCTCATGTGCTGCCAAGTGTTTGTGAGGAAAAGTAATGGAAGTAGTGCAACGGAAGAGACAGCTGATGGCAAAAAACCTTTACTCATAAAAATCTCCAGCCAAAACAAGAAAAACTGACCTCCCAAAACACTAACTGTTCTTGTAGATAATGAGATGGATTTATTTCCATATGGTTTCTGTTTTAATGTGGGTAGATCTTGTCTGGCCCAGATTCTCTGGACATATCCCATGATTTCAAATATTGGACCTGCTAACAATCAGATGCTAAATAGAATTAAATGTCTGCTGACTGTTTGGCTTCAAGCATCCCCATGTGAATCCACAAAGGAATTCCCCTCAGAGATTTGCTCTGAGGCAAAAGAGTTGTTGGATTTTTTTGCATGAGCAGAAAGGGAGTTAAGGCTAAATACAAAATGTGTTCTTGGCTTGTGAAACATTCTTCAGAAATTCTGCTGAAGTTAAGTAAGTGCCTTTATTATTGGAACAGTATTTTCCCCCTGGAATAATACCAATGGAAATCCACTAAATGTTATCATTCTGAAAAAAATAAGGTTTTTTTGCACAGCTGAACTTGTGAAAAAGCACCTGGTTTTCTTTTAATGTTTTACCATAGCTGCGAAAACATTCTGATGCATTTACTAAAATAATCAGTTTTCCCCCATACAAACCAGAAGCGTCTGACTGCAACTGTTTATGTATGTTTTAGAGCTCCCCTTTAATACAGAAAAAGCTGATTTGTATTCTGTGCACTGATGGCCTTATGGTACTTCCGTGTTGACGTAATCTCAACTTGGATTCCAAATAAAGTCTAATAAAGTTGAAAAATTAAATACCAAAAATCTGTCCTCGGGATTCCTTTACCAGAGGTGTAAGCTGGAGGAGCAGTTTGTGAAATGGAACCTGACTTTGTCTACAGCACGGCAACCGTAAAGGAGCTGGTGAGGTTACAGACAGGTGCCATCCTGCACGCGTTAGCGGTGAGTCCAGGAGTGCCGTGACCTTACTGTTTCAGCAGCCAGGTGGTCCACCAGGAAGACACTTGCTGACAAAATACTCCCATTGTCATTTGTCACCAAGGATAAAGCTCAAGCAGATACAGAGGAAAATGACACGGTCAAGTTTAATTTGCTTGTCAAGGGCAGAGAATTAAAGCTCGGTCTTCAGCCCCGTGTCTTTCTTTACAGACCTGCCCTCCCACAGAGGGGCCTCCCCCGCAGGCAAACTGCCCGCCGAGGCTTGAAATCCAGCCTGTCTGGGTGGGAATGTAAAAGCTGCGGGGAGCATCCAGCTCTGGCAGGGCTTCAGGCTGCGCAAGTTCCGTGCCTTCACCATGACACAGCAAACCTTTCACAAGTCAAAAGAAAACGTACTTAAATTAACTTAATGTGTTAGAAGAAGTAAGATGACTAGGGGTGAATTCGCTACCTGTGCAGTTAATAAATATAACATTGATAAATGTAGTATTAAATATTAAATGTATTAATAAATATAACACTACTGATCATGGCCAGGAAGGTCAATAGCAGAAAACCTGGATGCCACCACAGATGTCTTGAGCAAGACTGAAGTATTTTACCTTCTAAGGCTGATGACAAATTGGATTTAAGCACCCGTCTGTATTTCTGCAAATGCATAAAAAGAAATTTCATTGTAAACTGGATCTTACACGGCTTTGCTTTAATTATCATTCTGTAAAAGAATAAATAGATTAATAGCCTACCACCACACCCAATCTCAGAGGGATGCCAGGAACATAACTAGAGCTGTTCCATACCATAGTGATCGTCTGCAGACCTATCAGAGCACAATAAATAGCACCCTATTCTCTTTTAACATTTTATTCCTTAGGTTTGAAACATTCAGTCATGCGTGCTATGCAATTCAAGTAATATACAGCGTGAAGTTACTACACAGTTACAACAGACTGACAGCAAACTAAGCCATGTGTTTATCGTAAATATTATTTACATATACTGAACTTTTGTTCATCTTGCCTTGTTACAATTCTTCCTTCTTCTCCCAGATCATGAAAAATATGTGTTCCTTGCTCCAGTTAGAATGCAAGAGACAAATACAGACCTCTGTACATAAATGGCAGAGCTTACAGGAGGGAACTGATTTTTTCTCTTCTCCCTAACTACTGAAACACCACTAGCTACACACTTCAAAAAGGAAAAAATAAAAGAAAAATTTAGACTTTTTAACCGGAGCTGACTCATGATCTCCAGCAGCCTGATACGGTATGTCCCTTACTAGTACAGTACATGTAACACCAAAACAAAATTACACTTTTTTTCACTGCATCTAATGGTTACTATTGATCCCTCCCCTAGAAAATTGAAAATTGAGCTACTTCTTTTCTACTTTGTTCAAGTAGCTTCTTAGCTAGCTTTCTTCCTCTGATTTATGTTACTTGCATGCAAGTCATTCTGGCAGATGTAAAATAAGCTTCCCACGGAAAAGGGTTGTATTTAACAGCAGCAACTCGCTGGACCAAGTCAACAAAGAAAACTGAGATCTTCCTGCCACTGCAAGTTAAGTTGAGGATGTCTTATCCTGCTGATTTCAAGGATGAAGGGAATCTGGTGTTTCTAGTCCCTCTAAACAAATCTTCGTCCCTCAAGATCCAAATGTTTCAATGTGAAATTCGGGGAAGGTGTATGTGCCAACTCTTTTCAAGGAGCAGGGGAAAGTGTCTAGATGTATGTTGAGTATGCACTACTCCATCGTATTGACAAATAATCGGTGAAGGGGACTTTGTTTCATTTCTTTTTGCCTTTTAAAAGCTCCCTGCCTTGTTGGCCTTTGGAGCTTCTGCTTGGCAGCTTACTAGACGCTGGCTCCCATGCTGGTGCACATGTTTGCATATCCCTTTTCTCCCTGCACCCTGAGGTGCTCCCACGGTGGTGGGGCTCACAAGGACGAGGTCCTTGTAGACTCCCACCTCCTCCCACAGAACTACGTATTCATCTGTAGTGCTTAGTCACCCCCAAATCCACACCGTGCCATGCTGGGCCTCGCTTCTGATCTGCTGTGACATGGCTGGCCTCTTCCATCCAACAGTAGCTGGTCACCCTCCTGCAGCAGCATGGTTTGTGTTTGAGGCTGCTTTGTGAAGCTCTTGGTGCTCTGCAACGTGATGCAGCCAACAAAAAGCGAAGAATTCATTTCCCTCTGAAGCACTCGACCATTTTTACAGCTTGAGCCCCCTCTTTGATCTGTAACACAGTATCTCCTTTACAGAAGAAAAAATAGAACAAAGAAATTCAAAATCTGAAATGATAGCTCGGCTTCCACTGCCAATTTTGCAAAAGGCGTGTAACTAAAGCTGGAAGCTGAGGGAAAAGGCTCACAGCTCAGAATGGAAACCAGTGACACCGATACGCCTGCAGAAAGGAGCACGTCAAGGGCAGGGAGGAGGAGGGAAAGATGAGCAGACAGCAAGCCACTCATTAACCTGGCTACAGCACATCGTTTTCTTGAGGCTCCAGAGCCAGCAGAGGGGATGTGCAGTCTCTCTTCTCTTCTTGAAGACACAGGCTCTGGCTCTCTTGTTTCCAGTAGGTTTTACCGTCAGCTCCTAACCGCACTGCTCCACTGGCCACCAGCTGCAGGGCGATGGGAAAAGCCCGGCACTCGGCTTCTTTAACCCTTTCGGACAGTGTCTCCTCGGTGTCATCTGCCTTCACAGATACCGGCTCCTGGTGGATCACTGCTTTTGGACTAGATTCCTCCTGAAAGGGGAATATCGGCAGTCTTTCAGAAGAGGCTGGTGAACAGGCTCAGAAAAGTTATGGATGATGCAGTCGGGGCACAGAACAGCTCATGAGAGATCTCGGTGAGCACATCTGTAGTTGTGTTCAGGAGGCTTAAAGTACATCTGGAGAGGCTTGCGACCTCCACTGGGGGTACATTACATTATATATATATAAATAATGTATATATATATACATTATATTTGGGGTACATTACATACAGCAGGGAGAGAGACATGAGCTACAAGGTTCAGAGGGCAGTTTACTGAGGGCAGGAGAAACTGAAGATAAAAAGGTAGTATGAAGGAAGAAGACAGGACCTCAAGAAACCACAAATGCAACACGTCCCCCACATCTTCCTGTTTTTACTGGTAACAATCCCAAGATTTCCGCACATTCACAGAACCACAGAATGACCTGAGATTGGAAGGGACCTCTGGAGATCATCTAGTCCAATCCCCTTGCCCAAGCAGGTCCACCTAGAGCAGGCTACACAAGAACGTTTCCAGGCAGATTTTGAATGTCTCCAGAGAAGGAGAAGGATACTGCACCACCTCTCTGGGCAGCCTGTTCCAGTGCTCTGCCGTCCTCAAAGTAAAGAAGTTCCTCCTCATGTTTAGGTGGAACTTCTTATATTCAAGTTTGTGTCCATTTCCTCTTGTCCTATCTCTGGGCACCACTGAAAAAACACCAGCCCCGTCCTCTTGACACTCACCCTTTAAGTATTTATAGGCATTGATCAGATCCCCTCTCAGTCTTCTCCAGACCAAGTCCCTCAGCCTCTCCTCATAAAAGAGATGCTCCAGGCCCCTAATCATCTTGGTAGCCCTCTGCCATACCCTCTCCAGGAGTTGCCTGTCCTTCTTGAACTGGGGAGCCCAGAACTGGACACAGTACTCCAGACAGGGTCTCACCAGGGAGAGTAGAGGGGCTACTCTACCTGCTTCTTTTCTGCTACCTCTTCCTGCTTCTGCCTTCAGAAATAAAAGAAAAAAGAAAATTCTTTTTCATAACTTACTCGGTTAGGCAAGAGGACACTTACCAGGACAAAATGCACGGTGCAGCCTGTGACTTTGAATCCACTTTGCAGGGCTTGCTGATGGGCATTTCCATCCTTGATTGGTGGGAAAAGTGAAGGGGAAGCATTCAAAATTTTCCCTGGGCATCAATGTGAGAGGAGAAAAAAAATATGAAAAAAAAAAAATCAATTTGAACTTCATTTCCTTTAAAAATAAAAGTGAGGTGGGATCATCAGTTCAAACCAACAGCATTGAGGACCACTCAGGAGTTTAAGTGGTCTGAACTGCAGATTCAGGTTAAAAAGCATAAAGTTAAGATTCAGGTTAAAAAGCACAAAGTTCAGATTCAGGTTAAAAAGCACAAAGTACACACAGTGTTACGACCTCTAAGGAAACCCAAGGAAGTGCTGCTTTGAGCTTAGGAAATACTGCTCTTCCAGAAACACAGGTGATGGTGTGCAGGCTTTGGCAGTAGCCAGGGAAGCATATTTCAGTTAAGACCAAGGATCTCATTTGCTTTTCCATCTCTGGATGGACAATGTCATAAGTCTCTCTCCTCCCAGGTGACCAGCCCTCGTGCTGCAGATGAGGGGCTTGGAAGTGGACTTCATGCTGCAGGCTCGTGCAGAGCCATTGCACAGATGGAAGTGATTTTCATAGGAAACATCATTCCCAAAGGAGCCTGTCCAAGTGCAGTCTGCATAGTGAGTGAGTAACTTCTGGGCCAGGCCTCAGGAGCTGGCTCCTGGTGCCCAGAGCCAAGAGGAAAGAGGAGTGTGTGTTCCTCCAACCGCTGGCCTGGAGCACATCTAAAGAAAGCTCTGCCCCACAGCAGAACCACAGCTTCTCGGGGGTCTGTGATGGCTGTATTTCCAGCACACAGTCCAGAGCAGCGCTACGCTGTGCAGCCCTCAGGGCAGCGCAGGAGGGAGATCAACTGAGAAATCAGTCTCTCTCCCATGTTTTTCTGAGTGACAGCTGCAGGGAGTAAGTTCAGCACAACTCCCCAGCACGGCTCCCTGACAAATGACACAGTTACGCTACCTGTCCCCTACTGCAGACAGAACAAAACTCCTTTTCGCCTTCCCAGAGGAGGCATTTCTCCTTCCCAGCAGGAAGGCGGGCAGACCAACTCCATGACCCTGATTTTGCCCCTCTGTTACTCATCATGCCAGCACAAGGCATTTCTCTGCCAACGCACAGTCGGAATCCCAGCGCAGTCCCACTGGCTGGAACAAACAAAGGCACAGGGCAGCCCCACTGACTTACATGCAAACCTGAGTGTCGGCAAGGCTGTGAGAGATTTAACCAAAAGACAAAGAACCATGACTGTGTAATTCTGGTGAGACCAAGCATCTGTATATTAATTTCTCTTTTACAGTTACCATTTCTTACCTTTCCATTTTCTGAGAAAAGGACCAGACAAAATTCTCATAAATCCTGAAAGACATATTAGTTCAACAGCGAATTCTTCAAGAACTCGGTCAATCGTGCTGTCAAATTCAGAGCGACTCCCATATAACTTATGATCAATCACCTAAAACATTAAAACACATCAAAAGCCATATCAAAGAGATAACTTTGTGTGAATGAGAGACACTACTTGGGCAACAAAGAGAATGCAAAACAGATTAATTCCAGGGCACTTGAGGACTTTTAAGGTTCTAAATTTTTACATTATTCAGGACATTTGTGATCTTTCACGTTCATACAAACATTCCTGGGAGCACCCCAATCACTTGCTAGCTAACACTGGCTGTTCCACACAGGATGTCTTCTAGGATGGGGAGAAAACCAGCCCAAAGAGAAGCCAACTGCATAAAGAGAAAGGTGGGTAATATGGCATAGAGGGAAATAAGGGGGAACACATTGGAAAATACTGAGCTCTTACTCCAGAATGTCTAGCTGAAGACTAAAGTAAAAATCGTAATGACTCATTGACAACATCTCCATTGGTTAGTCTCTAGTTGTTTACTGAAAATCATGAACTTATCTAAAAAGACAACAAACTGGCCAGACATTCTGTGTAAGGAGAGGAGTCAAGTCTTCTATTTCTACTCCACCTCTCAGCACCAGCTCCCAAGCCAAGTGTTGATTTCTGACTCTGTTCAGGAGGACATTAAAAAAAGGGGCTAACAAAGGTCTTGACTCTGGAAATGTGAATGAATTTTGACATAACTTTGTTAACCAGAGATGTGTCTTTACGTTGCCAGAAAAAAAAAGTAACATGATTCCAACTGAGCTGTTGAGGAAGCTTGCTGAAAACTTTTTAATGCATGGAGAGTCTCCACCAGCATTTCTTTCCATCTGTGCATAGCTGCACAAACATGATAACCGCTCAAAGTCATTAAACGTTCGAAGCAGGAGTTCCTGGTGGGCTGTATCTGAAATCCCAAGTTGCTGAATGTTTTCAAAAGCCACATTCTACACTTAGTCAAATATGATGACACCATGATGTTAGCATATTTTCCCCTCCTTCTAAATCTTTGTTTTATGAAACAAACCAGTGAAAATTTCCATAACATAGTGCTACTTTACTGACTACAGGTAGGAGAAGAGACTTGTGTGGTGCTGGTGAAAGTCACTGAACACAACATGAGACAAAGATCTTTCTAAGAATGGATGAGCCAAGGAGACAACATGCTTATGTGTTTCTCAGAGCCTGAAGTCTTACTGATTTCTGTTAAAGCTGGAAGCTGCATGGGCTACAGTCTCAGACCCAAATCATCAAAGCTCTTGCAAAAAGGAGCATGTAAGCATACCGATGTCAGTGACATTCAAGCCCTTCTCTAAATGTAGGCACATGCTTATTTTAAGTCCCTTCCTAACTCTGGACTGTAACATTCACTGAAGAGATGGGAAAGACACTCACAGCCTCCAGTGAGCACTGTGTTAGGTCCATGCAGCGTTCAGCCCTGCCTCTACTGATAACTTTGACAGCTTTGTGCTGCATCCACATAAAAGTTTTAAACAAAAGTGAAGCACGAATTCTTACCAAGCATTTCCTAAAGACCTACAGATTCAGTAGCTGTGAGCTGGTCATAAAAAGAAAAAGAAATGAGTGTCTTTACCCTGGTGGGAATTCCAGCCCGGGCTGCATTTCGTAGTTCTTCCACACCAGACTTGTTGGAGATGACAAGGACAACTTGAGCACAACTGCCCGGCTCTTTTGCATAACTGATGAGTGCAGCAAGGTTTGTGCCTCAAATGAAGAGAGAGCAAACATTCATGAAACGGATGTACATCTACGTCATTGAGAATTGGCTCTCAGTCCCGTTTATGTAACAAAGATCTTGTTTTCAACAACTGCACGAATAGAAGAGGACTATGGAATTTGTGCACTAATAATGCTCATTTGCTAAGCAGTACAACACACCTTCTTGACTTCCAGTCAAAACCTTGGTTTTAGAAGGCTCCACTGAAAAAAAAGGCAAGGTGGGTGCACTGGTATCAGGGCTGAATTCAGCCTCTCCTCTGTAAGGACATTACTGTGTGATGATAAATGAAAGCTCACCTGTTCCGGAGATAAGAACAGCTACTTTAACTTTGTTCTTTCTGGGTTGGTGTTGACTCTCGACAACAGTGCTATTCAGCAGGTGCTGGGGGCTGCTCAGCTGCAGAGCTTCTAGAAGATTCTCGACTTTGATACGCGAACCTCCTCCAAAAATGTGAGGAAAATGTTAAAATACCTTAGATTTTACTTTTCCATCTAAATTTACTTTGTATAGTTTATTAATCATAAGTTTCAATTAAGAGAAAAACCTATCAGAAAAACCTGAATTTGTGCTAGCATTAATTGAACTACAAAAATCTGTACTACTTGAACAAAACATCTCACACTAGAGCTGATCTCTATGGACTCGCAAAATTGTTTGCAAAGGCATGGGCTTTTTGAGGATTATCCCCATCTTTGATACCTGTCTTCTTCTTTCTCTCATGTTGCAAAATTACACTAAAAATGATGTTGACAGAACTGAGGTTGCATTTTGGCTGCCCAAACTGCTCCCCAGGCTGTTTGGTCTCCAGGGGGACTTTGACTCATCTCTTGCTGTATGTCAAATGACAGACATACCAGAATGAAGACTTCCCATCACATATGACTGTATACACCCCTGTGGCCTATCCTCAGTCTTTGCACAGGATCCATGAAAGTTGGGAAGGGGTTGGAAAGGAGGTGGGTTAATTATTAGTACAACTGTGGTAAAATATAATCAACTAAATAATGTCTGAATCCTTACAGACAGTCATTAGAGAGATTTACTCAAGTCACAAACAGGTACCTAGGTAAGATACTACTCAAGTATCATCACTCTGAATACATGTCATTAACTTCTCACTGTATTTGATAATGAAATCTAGGTGTGAAGGTATCAAGTGGCCTCCAGCCTAATCAAACAACAGAAAAAAGATATGAACTACAGAAACTTTGCAATAACTTCAGTGCCTACAGCACGGAGAATAACTGATACCTCCCAGGAGATGCTCAGCACTTCACAGACTCACACGCTAAACCAACTTACCCTGCATGAACTTAAAAATTAAATAGCACATCCTAAAGTGGAAACCCCTCTGATGTGAGGCAGATGAACCTGTTACACCTTGAACCAAACCATACTCTGTTTACTTTTTATGAGTGTCTTCACTTCCCATTAGGACACTTGCTAACCTGTGTGACAAGGAGCAACAACTTTCCCAATCAGCCAAGCTTCCTCATGTCTCTGTATGTCCTTGAGAATATGCTCAGCCAGGTCCTTCTGCACAACCAAGACTGCACCAATCCCACAATTAAATGTCTGAGCCATCTCCTCCTCAGACAGGCTTCCCTCTTTGTAAAGCCAGCAAAAGATTTCAGGAATCTTCCAACTGAGAGCATCTGAAAATGATTGAAATTTGTGTATGGTTACCACAAATGTTTGCTACCCATCTTTTATTATATACAATGACAGTGGTGTATTATAAGAGTTGATAGAGAGTAATTGATTTTTAAGACTACTGTCCAAGGAGGACACTAACCCAACATCCAGTCAAATTTATAGGTGCTGCTTAGCTAGAGGTTTCTAGCCGTAATTTGTGCAAGCCAAGTCTTCTCTAGGCTTTACATCTCTTCTGTAAGAGATAAAGGAGCCATGGGACAAATCATCTTCTGGCTTTTTTGTACTACTTAAGCAGATCCTGGGTTTCTGTTTCAAAGAATCAATAATTAGTAGAAGAGTGTTTAATTAGGTGTATTGATGGGCAGACTGGAACAGGGCTGAGTGTTCTACACACGGACGGGAAGCATGGATGGGCTTTCACAGTGACCCTACTCACACAGGCATTGCCTTAGGTTGTCTGTGGAAAGCTTGGTGGTGCAGACTTGTAATCTTGACTTCACTTTAGAAAACTCAAAATCCCTTGGGCTTGTTATCTTGTCTGTGGTTCTGGGCACTGGCAAGCAAGCTAGGCATCACCTAGTAATCTGGGTTTATCCTTTTCCTTTCTAATTTCATTCCAGAAAATACAGACAGACATACAGACACCTTCCTTCCCCCTCCCTATCCCCACAATATTTTTGGACTTGCATAAAAATGGTTTTCTTTAATATTTTGAACTTATTAATACTTTGCCCAATTTTGGCTTACTTACAGATGTCAAATGCTAATCTGTTGTGGGGAAGTTAACACCTACCATAAATCTGCATTTAATATGTATGTGTGTGCATGTCTGTACATGTACTGTGGAGCAAATCATGGAAATTAATTCTCTCAACAAGCTTCACTGTTTGGTCAAATGTTTAGTATGGAAAGGTGTCTTGCAGAACACACAATCTTCTCAAACACCTTCAGTCCTAGAGATGGGCTGCCTTCAAACTCTCCTTAAATTTTCCTTATTCAATGACAGAGTGGTGCTCATCAGCTTATGCTTGCTCGAAATAGGAATGCTTTTGGTAGGCTCTTTGGAAAAGCATTGACTTCAGGTCATTCAGTCTCCAACTATATAGACACATACATTTCTGAGTATCTCTATAACTGAAGCTGAAAAGTCAAGTCCATGCTATATATAAATTTTGTCAAACAGAAACAGTCATCTTTAATGTTTACCTAGGACAGCGCTGACATGTTCTGGCAGGATTCTGGAGATGCCTTCCAGCAAACCCTCCTCAGCAATGAAGGCAAAAGCCTTCACGTGCCCTGAGCGAAGGACAGGCAGCAAAGACGGACTGTACATTTTTGCTGGGGTCAGCAATATATCTCCTGCAAGCAAAAGCGTCAATTCAATTTGTTTAAAAGGTCATTAGGTGTTCAGTGGGAATGCTTCTCTGAACAGGTTCCCTTCTGCTCTTTGTGGCAGACTGCACTGGGAAGCAGCAAGAAATGCTGGCCCACTCTTCCAAAACTCTGGAAGCAAGCCCCCATACCTACCCCAAAGACTGACAAACCCTAACCCACCCTGATGTAAACAACCCTTGGCAGCACCTAGTTATGAAAATGACTGAACACAATTCATTCGCAGGTTTGGCTTTTGAAAAGAAAGATATTGTACCTAGAGTCTTGTCACCACAACTGCCAGGTGCTGGTGAGGAGTAGTGTAAGGAGGACATTAAAAGAATCTTCCTTATGATGCTGAAGCCACGGCCGTGAATCCCAGAAGAGGCCAGTCCAAGAAGCACATCCTCCTCCTCAGCTCTCTGCAGCCCCAGAAGCATCTGCCCTCGCTCCACTGCACCAACCACAAAGCCAGCCAGGTCATACTCTCCAGAAGAATACATGCCAGCCACCTCAGCCATCTCCCTGCCTACATGGGGAGAGAAAGCAGTCAGCACTAGCTGTAAACATTCTTTATTGTTAACTTCAAATCTATAGCATCTCCTAAAACAAGCAACATATCCAAGAGGCATGCAGCCTAAGCAGTGCATTCACATATATTTTTAAAATCTTTGTTGGTTTCTTACCTCACCTCAAGATTTCAACAAAACAAAGTTTCATGAAGTTACTGAAAGAAGAATATTTTTATTTTTTTTCATTTCATGCTCCTTATCTGGCACCTCCCTGCTATGACTGAGTAGCAGAGAGAGAATGAAAACATATTAAGACTTCAAGAATGTGAGGCATCCAGTTTCACTCTCCTTTGTACAAGGATAAATAAGCAAGAATAAGGATCCAAATGTATGAATAGTAAAAATCATCCCTCTCTGCTGACCTATTTTAGAGATAAGGAAAAGTTTAAGCCCAAATGCTTGACTCTTTTTTCCACCAAACAGAAACCAGCTGTTCTACTACCACAGAGTGCTTCTGCCTACAAAGTCTATTTCACTGGTAATTGTTTCAACATTGGAACCTTCAAATCTCAATGGAGAGGAGTGTCTATACCCAGGAAAGCACATCCTGCATTTCTGCAAGCTTCAGCTATTCCTTCTTTGATTGTTTCAGTCACTTCAACATCAAGTTTGCCACAGGCAAAATAATTGAGGAAGAAGAGAGGCTCCGCTCCTTGAGCCAGGATGGCATTGACACACATGGCAACCAGGTCCTGACCGATGGTGTCGTGTCTCTTACATACTTGTGCAATCTGCAAAACATGGTGGGAATGAGTAGTGGTGACAAGAAATATGCAAAACACAGATATTCATCAGTCAAATAAGCAGAAATCTTATTTTGCCTGAAAAGAATCACAAAGGAACATACATGCAGAAGACACACTGGTGCATCACCTAGTTATAATCAAGAGAAAACAGCTCATTTTCTTGCAGAGAAAAGAAAAATCTCTTTTGTTTTAATTCTAATTCTAGCTCCAGCTACCCAGAAATTGTCATTTTGGGTTGTCTGTTTGTTTGCTTTTTTGGAATATTATGTCACATCTAGAATACAAGGTGTCTAAAAGCAATTACAAATTCCAGGATATTCAACCTACAGAACATCCTAGTAATTTCCAAAAATAAGATCAAGTTGCTCAAACATCACTGTGTGTTCTGCTTTACTTTTGCCTACTAATTTCACAGGGCTACATAGCAAAACTGAACCAATTTTTTAAGTAGCTTTCCTCTTCTTCTCCAAGTCCACAGGGAATGAGATACTTCACTCCCACCCTCCCCAAGGGGTCTTTTGATCTCAGCTATCTCAGTCACAGACAACAATGTGGGCCTGGTCTGTAGGCTCCCTTGAAAGACAGGTCTTTCACAAAGCAATAATGCTTCCCTCAGGAAGGCTGCTATTTGTTTTTTTTAAAAAACTTATCAAGGTGTTTGCATCCTACAACCTGATTCAGACACCATGACTTCTATAAAGCATTGACATTTACACTACTTTATTACAAGCAGAGGTTTCTACACTGTCATGGATACACCCAAGCGGCTCCATTTGTGCCAACTGCTGATGTACATGCACGGTATCAGCTCACCGAGTACAATTCATCTCTGTCAGTTACCACTTTAGGGTCTGAAATAGGACAAAGGTTACATATATATATGGATAAATTTTCAAGGTAACTACCTTTCACTGTCACAGCTCTATCAGTGTAGTTATACCAGTGCAGAAAAGCTCAGTACAGAAAGATGGGCAAGGGAAAAATGCAGATAAATACTGTTGCTGGCTTCAAAACAGCACCTAAACAAAGTCTGAATTTGGATTACAAGCCCGATTTCTTTCAGTGGCTGATGGATTTAGAAGTGCTATGGAAACCAGTTATCCCATGTCCTTTGTTGCATTACAAAATCTCCCTCCCACTGATCTAGTAACAATTCATATAGGCATTAGCCAACTTTTTTTTGGCCAAGGAAGAGTCTTGGGAACAGTCTGTGTAAACACAGTTGGGAATGCCTCTCTGCCAAGCAGTTGGAACAAAGACTCACAAGAGCCAGCACCAATCGCTTTTTCATGCTCAGAGGTGTCCAAGAATGTAACACTGCAAAGACCTTCTGGATTATATTGCTCAGTCTCCTGCTGTCACAGGAAGCCACGATATCATCATCCCACTACTAAAGGTATAAACACCAACTTGAACAAAGCTAAGTTGCTGTGTTTGACCAGTGAAAGACAGCTTCAGATCTCCAACTCCTCCGATGGCTGAAAGCCACCCTCTGCTTCAATATATATATATTCCTGGCTTAACTTATCCTATGTATTTTTGTGTAATTAGCATTCTTTATCTGTTGGCTTCTCTTCTGCTTTAATCTTTATCACCTCCATCCTTCCTTTCCTTAGTGCCCTGACAAAGGTAATCATGCTACCTCTCCACATAAAATTTATTAAGCTATGTCTGACAGTTACCCTGTCCTGATCTTTCTTAAAGCCAACAGGCCCTCTACTTTATAGGAGAAATTCTGGTTCTTAGTTTCTTAAGTGCTCAGCTAAATGTTTTGGTTTGTTATCATTTTATCACAAAATCTCCAGAGGCTCCATATTCTCAATAACATACGCACAGGCCTTGCTCAAATGATCATCTACAAAGTTCAAATGACCATTGCAGTGCACTTGAGATGTATTTAGAATGCTCAGAAGGGTGCAGAGCGTGCAATTAGCTGTGGCATTTGAAACAGTCTTGGGAGATAACGTGAGCTTTGCTACAGCCAAGTTGCAAGTTACCTGCAGTTTAGGTCCAAGGCCTTTAGTTTGAGATACCAAAATAGGATCATCATAACCAGATGCTTTCAAGTCAAAGAAACCAGCAAAGCCTCCTACTTCGGAATGACTGCCTGCCAAGTACAAATATGTCAAGGATCATTTTTAAGGGAAATAAAGGACCAAAACCACTCTTCAAGGCAAATACTGTGAATTATGATCTCTTGGAGAAGACGGCACTCTGTTCACTGACAGAAACATGCAGAGCTTTATGAAGCATAGATCCCAAAGTCACATATTTCATGCTGTTGTAAATAGATCTTTATTATTCTGTATGTGACCTATGGATTGTGTATAGCAAAGGTTAAACATTTTACCAAACTGTTAACAGCTCACCTTTTTTCTTTATGTAGCTACTTTTTTCTAAGGGGGAAAAAATCAACAAGAAATTTTCCTCAGTAGATTACTGCTGAGAGTAAAGAACATGTCTGAAGAGCAAATAACAAATTCAGTGATTGTTAGCAACACCCTAATAACTGTTTGGATGTTGTACTTATATATATAGCTGGTAGGATCACTTCTACCCAGTGACATACCAAGCCATTCCGTTAATCCAGGAGTTAATCCTGTTCACTAGACTAACCTTGAAAAAGTGCAATCATCCCCATGTTAAGCCAACTATTTTTTAATTAAGCAAATGAGGAGTGATGAGAAAGAAATGAGAGTTTTCTTTCTTCACGGTGACCCCAGCCCAGCTTCTCAAGCTCAATTTCAATGCCAATACTGAGGAAATTCAAAGATTCTTCCCAGTCTTACCTGATCTGGTACCACTTACAATTGATGTTTCTGGCTGATGAAACAAAACATCACTGGTTACAGCTTCCACACGTCTCTCTTTGTATATTAGACCCCTGTGGAGAGTAAAGGACATGCTAGCAGCAGCAGTGACATTTTCTGCATAGACCAGCATGTATGACACAAATAGGAACAACAGATATAAAACTCTGGACTAGCATCTGTTTCTGCTAGTGCCTTTGCTTACATACAGAGAGTGTTTGAGAAGTCGTATACCCCGATGGCCAATGTCCTTCCTGTAAGTGGCACCCTTGAAATGTATGGCTGCTACACCCCTGTTGGCTTCTCCCAGTGCTTTCATCAGGTCCTCTTTAACAGCAGTAATGGAGAGGACTCTGCCACCACTTGTCACCACTCTGCCATCCTTCAGCGTTGTGCCAGCGTGGAACACCTCCAGTCCTAACTCTTTGGCTTGCAGCAGTCCTACAAAAGCAAAAGAAACTCTTGAGTATTTTAAATCACATACTATGTTGGCAAAGCAATGAAGATTGAAAAAGGGAGAACAGGCAAGGGAGAACAATAAGCAAGGGAGAACAACAATAAAGCCTCCCACTTTACCTTTCTTCCAAGAAACAGCATTACCACTGAAGAGTATCCCTCTCCACTGGCCCTCAGACTCTCTTCTGAGACATCCAGTTAGGACACAGATCACAAAGGAACATAAATAAGAGATCCAGGAACCACAGTAGGACATATAACTAGCCTGTGCCAGGGCAAAACTGTGCTGAATACTGTGATTGTGAATAATTTGTGCAGGGCTTTTCTGTATGAAATCACAGTTCATAGCAGTTTAATTCATAGCAGTTTACTGCTTGGATTTTTCCCTCTCCCTGATATTAAACCATTAATGTTAAAGTTACCCCAGCACCCCCCTAGCAAGTCTGCTGCACCCACTCCACACAATTCCGTACCACACCTGCAATCTATGCTCTACAAACACTTGTAGGTGGCTGTCAAATGTAGCTAAAACAAATGTAGCTGAAACAAATGACATATTTTGTTCTTGTAATTTGCTTCCAGGTATTTTCCTGTTAGAGGAAAGCAAGACTGTCCAGGGTTTTTTTTAGACACATATTTTGAGGCGAAGATAAGGGTAGAGGAGGAACTGCTGCCATCGCTTGGAAAAAGTGAAACAGAGCAGTTTTCCCCTTACTGTCAACTAGACAGTTTTATAAACAAGTAAAAGGAACTTTTATACTTGCTGAAAGTACAGTGTGTTATGTTGCCACAGCACGGCCCTGACAAGGTCAAAGCTGAGCCCCAGCTGGCCTTGCTGTAATGGAAACCTAACTCCTTTTCATGATGTTTTAGCAACTATTCCAGAACAAAATGTTTTTTAAAGCCATTAGAATGTGGGAATCAATGTGGAAAACAGGAAAAAAACCTAATAAAACCCACAACTCCAGGGGTTGGAGTATAATAATGAAAGAATGAATTTAATTATGTTGTTTTGACTGTCTTTTTCATGATCAACAAGCAGACTGGTCATACAACCTCACTCTTAAAGTTATGAATATCAACTTGAAAAAAGTTAAGTTTCCTGAGACTGACCAGTGAAAGGCAGCTTATTAGCACAGAGATTCATTCAGTTACGTGGTTTGGATTTTTACAGTTACAGAAATGCAGAGTTCCACAGAATATCACTGACAAAACAAAATAAATACAGTGAGTGAACTGGAATAGGAGAGTGGGCAAGGAGAACGTGACAGCAGGTTTCTGGTCAGGGAGGAGGTTATGTTATATCGCTTTATCCCTGAGTGATGTAGGATAACTGGAGCTCTGAAAAAAATAAGGTAGCCTCACCTTATAAAATCAGATCAAATGTCTGGGAAAATAAGATCAAATGTCTGGGTTGCTTTACACAAGCAATAGTGTTGGACTGGCAAGGGACTAGCTGAGGGAAGCAAACGTTTAAAAAATTTTTAATCTTACTATTAAACCACAAGAATTTTAACACAGAAAAGGAGTATTGATCTAAAGCCCACATGCCCAACTTCCCAAAACCCCTTTGAGCCTTGTAAAAAAGAGGTCCTTATTAGTATTATACAGTAATGACCTGGCTGGCTGGCACAAGGGAAGGAACCAAGCTGATGGTGGAGGCATGAACCGCTGCTATTTTAAAGGCCACAGGTCCTCAAGTCTCACCCTTATCACCCGCTCAGGCATTAGCTAAGATAACATGACCTCCTGGCAAGGGAGCAAAGCTAGGAAAAAGCAGTCATGTGCTGACAACGGTGTGATCCATGTTTCCAGCACAGTTTGTGGAAGCACTCCACGTGGACACACAGGAGTTGCTCCAGGAGAACATAATTCCCCATCACATCTTATGTCAGCAACCAGCTACAGACAGAGCTTCATATAATGATATGACTTTAAACATTTACCCCCTGTGCTACTTTGGACAGGCATACATTCTAATTAAAAGACCTCGCCAAACAGCTATCCCTTCCACAAGGACAACAAGTGACAGATGATGGCAGACTCGGATAGTGTGTGAGGGGTGGGATGGAGGAAAGCTCTACAGATCTCTGGGAGAAGAGATATATGCAAACCTGCTGAAATACTATGTTGAAATTAAATAGTAAACAACCTACTGCAGTTACCTGTTACTTCCATGCCTTTGTCACAGTCTCCTGGGTATCCTGGACTTGCCATGACCACACACACAGCTGTACTATTTTCTGACCAGGCTGGCATGAAGCTGCAGAGTTTGCCATCAATAGTTGCTTGAATCACTTCATAGAAATCATTTTTAAGCAGTGGAAGAATAACCTGCAGAAAATTTTCATAGAGATAGAAGCCAATTTTTATTTTGCTGTCTTGTTGAAATTCAACATAAAGAAAATTCAATTAATCTGTAAAATCTCTACCTGTGAAACTGAAAATACTGCATTTCCCTGTGCCAGTAGGTTTGAAAACTACAGGTGAGGGTTAATTTGCAGCATCTTTTTCCAACAGTCACAAATTTACAAACATGAGATGTGAGATTATGTAGAAGGAATATAAATTTAGGCCACTGCCATTCTGCATTAATCCAGAAAAATAAAATCTGAGGAACAGCTCTTTAACTCATATTCTTTAACTAACAATTCACAGAAGCTGACAAGCTAAAATTTTAAGTTACCTCATACATCATCTGAGACATTCTCATTGAAATCTGCATGTTCAGGGGAAGGAAAACATAAATCCAAATATATCACAAACATTTCCTTAAGGTAACAGTCAGAGGTAAAAGAATAAAGCATATTTAAGTTTCCAGTACCTTTCACTCACCTGGCACTGAGGGTCACCAAACTGACATTTAAAGTTTAAAATTTTCAGACCATCTTTGGTAAGCATTAAACCTGTTTGCAGCACACCTGAACAGAAAGAACACAGCCAAGCAAATTAATTTAAATGCTTATTTTTCAAGAAGTCCTTTAAACACAACACAGTATTTTGGAACGTACATTTGTGCAAACTGCAAGGAATTAGGAGCAGGGATTCTGCAAGCAGTTACACACAAGTCATAGTAATTCCACAATAACCAACGAAGTGGCTAGCAACAACCTGAGGAACATTGCATCACATTTTAGACCAAATGTAAAAGAAAGCAACCCCTCTGCATCAGACAGTTGAGTTCCATCTTCTGCTACAGCCCTCTAACTGCAGGCATTCAGAGATCAGAAGGAACCAACAGGTTGAGAAAAGCAGTTCCTTTAAAACCCCATTATGCAGACCTTGTGACTTTTCTACCATTAAGTGCACTATTGTTACGCATAAATATAGATGTGTAATTCTATATGTCAGGCAAAAATGCCAGAATTCACTACTAACAAACAAAAACAAACAGAAACTTCCTGAAGTTAGTAATACGTGATTTCTACTGCAACACACCTATAAGTATTCGGTGATCTAAGGCAGGCCTTTTGTTGTATCATCAGAAAACCAATCCCCAGAGAATAACAGGCATTAAATTTTAAACCCCCAATAGCATCAGGTCCTCCAGCATTACTCTGAAAATGCTCAGCTCCTACTAAAATTCTTACTGCAGATTTGGTCATTGTGAAAAAGTTACCAAATAGCAGAGAATACATGGCAGACTGGAACCCAACTCTTCACATGTGATTTCAACAGTCTTCAGTACCAAGAGCAGCCATTGGCATTACGGGACAACTATGAGTATTGCTTTCCTTTTTCAAAACAGCCTTTAGACGAGGATCTTAAGGAAACTTACACTGCTGTATATAGAAGTGAACAGTACAACTGAACCTAAGCATATATTGTACCCTGAAACACAAAGAATCTGATTGCAACTGTTTTAATAAAAAATATTTAATAAAAACACAGTATATTTTATGAAGAAAAGATGAAAGTTCTTCTCTGCAAAGGAACAGCTATAAACCAAACCAGTGAGGCTTCATACTGTGTGAAAAAATTACTTTTTTATTTAATTGAATATTATTTGGAATTCTAAAGCAATCTCTAACAGTGAAACTGATCTCGATATGACTTTACCTTGTTTTTCAGTTGAATGCTTACTTACCTACATATGCTGTTCCTTCTTGTCTCATACTATCAACAACATGTTGAAGGACAGCAGCATTGATTTTCTCTAGAAGAACTTCCGGAACCTGACGATCAACATCAAACGGATTGAGACAGTGATGACATTTGCTGGACTAGCTCATAAGACCTGGAAGGACTGGGGTAAGTAAATGCCTCGGCCATGTTTTCTGCTCTCCCACCCCCAACCAGTGCACTCCTTCCATTCGGGTGCTGCTGGCTGAAGGACAGATGCACTGATCCTCTGTCTTCCAAGATTTTTTGTTTGGTACTTTCTTTAGAAGGACAATTTTAAGGAGGTTTGAGACACTGGCAACCTGGGCTGTACACAGAAAGATTGTTTCTGTACTTACAGAAAAACACTAATTATGTACTTGGGCAGCATATTTAGAACAATGCAGTCAGCTTTAAGAATTAAGAACAAGAAACCCAAGGTTATGTTCAAGACACAAGGCCTCCAGTCATGCAGGGAATTTTGCAGGGACATTTGAAGTGATGCTAATATGAGCAGAGAAACACCAAGTTGAGGAATAATGGGAAAGGTAAAAGAGAGATCATTCCTCAGAACACTGGTTCATTATATCCTAATGAATTACTATTAAAGTTTAAGCCCTGTACTGCCCCTATACAAGCAAAGTATCAATGAATTCCAGAAGAAATCTAGCCTATGTGATAGAAACAAGACTGGGCCCTAAAGGAGATGTATTAACCACAGATGTGATCGGTCTTATCACAGGCTGAGCAGGAGGACTGCTATACCTGAGGAACTGGGCAATAGGCTCCCATCCCTCCAGTGTTTGGACCCTGGTCACCATCCAATAATCGTTTGTGAGCCTGGGCTGGTGGCATTGAGGCAACAGTGACACCATCCGTGAAGCACAAACACTGTTAAGAGATGCACACAACACAGAAACAGTGACGATGTCCTGTCCTAAGGGAAGCTAACACGGCCGGTCACAGGTTGAGACTCAGTTCCGCCAGGAAAATTTAGGAATCAAAGACAGAAAGCAATAGGACGCACTTACTCTGCACCAAGCCCACCAACTTGAAGGATTCATTGAGCTTTCTTTCTCATTTTTAAATAATCAAGGGAAATGGTAGCCCTCATAACAATTCCTCTCTGATTAATTAGATCTTGACCTATCAGTCATGTGGACATATGCTTACCTCAAGGCACGTGAATAGTCTTCATTGACTTGACAGAATTATTCATATGTTTCACATTTAATGTGTGTGTTTGCAGATCTGGGGCCTGAATAAGTGTGAGGTATTCTCAGTGCAGGACAAACCTTGCACCCTAAACTTCTTTTCAGTTTTCATGTGGCACCTAATATGCATACTTAAGCTTTATCTTGCCACTGAGTAGTAATTCATGGTAAGGGAAGTGCTAAGACAGCCACTAAATATTAGCACAAAATTACTGATGTAACAAGAATTACCAAGATGAAGTCCACACAAACATGTTTTATGTCACCTTAGGAAAAAAAAGATCATTTTCCACCTAAAAAGATCACCATAATTGCAATTTTATGGCTAATGAAGAACTGACAACATACATTGATTAGTATGACATGAAATTGCTTAGATTGCATATTTACTTATGTTAAATGCAACTAAACAAAAAAACTATTTAAAAAAATAAACTTATGTGTTTATGCATAGAGCATAGCAATAATGCCAAAGAATAAAAGCACATAATCATCGATCACGTACAGAAAGTTCTTCCCCTTGAAGAAGTTCTTCAATAACAACCACCTCTCCAAACATTCTGTCCTGTACCAAAAAAATAAATAAATAAATCCCCAGTTAGTAAACATCTACTGGCTAAATAATCTTTTTATTTTCTTTTAAAAGAAAAAACAAAGCATATGAAAAGTATCGGCTTGCTTGAACTGTAGCATGTTGAGCAAAGCCAATAGAATCTTATTTGGAGATGAGGAGACATTGAAATGCACCGTATCAGACCCAAAGAGTCAATGAAAAGTGAAAAAGTTGGAGGGGCAGGGCAGCAGGACTCAGCACTGGAACGAGAGTTCTGTCATAAATTCTTCAAATCTTTGCTCACTACCCACTGTCTAGGGCAAACATGAGGAATTTGAGGATGATACCCAGAAAAATTCCTTAGTCAAATGGGCAAGTTTGTCCTGAAAATACTTTCTTCCTGTAGCCAAAATTACAAACTCACAGGCTACAGAACATCAAGGATTGGATTCCCACTGATTAATTAAAGATTTATCCACCTGCATAATCTCCTGGACAGCTCTGCAGGCTTCCTCTTTGCTGGCTGCAATAGTCACTTCTTTTCTAGCAGCAGGGCCCCTTGCCCGTACAACCCGTGCAGGAAAGTCTGTGCTTTAAATGAAAGCAAAAGTGAGATTCAGGCATCCCTAATACATCAAGTGAAATTATAATTTTTAAGGTAAACACCTCCCATATTCTTCGTGTTTTTCTGAACAGTTGAAGAATAACACTTCAGAAAAATACAGTCCTTGCTAGCCCATCATGCCATGGAGGTGAGCTGCATCAAAAGATGCGTGGCAGCAGGTCGAGGGAGGTGATTCTGCCCCTCTACTCTGCTCTCATGAGACCACACCTGGAGTACTGTGTCCAGCTCTGGAGCCCTCAGCACAGGAAAGACCTGGATCTGCTGAAGCGAGTCCAAAGGAGGGCCATGAAAATGATCAAAGGGCTGGAGCACCTCTTGTATGAGCACAGGCTGAGAAAGTTGGGGTTGTTCAGCCTGGAGAAGAGAAGGCTCCAGGGACACCTTATAGCAGCCTTCAGGTACCTAAAGGGGGCCTACAGGAGAGATGGGGAGGGACTCTTCATCAGGGAGTGGAGCGATAGGACGAAGCGTAATGGTTTTAGACTGAAAGAGGGGAGATTTAGATTAGATACTAGGAAAAAATTCTTCAATATTAGTGTAATGAGACACTGGAACAGGTTGCCCAGAGAAGCTGTGGATGCCCCATCCCTGGAAGTGTTCAAGGCCAGGCTGGATGGGGCTTTGAGCAACCTGGTCTAGTAGGAAGTGTCCCTGCCCATGGCAGGGGGGTTGGAACTCGATGATCTTTAAGGTCCCTTCCAACCCAAACCATTCTATGATCCTATAACTTTAACACCTTGCAGTTTTTTCCTCTTTTCCTTGAGTTGGGCTACTGTTTTATTCTTGTCATAGGTTTGGAAAGATGAACTCATTGATTACTTATAGTTTTATAACACCAGATTACAGTATATAATTCTATAAACCACTAGAAGTTCTGTTTGGGGTTGTAACGTTAAGGCTGAGTTAGGTCTTGCATATAAAGGATATGTTAGAACTAGTGTATTAACAGAATTGCTCCACTTAAACACAAACGAAATCTAGAAGAAAAAAAAGAACAAAACAGCATAACATTAACATATTTTAAATACACTTCATCCATTCACCTCTCTGCAGCCTGTGGACAGTGAAACAAAAGTCCCTTTTGAAGAGCTGATTCTACACATTACTAGTCTGTTTTCTGAAACAACATCTTCTTCCTCCTTTCCACATGACGATTTATATTAGGACAAATATGAACCCTAGGTTTATACAAGCAGCCAAAGCAGGCTCACACAAAGCTCCCTGTATGTACGCTGACCTGAGATACAGTTTTCCTTTTTAAATTTTATGCATGCTTACAGACAGACAAGTTTTTGGCCTGTTCTTCTACATGGCAGTAATACAGACTAAACGCTGCTACAGAGCAAAGTCAGTGAAAAGGTTGTTTTTATTTAAAAAAAAATAATTAAAATCCGGTAGATTATACCAGTGACAGCAAAGAAGTCAACAAGAAGTCCGTGAAACCAACACACACAGCCACAGAGCAGTGTAGCTGAACACAGCAGCTGCTGTGAGGCCGGACCAAAATAGCCACAGTGGTAAGTTACTCTCCCAAAGGATCCCCAATGACTTCGGAGGCATTACCGCTCACAGCAATTGCAGAGATATGCAGTTACATTTCTCTCTCCATGTAAGAGAGATGTTGTCTAGTCTTGAAGAAACAAGAGTATCCTCCTTAAGTTATGACTATTTGACCAGTCCCTCTCAAATCACTCCACAGATAGCATTCTGCTGGTATCTATCTGTGTAGAAATTATTCTTGGCCTTACAGAAAGATTTACTGAAATATTTTTCTCTAACACAATTTTTTTGCTTTTTTAAATCTAACTAGCATCCTGAAGAAGCTGATCAAAGGGAAGAAGAGCTGTGACCTGTGAAGAGAAAAATCGTCCTGTTTAGGTTCCCTGCACCTTCACCATCTGTGTCTAATTACAGAACTAATTCACGAAGTAGCTACTTGAGAAGAACAACAGTTGAAAAATTACCAAGTTCTAGGCAACTATCATGGGTGAAGGCCAAATGCATAGACAGCTTGACAGAGGAGTTTCCAGTATCAGAATATGTACCTGATAATAAACCTACAAGCTTCCTGAGGATTGGTGAAGGCTTTCCATCTTGCTGTTGGGATCCCATGTCGATCCAGAAAGGCTTTGGCAAAACTGGTGTTGGATGCCAGCTGGGCTGCTTTTGCAGATGGTCCAAAACACCTAACTCCTGCTGCTTTTAAGTCATCAACAATCCCTAATTATCAAAAATAGCAAAAGAACCAAGTCATCTCTTTGGAAACACCAAGTAATTTTGACAAAAGAAAGAAACCACATAACCATTCCAGCAGTCTGTTACACTTTTCCTTGTCTCAGGCAATTAATCCTTAAAATAAGATTCTGCATATCCAATTACCTGTTTCATCATTTAGTTTTAAGACTCTTTAGTTCTTTACATCTGTCACAGTTACCACCCCATGACTATTATTAGGATGTCTGGTACTTCTGTTCACTATTTAAGACAGGGAGATCTCACCGCACATTACTTTAAAAGCACCTGACGGTCTGGGTACTGTTGCATACAGCAACGTTAGGCCTGTTCCAAGAAAATTCTTTATATAAAGGAAAGCAGAGCAGAAGATACAAGAGGAACTTGTAACCATTAATGATTCTTGATCCTGCATGATTTCCCCTGCTGATTTCTAACATACAAAAAGCAGCATATAGCTATGAAGCCAAGTGTTTTAAATGACTACAATTTGTATCTACCAAGATAATCCAAATTTTTTTGCTCTTCAGTTTAATTAAGTCAGTGTGTCCTAATATCTGAAAGAGGTCATTTTAAAGCAGACTTCAAGGTGCTGATTTTTACTGTCAACTTAATTTATTTCAGCCTTACCAGCTGCCAAGAGAGCTTCTTGTCCAACTAACACAAGCCCAATGTTATGATCTTTGCAGAACTGGGTAACAATAGTGTGATTGCTCACTAATACAGCTGAAAAGAAAAAAATAAATATAATTAAGTTACCACTGTAAAGCCTTATAAGAGATGGGAGATGAGAATGTCATTGTTCCACTGCCCTAAGAAGTATGATTAAAATAATGAAACAGCCCATGAAGGGCAAAACAAAACAAAGAATATAACAATGATAACAGGGTCCAGAAGAAACACTGAACAATCTGCACTACTGTTTTTAAAGCAGATTTGCTAGCTTGCTAAATGTATTTTATTTGCTATATGTAATCAGTATAAAATTTTAAAGGCTGCTTATTTGCTTTAACAAAAAAAAAAAAGAAAAAGAAAAAAAAAACTTTAAAAAATAAAACTGCAAGTTTGCTCAGTTTCAACATCTGAGCAAAGATTTACTCAATGCCAGTGCACGATGTAGCTAAATTTAGCTGAGCAGCCTGGGCAAACACCAGAGAAGTTTCTATCCAGAACTTAATAAGTTTGAGCCTTCTATTCCTCTGTTACATTTTTCTGAAATTGGTAAGTGAATTTAAGCATAACAGCAGGAGGAAAGAGATGAGGTATAGAAGTACACAGCCTCATATAAACCTCACTATCTTAAGAAGCTAGGCTAAAAACTGATAAGAGTATATGATGTTTTACTAGGCAGTTCTAAAATTCAGAAACAAAACACACAGGAAAAAAATAAATACGTGTCTCAATTTGTGGCACCAGTAAAAGGTAAGAATAATTGTTATCTCCTACTGACTCAACACAAATATGGTCAGTTTTGTTTCAGTTCCAACACCCACATTCCTGATTACTTGGCATAATATTCTATTTTTCTTCCTCTTTTTACCTGAATTTGAAATTTTTCCATTGTCAGCTGTTCCTGCATTCCCTGGAGCAACAAAAACATGTTTTACATGTGGAGACTGGGCCAACTTCCAAGCCAGTGCATGCTCTCTCCCTCCACTGCCAATCACAAGCACACGATCAGCCATTAACCTGTGCAAACCCAGAATCATCATATATAGTACAATCTATTTATTTCACAAATCCATGTAAAAATAAGCAAAAATATATAAATTATATCTTTCACTTGTAATCGGCAAGTAGTATCAATCCAGTTTATATTAGCAAGGTATCTATAAGACATCCGAACAAAGTGACTGTAATAGCAGTGTGACTGGATGGATGCAGCATTCACGTTTGGTTTACATACTGACAACAGTGAAATCACTGAGAATTTTTTCCACTTATTTCAGCATAGTCAAGATTTCCTCTCTTAAGTATCCACACTGAAATAACCTTGTCATGACTTGGTCTCATCAAGTCCTTTGCACAACTACTCAGGACAGCACAGAGCGTCATACAAATGCTCTACGTGACTTACCAGATAAATATATTTCAAACCGAACACTGTGGTCAATCTAGGAACTTTTATGAGTGTAAACATCCTCAGTGATAAATGGCAAAGACAGTTTTCAGAACAGATTTTATACTTCGACAATTGCTAAGAGGGTAACTTCAGCAGAACAGCATGCTCCATAAAAGAACAACTGTTAATTTCACTAGCACACTGACATTTAAGACAGTTCCTCAATAATATTTCTAGGCAAATTAGTTTTAATTTATTTCAGAAATATTATCGTACTCAACATAGGTCACATCTGCAAACTTAATTTTTCCGTATGTGCTGAATGTGGACAAATGTCAGAAAGAACAAACACCCCAGAACATGACCTTTAAGGAAGATGTTAATGGCATAAACCAGTCCTTACCCAGGAAAGAGATAATAAATTAAAGATAGCACAAAACACCAGCTTTCAAGCAACATGGCAGCAATCTTGTTCCCAAGAAATCGTAACCATTGATTTGAGTTCATTACATAGTTTCCAAAGGCAAACAGAAGCTAAATGGTGACACTAAGGCGTATTTCAGAAAAGATGTTAATAGAACTGTGATAATTCAATAATCATGTTTCAAGTTCCTAAGACAGTATTAAGATGTCTTAACCCAGTATCAGCAAAATAAAATTTAACTATATATATTTTCATAATTATTAAATTGTCCACGTACAATATAAGTACTTCAAGTAGCCTGACCTCAGGGATTACATATCGTTGTGGATTATCAAAGAGACTAATTTTGAGTTTTAGGTATAGTGCTCTAGGCGTATAAGCACAGAGCATATGCTTAATGCTCTATCAATCGCCAGGCTGATTTCCTTGCAAAAGACTTTTCTAAGTCTTTATACTGTGTAACTATCTAGTATGTCAGACTTCGTCTTTCCTTTTGTCACTGCTTGACAAATAATTCTGGAGTCACTAGAAAGTTGCTGTGAACTTAAAAGTGAAGGGTTACAACTGTTCTAACAAATGTTCATCAACAAAGCACCATTAGGCACTACGGTCCAACCATTATTGATAAAAAGCAAAGTGTTTTTAAAAGAAAAAGTAGTTTTTCCCTTAAATATAATTTCACTATTCATTGAAGTTTTCTAAGGCAGAATAAATTAAAGTTCCTGACTAGGAATACAGCAAAACCAAGCAGTGCCTCCTACCCTATGGAAAAAATTTACACTTCCATTCCACATCACAGCAAAGACACTAAAGACACTTTTTGCAAAGCAATTCAAAAGAGGGGTGGAAGAAAAGAAAGCTGGTAAGACAGCTGGTCCTAGAGGACAGGCTGTAGAGAGGGACATCTCACTTGAATCATCTTCCCTTACCGTGTCAGACCCTGCTGTTTGTCCACACAAAAGGCTGAAGATTCCTCCGGATGGATTCAAGTTCTTCCTTCAACTCCTGCTTCAGATCCCAACGATTTCTGATCTCCTAAAGACAAGGGTAAGGATGAGAGGGTGAAAAAAGCAGACAGACCTGCATGCTGCCCTGTCCTCTTTTATCGTCCTATTTAACAGGAGGATCCCCAGCAGGATCCCCTTAATGTCACCCGCCCTTCAAAACAGACCTCCCCACAGACTTCAGCAGCGTGGACCATTCTCCTCTCTTTCCTTTTTCCCTTAGCTAGCAATAAAAACAACTCCTCCCCACCAATCAGTCCTACTATGTTAATAGTATTCAATCCTAGGGAGACAAAAAAAAAAGAAGCCATAATGTGGCATCAAAAAGCTGAGATCATTGCTCAGATCTCATGTTAAGTGCAATTTTATATCCTCTGACAAGGAAAGAATCTCAAAGACAATTTGTAAAAATAAAACATAGCTTTCATGGTCAACAGCTAAACAGAAACAGACCTGTTCTTTGTAATGGAACATATCCTTAGATGTATATATAAAGGTTATTTTAATATTTAGCACATACTGGAATTGTGCCCCCCTTAATTACTGAACTTTTTACCTTTTGAAGAAATTTAATACAAGCAGAACCAGACATACAATGTGTTATTTTATTCTCCACTGGTGCCTACACTATCCTACAACAACCTAATCCTTTCATGACAGTATCTGAAATCCTTTGGTTAACATTTGGCAGGCTTCAATGAAAACAAAATTAATGTATCCCAACATAGCACTGCGCAGCATCTATGTGTCTTAAAGTCAGGCAACGAAAAATAAAAAAATACATTAATAGAAAAACAAGCCATTCCTTTCACACCACTAGAACCATTTTTACAGGAAACCCGCAAAGTTTGTTTAAAAATTCTACAGAATTAATGGCTTGTGTACTGTTGGACAGATGTTGTACTGGAACATCCCAGTTTAAGGAGACATGCCTGATACAGTAGTCTTAAACATCACTTACCCAGGATCTGTAGACTGCCTTATATTTGCAAACTCACAGTTCCACATTTTCCACCTGTGACTGAAGAGCAAAACACCACAAAGAAAGAAGAGTCCTACTTCTTACAAGAAAAAACAAGAATAAGATTTCCTCTCTTCTGCAACAGTTTTTGCAATTTTTTCTTATAGTCAGGAGGCTGTGACAATTCAGGTCAGCAACAGGATTTGTGCAGCCCTGAAACGTCTCTCTGCTACATGACTGGTCAGAAAAAGATTAATTTAAACTTGCATTAATTCCAGTGGGTTGATTTGTATTGCAATTATTTTACCAAATTGTTTTCTTAGGTGATGAAGAGAATATGCAGCAGAGAAAGACAATATACACGGAAACTTCCAATATAAAATTCTGACTTTTACAGAAAGTAAACTTGAAATTAAGAAAACATAGAAAACCATTACCTAATGAATAGAAAAGTATGTCTGAAACAACGTATTTTAGTGCTGGTTATTCAGTAGATTAGCATATTGGCAAAGCCATAACAGGATGAGCTGTCGGAGTATAATGCTGGAAGATGTAAAGTGAAGCAGATTGCTGTACATGGTTGTTGCTTCCTCTCAGATGTCAATGCCACCATTTCACGCGCTGGATATGCAGCATGCTCAACCATGCCCCAATGTCAAAAGAATATGGTTAAAAAGTTGCATCAGCCCTTTGTATAAAACTGTAATAGAACTTTGACTGAACTTTAGCTGAACTCCTGAAATTAAAATTTAATTGGGCTTTTTGCACCTGGATTAGATGTAGAAACAGTTAACCAAAAAATTAGATCAAAGAAATTGAATTATTGAAGAATTACCATATTGAGAGCTTACTGAAGGCAAACAAGGCCCATGGCCTCTGATCCAAGTATGGGATGACAAGACACAGAGTCTTTGGAATGGAGTCTTATTAGATAAGAGTGTGTCCAGGAGGAGCCTTTAGATTATACCACTAAAACTCACACCCTCTTGTAAATAATGAGCATGCTAATTAAGGGTATCTCCCCAAATGTTTAAAACATTAACTTGAATGCATATGTATGATGAGGTATAGAAAAGGAACTGTAGCTCACCAATCAGCTGTACCTTATCACTGTAAATATTGGACTGTCAGTAATGTGTGGTGTGCCAGCTGTCGTTAAATGCCCGGCACCCAATTCTGCAGAACTGAAATAAATACCTTGACTCAGTGTGTTGATTGGTTTGTATACACCAGGTGAAGAACCCTTATTTAGGGACAACAATCCCATCAAGTACCATTAATAAAAAGACACAAGGCTTTGGGTTGGTTGGTTGTTTTTTAATAATAGTTGCTGAGCAGAAACAAATTGTTATGTGTCTTCCACCTGCTGGGCCTGCATCTGGGTCCTCCTTTCCAGGCTGAGGATGAGAACTGTTTCTTGGCTTAGGGTTTCTTTAGCTGAAGTTGCTATTCCCCAACAGCAAGCCGATGCCACATACAGAGACAGAAGGACTGGGTTCCCCAGGTGTTCACTGGCCTGCAGCAATGCAGCCGAGGCTGGGAGCTCTGGGTCACAGCCTTTTTGGGCAAGCCCAACAAATGCCACCTTACCCTGCTGCTAGCACAGATGCCCTGAGGCACTCACAGAATTTGGACAACCGTGTCATCGGCAAGGCCAAAAACGCTGTGAGAGACCAAGTCTTTATGAGGGTAAGCACTGCAAGGGAAGGTGTGTCACAAGCCCGTGAAGAAGTAGAGGAACTTGTCCCCTACTAAGGTGGAATTCACTCAGGTGAATGAAGGCTAAAAAGCAGTTAAGTTTTACATGTGTAAGTGTACATATAAAAAAACAGAAGAGAGTCATACAATGGTTAGGAGTTAAAAGGGACCTTAAAGATCATCTAGCTTCAGCCCCCCTGCCATGGGCAGGGACACCTCCCACCAGACCAGGCTGCTCAAAGCCCCATCCAGCCTGGCCTTGAACACCTCCAGGGATGGGGCATCCACAGCTTCTCTGGGCAACCTGTTCCAGTGCCTCACCACCCTCACAGTAAAGAATTTTTTCCTAGTATCTAATCTAAATCTCCCCTCTTTGAGTTTGAAGCCATTACCCCTCACCCTATCGCTACATGCTCTTGTAAAAAGTCCCTCTACAGATTTCTTGTAGGTTCTCCTTCAGATACCGGAAAGCCGCTATAAGGTCTCCCCGGAGCCTTCTCTTCTCCAGGCTGAACAACCCCAGGTCCCTCAGCCTGTCTTCACATGAGAGATCATTATTTTTCATAATAATAGCCGTGCCTCCCACACACCCTCACGGAGCGCCGTTATAACCCCCCAGCCGCGCCGCCATGTTGGGCGCTGCTCGGCCGCGCACGACCCACCCCAACACCCC
>JAHREE010000190.1:917284-932193 GCA_033628505.1 Tringa tobata
CAGGGACATCTCTCACTAGACCAGGTTGCTCAAAGCCCTGTCCAACCTGATCTTGAACACTTCCAGTGATGCTACATCCAAATCTTCTCTGGGCACCCTGTTCCAGTGTCTCACCACCCTCACAATAAAAAATTCCTTCCTTATGTCCAACCTCTTTTAGTTTAAAACTGTTGCCCCTTGTCCTGTCACTATAGGCCTTGGTAAAAGTCTCTCTCCATCTTTCTTATAAGACCCCTTTAAATACTCAAAGGCCTCCCTGGAGCATTCTCTTCTCCAGGCTGAACAAGCCCAACTCTCTCAGCCAGTCTTTGTAGGAGAGGGGCTCCAACCTTCCCAAACGGGACGCCCCCATTTTTGTGTCCCTCCTCTGGACCAACTCTAACAGGTCTGTGTCTTTTTGTGCTAGGGACCCCAGAGCTGGAGGCAGTACTGCAGGTGGGGTTCCATGAGAGTGGAGCGGAGCAGGAGAATCACCTCCTTCCACCTGCTTCTTGTTACGCAGCCTAGGATACGAATGGCTTTCTGGGCTGCAAGCGTAAATTGCTGGCTCTTGTCCTTTTTCCCCACAAGGCCACTCTAATTCCATTCATCCCCAAGTCTTTATTGATACTGAGGATTGCCCCAACCCGGGTGCAGGAACTTGTACTTCGCCTTGTTGAACTTTATGAGTGTGGCTTGAACCCACTCCTCAGGCCTGTCCAGGTCCCTCTGGATGGTGTCCCTTCCCTCTAGCATATCAACGTACACTTTCCCTCTAGCATTCTATTCTATGATTGAGTATTGTATAATGGCTAGGTGTTTATTTAACAACTTGTAAGAGGGTGGCCAATCTGTTGCGTTTGGGTTGGCTCTGTACTGTCCGTCCTTCCAGTGAGTCTGATATGCACTATGCTTACCTTTTAAATGAGAGCAGGTGAAAGTAGTTGGTTGGACTGTAGGCTGGATGAATTTTTCTGGCATCCTGCAGTCTGCTTCCTCTGTCCTTTTTTATGGGAACCCTACACCCCTTATTTGTCTTGCCCTTTACACATGGGTGCCCTCAATTGGGTGTGCATTTGATTAGAGATGGCACTTTCAGTAAAGCTGGACGAAATATTGTATTGATGCTTTTTAGTCATGTATCTGTGAGGTCTGTATGCATATAGGGCTAGGTTAGTAGTGGGAGAAATGTTTAATTATTTTTACTGTTAAGTGGGGCTCTCTTGAAATACCTCTATGAATTACCTTTGCAGAATTCTGAATGGCATCTGGTAATGCTTAGATCATCTTGGAAGAAGGGCAGCGGCGTTAGCACCTCTGTTTCCTTTTACTGCCAATTGTATTTTTACATGCCTGCTCTAGCGTTAATTTGTGAAATCAAAGCTACTTTCTGGCATTAGACACATGTAGAAATAATTCTAGTCTTCTTGTCTGTGTCCTGTTGCAAATTGTCTGTGCCTTGCTTTCTCTATGTTTGTTGCCTTGTTCCAGTGAAATAGGAGAATTGTGTTGTCAGTTAGTAGTCTTTGTTGAAGGAAGACCACCAGCAGATAGTGTTTATCTCACCTGTTCACGTTATGGAGGGTGCTTCTCTCCTGAGCACAAAGATAGGGTTAAAGAGAAGTGCAGGTTTGTGAGCCAGCATCAAGCACTAAAAATACAATTTCTGTTAAAATATGCATTGGCAGAAGATTGCCCTGTATCTTAGAAGGTATAAAAAAAAATAATCAACTCTTTCTAACCTCCTTAGCTTCACTCATTTGTCCTTAATGCAGTTTTGAAAACTCCATTTGATATCCTGTACAATTAAGTATTGAGAGATATTTTGTCTCTGATTTTTTTAATTGAGCAAAATGCCTCTGGTTTGTCTGTTTAAAAAAACCTTAATAATTAAGATGTCTTTGTGCAATGTATGGTATCCATAAGGTTTATTGTTACTGACTTTGCAAAGTTGAAAGGGTTTTACTAGGATAAATGCTATTCAGTTTTTGAATTGGAAGATGGCTTAATTATATTAGCTGGCAAAACAAACTATATGTCCCATTTAAATCATAGAAGGGAGTGATTTTTTTCATTTTGTTTCAGCCTTTTGAACTAGAGCCTTTTTGCATCAGTAAGATTTCTTTCATTAAGCCATCCAATAATTTAACAGGCTATTTCTTAAGTGTCACAGAAGCGTTGAGGTTGGAAGGGAGGTCTGGAGGTCCTCTGATCCACCCCCCCTGCTCAAGCAGGGCCACCCAGAGCCAGTTGCCCAGATAGCTTTTGCATATATCCAGGAATGGAAACTCCGTAGCCTCTCTGGACAACCTGTGCCGGTGTTTCCTGATGTTCAGACGAAAACTCCTGTGTTTCAGTTTGTGCTTATTGCCTCTGGTCCTGCTGCTGGGCATCACTGAAAAGATACTGGCCCTGTCCTCTTTGCACCCTCTTGTCAGATATTTCTATACATTGATAAGATCCCCCGAGCCTTCTCTTCTCCAGACTGAAGAGTCCCAGCTCTCCCAGTCTTTCCTCATAGGAGAGGTGCTCCAGTCCCTTCATCATCTTTGTGTCCCTTTGTTGGACTTTCTCCAGTATGTCCATGTCTTGCTTGTACTGAGGAGCACAGAACTGGACACAGTACTCCAGGCGTGGCCTCATCAGCACTGAGTAGAGGGGAAGGATCGCCTTCCTCAACCTGTTGGCAACAGTCCTCCTAATGCAGCCTTGGATACCACTCACCTTCTTTGCACTAAGGGCACATCACTGGCTCATACTCAATTTGGTGTCCACCAAGACCTCCGGCTGCTTTTCTGCCAAGCTGGGGTGGCCCCCAGCACATACTTGTGCATGCGGTTGTTCCTTCCCAGATGCAAGACTGGACAATTCCCCTTGTTGGACTTCATGAGGTTCCTGTCAGCACATTTCTCTAGCCTGTTGAGGTACCTCTGGATGGCATCCAGGTAGAGGGTAAAAAATAATTTTTGTTATTGTTAACAGATCTGAAATATATTTTTTTTTCAGTGGCTTTTCTTGACCTGCTCTCTTAATTGCAATAGAACTTTACATTCTGTTTGAAGGAGGTGATTTTATTTAGGTATGTTAATACTACTTAAGTGATCCATTACAGAGGAAAAAAAATCCAAATGAAAATATAGTTCTGAAGAAATACAGCTTCAGTCAATCTGAAAATGACTGAAAACGTATTTACAGGCAAGGTAGTAACTCTGGTAGGTTTGACATAACCACTGTTGTGTTCAGTGGGGAGAAGACATAGCATAGCCTGTCTTTTGTCTATTTACTCCTGCCTGTAGCCAGCCCTGCCACAGGGAGAGAACTGTGTAGTCTGTAGTGACAACAGCGATGGGAAGCATGAGCTGATTTCCAGTGTGGGTGGGTGAGGAGCTGGGAGGGAAAGGGAGGGATTACTGCAGGATGAGGAAGAGACACAGTCACGGTTTGAAGAGGAACAAAGTACAGATGGAGCCATTTTAAGAGTGAAAAAGAAGGACGGGCTGTAGGAACAGTTGCAAATCTGTAATAGTCCGGTGTGGGAAAGTTTTAGAACAGAGATCTGAAAATTGCTAGGTAAAAGTTTAATCTAGGAAAATAACTGTATGGTTGAACCCAGATACTGTACAAAAATGAAGTAATTTTGGAATTGAGTGATTTTAATGCTTTAAGGTAGTGTCACAACTATGGGTAGATTTCTGGAACTCGATTAAGGAGGACGAACTTTTATTCATAGGAGGTAGCCTGTGTTTGTAGTGTAGGCAAACTGTGTTTATTTATTTATTTTTAGTTCGCTTCTCAGTGTAGACTTGTAATCACTGTTATCAACCAGAAAAATGTTCTACATCTGTCTGTTCCGTAACGTAATCATAAGGGATGCTTGTCTGTTGTCAGCCTCTAACAAGTATCTGGAAATTATTTATGGCAGGCTGGGAAAGTACAGAAGTTGACAATACTGAATTGAAATAGAACAGCATTAAGAGTGGCTATGAGTCACTGCTTAGAATATTTACTGGTTCTTTTATTAACTTCTGGCACTCAAACTTTATATGCTAATCATCTTACACTGTGAGAATAGATGCAGCGCAGAATCTTCTATAGCTACTGTCTCACCAAATTGTTTGAGAACTCTGTTGTTTCAGTAGTCACTTTCTAATGCTAATTAACTTTGCATTCCTCTTCTTGTATTTAAAGTTGTGTGATCATCTCTCTGTGAAACAGGACATTCTTTATCCTTGGTATTACTTGATTCACTGAGTTGATCCCTTTTCCCCAGTGTTAGAAAGGCTCCATATCTATCTTATTTGGAGACTGGAAATACAGTTATCTTACGCAAGGTTCCTTGGCCTGACTCAAAGACTGGGTTCTGGTCTGCATCTGAAGCCCCGTTGTATGTATCTTACCTTTTTAAACTGTTAATGCCAGGGAGAGCATTATGATTTGAAGGTGAAACTTAGATTGAAATATTTGCTTTTTTGCTCCTGTTTTTTGCTTGCTTTTATTTTTGTGTTTCATACATTTGAACAAACAGTACATTCTATTTAATTTCTCTTCTGTTTCAGATACGGTGATTTACATATAATGCATAAGTTTTTGGGTTGTGTGGTGATTTTATTTTGTAGTTCTGTTTGTAAAGTAGTTAGGTTTTTTTTGTCTGTATGGTAGGTATTTATAAAATATAGCACAATATAGAATCCACAGAGTATATGGAACATTTAATTCTGTAAAAAACCCCCATGTTGTAAAAATTGCTCATAAGAGTTGTCAAACATCTCAAGATCTTGCTAGTTTTTATTAAATGCATCTTTGTCTGTGTTTCAGGTATTTAGGACACAGTTGTTGATGGAAAAATTCATGTATAAGTACAAACTAAGAGGGGCAATCTAATCTTTGAGGAAATGGCAGGATTCCTAGACAACTTCCGGTGGCCAGAATGTGAGTGCATTGATTGGAGTGAAAGAAGAAATGCCATTGCTTCAATAGTTGCAGGTGTATTGGTAAGTTCTGAGAGGATGTGAATCATAACTGTGTTTACAAATTTGGAAGTACGACAAACAGTTACATTCTTGTTTCAGATTTTGTGAAGTTTCACTCTTGACTACACCTCAGTCCAGTATATTTACATTTTTTTAAAGTATCATTGTTAGACAGCTTTTTTACAAGTCACATAACTTTGCATTTTGTCTGATAATGATGTACCATTTTTGCTATCTCTTATTTAAAAAGATTTAAATTCCTAGTGGACTTTTTGCATAATCAGATATGTTAGAACACCTATGTTGTACATAGTTTGTATCTCATATGTGTTTAGAATCTGGATTCTTGTTCTTAAAGCTGTACGGGAATTTAACCATACACTGATAATTGGAATAGAAAATGTGACAGATTTCCAAATGCTCTCCTGAAAATATCAGCATTAAGGTTTATGCAGAACTTGCACTTCAAACAGATATAAGAGTTCGACTTCAAACTATTCTAGAAAGTTATTAGCTTTTACTTGTTAAAAGACAATTAAACTGATGGTATGCACGAATATTTGCCACGTTTTGTCTGCTTGTCTTTGTATGCTTCCAGCCTCATAATACCGGTCTATTTTATTTGTAGTTTTTTACAGGTTGGTGGATAATGATAGATGCTGCAGTAGTTTACCCTAGGCCAGAACAAATGAACCATGCGTTCCATACCTGTGGGGTGTTTTCAACACTAGCTTTTTTCATGTAAGTGTATATAAAAGGAGCTCTTATAAATGTGAGTTGTTAAACATGGTTTTTACTAGACAATATGGTATATGATAAAACTTGAATCACCTGGTTATAAGTTACTTATGAGTAATCTTGTTGTACCTTATTGCATGGCAATGTAAAGGCTTTTTTGTCTTTTACCTGTGGCCTCTGTTTCTGATCATAGCCTTTTTATTCATTGTTCTGTCTATCCCCCTGTTCCTGTGCACTTTGGCTGAACCTAAGAAAGCAGGCCTTCCTTTACCCAAGTGGCTTTCTATAATAAGTGTTTAGATTGCTAGGTCAAAATTCATGTAATGCTGCCCAATTACTTACCTCAATATAAAATATTTGACTGCGTTTTCCCTTGTTCTTAAATAATTTTTTATAGTTGTCTCTCACCCAAAACTTCCTCAAATGGGGAAGGTAGTAGTACTGTAGCTATTGTTATAAAGATGTAAATGTGGCAAGCTTGAAGGAGAAATAATAGCTTTTTTTTGAATCATACAATATGGACAAGAAAAAAAAGGATGCATTTGGATATGCAAGACCTTCTTAACACTTGGTATCTGAAAGTTCCTGTTTTTTTTTACCTCAGCAGTGTAACTCATTTTAAGAAAATGTATTTTCCCTCCTTACACCGTGTCTTTCACTTGAACACTTAATGGTATTCACTGTGAAGGAGAGCAACTCGTATCATAATCGTGAGAGCACTGTGTTACTGGCTGTTATTATTCCTGTGAAGTGGCTTTAGATATTCTAAAAACTTAAACAGCTAGAAAGCAATCAGGAATACTTCAATCTCTAGGGCAATTCTTTCACCTTACAGGTCTGTTAATGTAAAAATTTAAAGAAAACTTATGAACAAATACAGGATTTGCTTGAAATCCAGTTGGAGTCCTTCCATTAAGGGACATGTACTACTATGTCACTATACAGAATGCCAAGTAATTTTCCCAGAATTAGTTGCATCTCTAAAAAAGCTATCTTTTTACTTATAACATTGTTAGAAAATCAGTTTTAATCTGAAGTGCATACACTTTTTTGTTTCTAGGATAAATGCTGTATCAAATGCACAGGTGAGAGGAGACAGCTACAGTGACGGATGTTTAGGAAGAACAGGTAAATTAACTCTAAAAATCATACTGAGTTGGAGACTGATTATTTAGGTGTTGTTTGTTTATTTGTTTTTTTCCTAAGTGGTGGTTAAACAAATAATAATCAGAAGTTAAGGAGTAGGAGAGAACTTCTGTGAAGTTAATTTCCTTACAAAAGTTACACTTGGAGATAAGTACTGTCTTTGCTAAAAAGGTGAACTTAAAAAAATCCAACTTCTGTATATCTTGAATACCTGATCTTCCCTTTGCCAATCCTCTGTGTAGCTGCTGGAAGAAGTAAATTTCTGCCTTGTGGTAGACTACAGAGCACACTTTCCTTAATAATGTCTTATTTTAGAATGTATCACAAACATTCTCTTTCCTGTGTATGTCGCCTACTGTGTGGTGTGTGTGGACCTGTTGTCCTCTCTCTGCTTTCATTCATAATTCCCTTACTGTCTCCCATGTGGATCCCAGCATCTGTTTGCATGTGATTCATAGAATGCCTCACCAGAAATCTGGTAGGATTTACTGATCTTTGAACTAGCGTACGATACTTTTTTGTGTGTCATTTACAAATCGGCTCAAGAGAATCTTTGCATAGAAGTATTTTTTCCTTTCCCATGAGTGAGCAGGTTGATCATTTTCAGTGGCATCATCTTTCTTTTTCACTAGGTAAAGTCTACCTATGGTAGATGTTGCCCATCTGAAAATACCTTTTTGAAGTAAACACCTCAGAAACACTATAGCTTTGGCAAAGTACCTCATCATTAGTTCACTTCAAGTTGTGTTAAATGATGTTATAGGCATTCCCTACAGGTGAGGGAAAACTTCTGGTAGTTTTGTCTGCTCAATAAAATTGTTGGGAACCCAGCTGCTCTGTGTTGTACTAGAAAAAGCAAATTTTGCTTTATCTTGTCCTTGATACAGGGTTTAGCACTTCCCTTTGTGCCTTCAGCGCGGTACCATACTGCGTCACACTAGTAGTTGGATCATTGTCACTGTGGATCATAGTTACCTGGTTCTCAGAGGTTTTAATATTTCCTACAGGTGCTCGTATCTGGCTCTTCATTGGCTTTATGTTGATGTTTGGTTCACTTATTGCTTCACTGTGGATTCTTTTTGGAGCATATGTGACACAGAGTAAGTTTTTTGGGGTTTTTTGGTTTTTGTTTTGGGTTTTTTTTTTATTTTCATATACAGAAAAGTAACTTTTGCTGTCAACCAAAAGGCAGAAAATCCACAAGAACGGAATTGTGTCCTCTGTTCTTGTCAGGGCCATATCATCTAGTTTTGTTGTCAGAAAATGATACTATGAATAGTGTTTTAAATACACCTTCCAATACAAAAGAACTTAATATTGCCTTTGTTACTTACTTTGCAGACACTAATGTTTACCCTGGATTAGCAGTGTTTTTCCAAAATGCGTTGATATTTTTCAGGTAAGTTACCTGGGCAAATTTTCCTCCTTCCAAAGGAGTATCTGACTTATCTGCTTCAATGCACACTGATACTCCTGGAAAATAAGTTTTGAAAGCTGGAGGCTGACTGCAGCTTGACTTTCCAAAATGTGGAGTTTGCTCCTCTCAATACAGGACCCTCAGTATTTCAATTTATTACCCACTGTGACCTTTACTTGAGGAGGGTGACATGTAAGCCAAAGGGATCTCTTGAGTCACTGAGTAAACTGACATTGTACAGAGAACTGGTGTGATATTATTCAACGCATAAACTGATCAAGCTGTTTCTTAAAAATCTGATATTAGTTTTTACTCTGCTACTTTTTTCTGTTCCCTTTGCTCTGGAGCTTAGAAACGATGTTTTATTTGCCCCTTCTCAGCCCATGAGAGACTCTTTGTTCCTCTCATGTTCCTGTTAGTCCGGCTCTTTCTGGTCTCGCTGAATTTACAGCTGTAGAATGTGGATGACCAAGGCCATAGACAGTATTCTGGGTGAGATACTGTCGGTGTCTTTGGCTCATGGCATAATGCTTTCACCTCTGGACTACAAATACCGTGGCGTGTATCTGAACAGCACTAGGTGGGAGATAATATCGCCCTTTTCCTGACTATTTCATACCAATGGCTCGATTATCTGATAATTGATACCCCTGGATTTGTTTCTACTGAATGAGCTTTCAGTTATTAAGAGGAATATTTGTTTTTTCAAAGAGCATGATGGTCTGTTTTGTAATATTACACTTAAATCAATTTCTTTTATTTTTGCTTAATATCATTAAGTGTATCACATGACACTGAAACTATCTGTATTTGTCATAACTCTTTTTATATGCGTAATGCATTCTGCAGTCCATTAATCTTATTAATTAATAAAAGACAACAAAGGCATTAAATAGCATAAGTACAAGATCAGTCACTGAAAAAGTTCACATAACTTCCTTTTTTGCAAGTTCTGACGCACTTAAGTTACTGTAATAACAGTTTTCCTTCTAGTACGTTGTCAAATGCTTTGCAGTGAGCTAGATGAACTGGCTCCACTCTGCTTCCCTGTTTGGAAAATGTTATGCTCTTGCAGAAAATAACAGTTCCTTAATCTCTTCTGTAGTCTTCCATATGATTGAGATGCGATACTGATGAAGGCAGACTTTTGAGAATAGTTTCACCATGCATGGAATCTTTAGTCTTATTTCAGTAGCTTGATGCACTTATTTCTGAAGTTGCTTTTTGTTTCTGAAAGTGTCTTTCCTTAGTTTCTATTGTACTCTGTAGGTAGATATATTTTAGGTTAATTTTTTTTTATTTTGTCTTACATATTTTTTTTTTTGCTGGTTATGAACTGTGAGACAAATTACAACCTTTCTATTTAAAAAAAAAAAAAGTCTTTGTGTTTTGTCTTGCCATGTACTTCAGGCAGTAACTTTGAGAAGTCCGTCCATTGGCATGGACTCCTTTTGTTAGACCAGACTTGGGTCAATCAGCGATGCCCTTCTCAATGTGCTTATCCAAAGCTTTTGTTCTGATTGCATCAGATTCTCTTCCATCAGTGTTATTCCATAATGTCTTTATTCCCTGAACCATGTCTCTCCTTCAGGACTTGTGCTGCAGCCCTACTTGTTATTCCACCAGTTTTGTTTTTGTTTGTTTTTTTTTTTACTTAGTTTAACATGCTATATTAGTAGTTAGTTAATTGCCCAGGTGTCTAGCTTGTTGTACTTATCATCACTTGTTATTGTTGTTCTCAGTGTAAGTATTTCTCATTTCCCTCCCTCTTCATTCCCTTATGATTTAGTGTGACTGTGCCCTTCTTTGCCATCTGTTTGTTGGCTATAAGAAAAAAATAAGGTATAAGAAACAATAAGGAAATCATGCTTGGTTTTGTTCCCTCAACGTTTTTTTGATTCAAAACAATATTTAATTGCATCCAACCTTAGAAAAAGAATTTTGGAAATCAAATTGCGATTTGGATCTCACTTATCCACCACAGGATCAATATTCTTTCTGACATGCTCGTAAAAATTTAATTGCTTAGATTCTATCCTAGTGTGATCCCAGATGCTGGGTTCAGACTTGCTGCTCTGTAACTGTGTGGATCAGCCCTAGAATCTTTTAAATACCAGAATTTTTTTCCTTCAGAAGGGCAGCTGCTTTTACTGTGAGACTGGCATTTTGCATTTGAGCATTGGCTTCAGCTGGATCTCATGGTTTTAGCAATACATACTAAATTAAATAGAAGTACAAAAAACAGATACTGACTTGAGTAAAAGTTAAGGTTACTGGAAGGGTGTTGATTTACGGTCTAGATAATATAAAATTATAAGGATACTATTGAAATTACTTTTTCTGTCTTAGGTATGGTCTGATTATTATTTTTTTTTCCCCTTTAGTACTCTGATCTACAAGTTTGGAAGAACAGAAGAGTTATGGGGATGAGATATCACATATAGCATTGTCTATTCCATAGTTGCTATGTCGTACTATGTATGTAGATATATTTACATTTATTTGTTCTTGTTTTGCTTTCTAAAGTGTATGGACTGAGACAAATTACAGTTTCTGTAATAAGCTCCCTCTTTTCACAGGACAGATTTGTGAATATGTACATATGACTGTATATATCTTAAAAAGGGAATGTCAGGCTTTCTTTGTGAAATCTTCAGGCTTATTTCTTTAAATACATGGGGTTTTCCATCAACTCCTAAGACTTGATCTTCCGAACCTTCACGTGTGTCAGAGACTCCAGTGGAACTATTAGTGAACAAGCAGGATAAAGCCTGTCCCCTCTAACAGGGGTTATTACTTTCATGTGTAGGTGAGAGAGATAGAACCGGTTTTTGCCAGGGTGGCCGGCGAGGGCTGCCTCTGTAACCCCAAGGAGTAGGCAGCGCGTGGATGTGACCCAGCTAAGCCTGGATTTAATGAGGGTAAATTCTATTGTATGCTGAGAGAAGAGCTGATTTTAAGAATTTTTGTATAACTGTTCAGAAAAATATAAAGTAGCTATTTTTTTTTAAAAGGTTCTGAATTTTTAAACAAGGCCCTATATTAAGCAGGTTCTGCATGACAAATCAAACGGTTCTTGACTTCTGATCGCTATAGCACAAATGACATTTGGTAGCACCACAGTCCTTAGAATTAATTTCATGCTGTGTTTGGTGTAATAGATACCAATTCGTATTTAATATATTTACTGATATTAGAATAAAATAAAAAAAAAAAGACCAAAACTGATGCCAGTCATACTTAAGAAGTATAAAGAATAAGTGAGAGTCAGAGTGACATCTTTAAAATTATGCTAGCAGAATTTTTTTCAGGGGAAGCTTTTTGCTGATAAATGAACAGTTACCCTGTTATCTTTTCTATTTAAAAGGCAAGCATTTCAAGTGGGGATACAGTAGACGTATTTATTGCTAACAATCTTACCTTGAAATAATTGCCAGTTTTAGGATTGCTGTTTGCCCCTGTTAAAAACGTACTTATCCCCTAAATTTCATGGGCACTTCATGGGAATGCTACTGAATGCTACTGAAATCCCATTTCTTCTAGCTGGAGTACACAGAAAGGGCGAACAATGACGTTTTATAGTTTTGGGCTGATCTCGTATATTCATCTTGCTATTCGTGACTTCCTTACCCTCCTGAGTTCTATGCGGTTTTTAAAGCATTTGAATCTGCCTTGTGTCTAAAAGCTTTTATATCTTTCCATGTATCAAGATCGCTGACCAACCTGGTATTAAACTGCAGAATGTAACTTCTGTGCATGGTTACTGTATACTGTTAGTCCTCTTAACTGCTCCCTTGTGGGAATCTCTCCAGTGGACAGAATATGAAGCAAATACTGCAGCTGAAATTGTGCTACTGGCTAGACTAACGTCATCCCCATTTCACCATCCCGCAGTGAGTTAGGATATATTCACTGGTGTTAAGCAGAGCTTTGTACATAAGTTGCCTGTTTGGTTGTAATTTCAGAAAACCGCAATAAACTTTATCTTATGTTCTCAAAATAGTGAACTTCACCAAGTAATTGTACAGTACTCAATAGCTCAAGTTGTACTGAACTTTAAGGAAGTCTTATACCAGCTAACAAGTAAAACCAAGGCTTTTGTTTCCAGGTCGGTCAGTTTCTTGCTTCAGAGCTTGGGAATGTTTGGTGGCTTTTTTACTAAGTGAGCTATAACTAATCCCACATAGGTGGAAGATTCCATCACACTTGAACAGCACGAGTTAAGCATTTGACTGTGGAAGAACTTTTACAGTGTGCTTTACTGTAAGTTCCTGGTTAAAAAACAGATTTTTTTTCGGAAGAGACAGCTCTAAGGATGTGAAAACAGACATTGCGTAAGAACCACCCAGATCCTGAGATCCACTTTTACACCACCGGTAGTTCCAGTGCAGCCTGAGGTGGATAGGGATTTTGGACAACACTTTGGCCTGCTACAGTTGGCAGTTGTGAAGATAAACCCTTGAGTTACTCCTAACAAAAAGGTTTTTAACTTTGGCCCATTTGTGTAGCTGTAAAAGCAACTATCTTTGACAGAAGTCCAGTGCAGAGCTTAGTCAGGAAGTTGTATGCTGTTTTGCCGTACATTCACAGGAGATGTTTTAACTGCTGCCTTACCTGTGTCCTCTGTTACGCGTGTAGGGTGTTCCTTTTGCGAGGCTGTGGTTCTTCACTTGCTTACAGCAGAGTATATAAAAAGAACATGGATGAACTTAAAAGCAGGTATTATGCACCTTAAGGCTGACTCAAAAATTATTACCAGCCTTGAAGTATGACTGACTCTTCAGATGACTACATAGTCTTGGCACGTTGCCTAATCTCAAATGATTAGACTAGATCTGTGAGGCAACCACCTCAGGAAGCTTCTAGAAAAAAATGTTACTGATTGTTCATGCTAGTCTTGTGTGTTCCTGGAAGAGGTGGACCAGCATTTACCTCAGACAACATACAGCTCTGACAGTGACCAGGTTCATTAACAGACCTAAATAACTTGAACAAGTCATTTGCAAATAAACAAGCACAGTTATTTATTTTTCTTTTAAACAACGTGTGTATCAGAACTGAGAAAAAGGTCAAGCAAATAAAACCAACCTTTTTAGTACAGAAGTGATTCATTGGTTCTTTGTGCTTATTAGATACCTTCCAGACCCCACAGGACTGTGATGTGAGACTTCAACTTGCTGTCTTCTGCTTTAAGGGACTAAAAACCACAACCCTCGGTCAACTTTTCACTTGTAGGACTAATCTGGTATTCAACAAGAAATTTTAGTGTCTGGTAATTCCTGATACACGTTATACAAATTCTGAGCAAAATGACTTTAAAGTTTGTTTTGCTGTGAAGAACGATTCTCTCACTGCAGGAAGAGAAGATTAATGCTTTTCAGGAATGTCTTGGGAGGCAGCCATTAGGAGGCCTTTCTTAGAGCAGTTCTTTGCACACGTTCATGCTGAAGAAAATAAAGGACTATAAAATTTCTTTTTTGGACTCCCATTTTGATCTGGAGGGAAGAAGCTGCCCCAGACGACTCTGTGTACTTAAAATGATTCAGAAAAAGCATACTGGGGTGGATATTACATGTTGAGTGCTAACATAGACTTCACTGATAAGGCAACAAAACAAAAGATGCTATAAAATTATTCATGGTGCAACTATGCGCTGAAAAATTCAAGGTTGTACTACATCCTACCATAAAGTGCTATTATTTCTCAAAGCTTTATTTCAATTCGGGGTGGGAAACATGATGATGTAAATATAACCATTTTATAACCACCTGTCTTTCTTTAGGCAATTTAGTGTTCATTTCCCTTTCACGTTCCACCTTCTCAGTCTCTTTGGCAGAACACAGCTGCTGTTGCAGCACAGCAGAAGTCACATAAACAAAGGCTCAGGGACCACGCTAGTCTCAGGAAGCAACATCTCACTCGGGATTTGTCGGTGGCTGCGTTTTGTCCAGAGCCCGTTGTCTGTCCTGCTGGCAGCTGCACGGTGCTGCTGGTGGGCAGGAGGTTCTGCAAAGGCTTGGTTGGCCCAGGCACTCTCACTAGGGCGCTGCTTAAGTTACTTCACTTTTACTGGAGATGCTGCGTGAATGACTTTGAACATCCAAACTGCTGTCACAGGCGTGGCTTTCTTCACCACAAAACACAACAGATAAAGAATCGTGGGGATCGTCCTCGACATAATCGACCAACACATCTAACCCAGGCACGCAAGGGTCCTTCAGATACTGCAAAAAGCCAGAAACAGCAGTTTAGAGAGCTATCCACAGAACAGATATATTAGAAATTACGGAGACAGAGCAGGTACCAACACCTATGGGCAAGTTGCTTCAGACCAGAATTCACATCGAGAGCTGCTAAATGTATATTCTATTCTTGATATCCTTAAAACTGTATTGAACAAGGAGAAAGTTAAAAATACCTTCTTTCTGTGAAAAAAAAATAAATTACTCACACAAATATTCATTTAAGTGAGTTAGAGCAGCCTGTCTTTCCTATTTCTTTTTAATAAAAACTGACTTTTCATCTCGGTTCAAGCCAATTCCTACTAGTTAAGAATAAGCCACAGAAGCAGCTAGTTCTCTATTACACTGCTGGGGACGTATCCTCCAACTGCGGGAATCTCAACTGACAGCTTGTCCAAAGCACTGGGTGGAGCAAAC
>JAHREE010000192.1:0-20953 GCA_033628505.1 Tringa tobata
ACCCAAACCATGCTGTGAGCCTATGGAACCATCCCGGGCAGGGGCTGCTACAGCCTCTGGATTGCACAGCTATTTCCTCCTTTCCCACAGCGTGCGTGGGAAAGACAGAGGTGAGGGTTCCCCTAAGTGAGGACTACTCTTCTGGAGCCACCTCATCAAGTTTTAAACCTCTTTCTTTCCCTATTTATTGATTTATTTTTACATACTGCACGTTCCCGGTTCCTGCTGACTCGGCACACTTCTCCCATTGGGCAGCACACGCTGCTGGGAGTTGCCAGACAGGTTAGAGAAGGATTATACACTGCTGATGGTGTGTGTGTGTATCCTCCTTTAGATCTCACCACAGAAAGAACAGGATGGTCTTAGGAAAAATCCCTCAAATCATTCCTCGTGGATTGGGCTACATTTTGTTATCAAAAGCAAAAGGCTCGAAGATCCTGAGAGGAAATCAACAATATCAACATTCATTTTGAAATATACATATCAGCTCAGCCTGCAGGAGGACAATGTTAAAATAATCACCTTAACCACTGCAGGGCCTCTGCCCCTGTGTGCACACAGCTACATGGTATAGATGTGTCTATATAATACCTGTGTAATGTCCAGAACACACGTGTAGCAGCTAGTTAGAAACCCCCAAGGGATAACAAAGCTAGCAGGTTAAGATTTAGTCTCGTTGCTGAGTCGCTTTTACCAGCGCTGTCCTCTGAAGGCTCTCTCACAGCCCGCGTTGGGGCCCTTCTCTGGACTCAAACGCATCGACAATGGCTTTAGCTGATGTTTTATGGCCTGGGTACCACTTGAAAATACGTGAGGACTCCGTAAAAACCTTCTGTGGGTCTATTTATTTCTCCTGCCCGCTCCAGGAGTTTTCAAAACCGTGATGTGTGCAATTTCTTGTCTTGGGAATATGCAATACTGGGACAGTCTTCCTTAGCCAGAGTCTAAGGGACTGGGGAACAGGCTTGCGGGCAGGGTTTCCTCTGCAGCCCGAGGGAACTCAGCTCTAACACTCCAGGGCACAATTCCTAGTTCTAAGAACAGCAGTTGCCCGGGGGCCGCAGGGTTTTGCCTCTCCTGGGCTGCCCTGGGGAGGAGGCGGGAGCCAGCGGGGGCTCCTGGCCATGTGGGGCTGGTGGCACCGGGTGACGGAGGCACTGGGGCGATGAAGGCACTGGGGCACCAGCCCAAAGGACAATTAGATTCTAATCCTATGTAGATTTACAGAAGTTTTGTTTCACGCTAATATAAAACTTCTCCAAACAAAGGGGTTTTTTTCTTTAGTAACACCAGGGGGTGTTCCAGGAAACAGGCTGGAAGGTCTCCTGGATGTTGGTGCCCCCCGAGACACGGGTGCGCTGACAGGAGCTGCCCTGGGACGAATGCATGGAGGACTTAGGAAAACCTAAGTCTTGGTCACACCTGACGTATCTCTCGGAACAGCATTTCCACATTAATTGCTTAATTCCCACAAAGTCTGCTGCTGCCGATACCCTTCCCAGCTGGAGCAGCGCCCGCTCCGCTGGGTGCCATCCCGGCTGCAGCCCCCTCCTCCCGGTGACCCCACGGGGCCGGGGGGGTCTCTCAGAGCCCCGGTACCCATCATGGCAAGACACAGGCTGGAGAACATCCCCAGCTGTGGCCGCAAGGATTTTATGCCACCCCCCCAATAATTTGTCTTTATTCCCTATTATTTCCCCTGCTATATGTACGTTTGATACGCATGATCTTACCAGCTTTGGGGCCAGGTTATTTTAGCGATTGCTGGTATGCAAATCCCATTAGGCTCCCCAGGAGGCCTGCCCCACATCTGACAAGGCTATCTGGCAGCAGATCGCGCTGGGGCTCGCGCTCCTACAAGAGCTCTCCTCTCCCCTGGAAGCCGGAGTGAAACTTAATAGGGAATTACACAATATGAATACTCACTAAGGAGAGACCGGACTTTTAAAATCCTGCTGGCATCCAAAAGCCGTTAATCTTCTTAGGTAATGATGAAAAATGCAGTGGAGATGATGATGTAACTCACCAAGGGGGAACAAGGAGCTCTAGTGAATGGACAGCTTGAGAAAAACTTCTGCTGCTCTTCTGTTTATCCCATTCTTCACTTAATTGCTGTTCCCAAATATTTTTTAAAAACACACCCCTGTAAACAGCCTTTTTGGTGGTGAAAAGAGAAAAGCAACTCACACCAGCCAGCAGAGAATGCCTTTTCCTTCCCTTTTTTTTTTTTTTCCTTTAATTAATTCCACAAGGAGCGGGGAAGAGAAGGAAACCTTGGGAGCGCAGAGAGAGGGCAGCAGGTGGATTGTGTGAAGGGAGTGCTGTTTGGAGATCCCAGCCTTGCTCTGGGTGGAGGAGTGACAAGCCAGTTTCCATTTTTTTTACTTTTTTTTTCTTATTGTGAATTGCCACACATAGAAAGGGGGTGTGAGACCCTCCAGAGAGCTCCCTTTCCATACTGCTCTATATGCACGCTATACTAAAACACCTGAGAGGGGGGATTGGTCTCTTCTCCCAAGGAACAGGCCATGGGACAAGAGGAAATGGCCTCAAGTTGCCCCAGGGGAGGTTCAGGATGGATATTGGGAAAAATTTCTTCACTGAAAGGGTCATCAAGCCTTGGCAGAGGCTGCCCAGGGCAGTGGTGGAGTCCCCATCCCTGGAGGGATTTAAAAGCCGGGCAGACGTGGTGCTGAGGGACACGGGTCAGTGGTGGTTTGGTCAGTGCTGGGCTGGTGGTTGGACTCGATGATCCGAAAGGTCCCTTCCGACCTCAACCGTTTGGCGATTCCATGATTCTATGGGGCTGCCCCTGTCTGAACGCACCCCTGCCAGCCCCCGCCTGCAATTCCCTTGGGCTCCTGGTGCTTGCACACTGCAAGTCACAGGGAGGAATATTTATTGTGAAGGGAATGTGCTCCGTAATTAAAACTTTCTGCTATTAGGGAGTTTATGATCTAATGGTGCTATAGGAAGCGGAGTTTATGGTCACTGAATCAGTACTTGATTCCGAGAGCGCAATTAACAAATCACAGAAACAGTGTATCAAAGTGCGTCGTTACAGCCAGACTTGCCCTCCCCTAATGAAATGCTAGCTTTAGTAGTATAATTATTAAGATCACCATTTCACTATTATAGTAATAACTGTAGATAATTGCACAATATTATCTTTCACAGAATCGTCTTCTCTGCATAAATTAAAAGGTTCAAAATACAATTCGCAGGGCAAAACCCTCCCAGGAAATCCACGGGGAAGCTCAGAAATAAACAGCAGAAGTGATGACTTGCCTTGAACGCGGCAAAGACATGTGGCTTCATCCTTTGTTTCTTTCAAAAAGTGGTTTCTCTGCCTAATTGGCCCACAGGGACAGCGCGGTACCGGAGAAGAATAAATCGCTTGGCCGCGGGACTAGAGGTAGAGAGAGTCCGATGGAGTTAAATCGTGGCCACAAACAAAAGTAATGGTTACATGACATCTTTGGATCTACTCTTAATTAACTACCGATAAAGCCGTGCGGTAATTATGGGTTGCCCTCAGTCCCTAATATCCTGATGTGGAGCTGCTGTTATTATTACTGTCGGTGCCGCCCTTATTCCATCCTCTGCCGAGGATTTCAAGGAGAACATAGATGCTGGTTGGGATCTCGTGTCAACCAAGGCTTTACTGAGCTGGGGATGTTGCAGCGTTCCTCGGTACCCGTGTGGCAAAAACATGGCAAAAACCAAGAAGACACCAAGTCTTTGCCCACGCACAGAAAGAAACCCCACTGTTGGGAACTTTCAGAACTTTTCTGCTAAAACCCGAGCTGCTGGCAGACTTCAGGGGTGGGATTTAGCAGCCTACAGCGTCCTTGCTCATCTCATCCTAAGGCAGACATCAAACTGTGGCAGATAAAATGTGCCTCAGAAATACTTATTTCTTCTCCAGTGACTAGGAATCAAGCTTAGATGCCCTCCACATTTGTAGATATCAAAACCAAGGTGAAATGCTTCCTCTCCTGGTGCCTAAGGGATTAAGCAGGTTCCTTGGTGACTCTAATGTGCTTTAACAGTGTCTACGGCCAAGGTTGGGCCAGGTCCACTTTTCTCCTGGGTCTGGGCACAAACCCCTGTATTTCCATGGAGTATTTTTTATTATGTGTGTAAAGACACCACCATCCGTGGTGCTGTATGAAATACTGTAGACCACACACACGGGAGAGAGAGAGAGGAGCTCGGGATCTCAACCTGTGCAGCTAAACCCAGTCGGTGGCTCATGGGCAACACCTCCCGCTGGAGGAACGTCCGTTTCCAAGCCAAACTGTGCTGGTTAAAATGGACTTCAAAAAAAGCACTGGCAAGATTTATTAGCCCTGAAATGGCTTTCTTGCCTGGAACGAGGATTTCTTTTGATACACAATAATTTCTCCCTGCGTACAACCTGGGAATGTTAGAAAGCCTTTCAAATTCATTAGCATTGTCCAAATAATAAGTAAATTGAGATGCTAACGAATGTGACTTGCTGAAAAAAATAATGGGGGAAAGCAAGCAACACTCAGGGCTGGATCTCTAGCAAGCGTAAAAAGGGGTCGTTCTTTACACTCCTGTAACTTATTGCCTGTAAAGAGTAACTTCAATGGTTTTGGCCTCCAACCTGCAAAGACCTGAGCCTGTGCACGAGGGAAGAGCGTGTGACGACGGCTGAGGGGCCGCGTCCCTTCCAGCAGAGGCTGTCATTTGTGCTAATAATTATGCTGTAGACAGATTTAGCTGCGCCCATTTTACAAACAGGAAAACTGAAAACAGCTACATCTGCTTGGCAGCTGCGTCGGCCCGAGATAGGCACAGAAATCCCAGTTTCCACATTTATTTTTAGCCAGATGAGATGGAATTGATACGAAAAAAACAGTGAAATAAATGTGAAAAAAAAAAAAAAGGCCATCAGTCTGATGGTGAGGAATCCGAAGTGTGCTGTGAGAAGGTCGTCTCTGTGCAATATTAATGATCAGGGATGGTGGGGAAAAATGTTAAGCGCTGGAAAAAAAAAAGAAAAAGAAAACTTCAGATGTGCCTCACTGGGAAACTAGAAAGGACACAGCTTCAAGTAATGATTATTTTTATTTAGGAAAACATTATACAAGGGACTCTTTCCAAGGAAAGCAATCTGGGTTGTGTCTGGGCTGAGTACACAATGTCATCCTGTTGCAAAAAAAGCAAACATCGTAGCAGGATGTATAAACAGGAGTGTCATGTGTAAGACACATGAAGTAATCCTCCGCTCCGGGCAGCGCTGGGAAGGTCTGGGCTGGAGACCGGTCCCTGCTCCGGGCACAGCCCCGGGGGAAGCTGGGACCAGCTGGAGACGGCCCAGGGAGAGCAGCAAGAACCGTCGGAGGCCCAAAAAAAATGACCTGAGAGATCGCAAGAGTTGGGCTTGTTTAGTCTGGGGAAGGGATGGGTGAAGGAAGCCGTGCAAAAGCTCCTCAGATACGTTGGAGGCTGCTGCAGAGGGGAAGGTGCTGGGCTCCTCCCGGTGCCCACCAAGCTCAGGTCATGTCTGTGGTGGCCAACCCACCGTCACCAGGGTACCCCTCCCATCCTCGGCCACGCGAGGAAAAGGTGGACATTGTCCCTCTCATCGATCCCAAGGGAGGACGGGGAACTGCTGTGGAGAAAAGAACTTTTCTGTCCAGAGGCTGTCTATGCTCTTGTCTGGGCTGCAGTCATCTCTGCGTGGTTTGTGACAAGCCTGGAGACCCTTTGAGATGTAGGTTCCTGTCACTGCCAAGCTAAAATTAGAGATATTGCAAATTAAATAAACGGATCTGTTATCCAAAAAAGAAGCAACACATTTTCCTGGGTTGTTTTCCCTTTTAATTTCCCCCCCCGGCAGAGGAAGGGCGATAGCGGAGCATATTGAGTTGCAGTTCAGCACGGAGGTGGCTAATCTCTCCTCCGGGCTGCTGTACTTCGAAAAAACTGCGCAAGCGAGCAGAAATTCCCCGTATTTCAGCTATCCTCTGAAAGGTTGTATCCCAGGACAGTCGCCCCTTGGGGAGGAAGGAATTTGTGACCTCATTTAGCTGAGCAAGCACACGGAGCGGAGGCCGTAAGCGTTTCCAGCCCAGCTGGAGGGCAGGTCACGTTGCAGGCGGGCTACCTGCCGCGGCGGGGGGCTACCTGCCGTGGCGGGGGGCTACCTGCCACGGCGGGGGGCTCGCCGGGAAGAGGCCGGGGCGAGCCAGAGGGAAGGGAAGCATTTCACGGGAACGCAGGGAAGAGAGAGCAGAAGCGAAGCTGGAAAATAGCTTTCCTCCTCAACCTTCACTAAACCAACCCTGCGAGAAGGGGATGGGAATGGGGCAACCAGCAAAGGAACAAGGGCTTTTTTTGGTGCCGGGAAGAAGTTCCCCTACCCGAAAGGATGCGGCAAGGAGGGCTAGGGTTCTCTGAGACCGCTTTCCATTAGGGTTTGCGTTGCAATTTTTGCCTAATTAGTCTCCAATAATTAATGCTGCGAGTGTAACAGAGACGTAATCAGACAAAATGCTGGTAAATAAACCCCACGGAAGCCATACGTCTTTTGATAGTAATGATTATGTTCTTTTTTATTATTAAAGATCCCATTAGAAAGAATTTATGATTTTTCCCCTTTGTGAGAGAAATAATAAACATTACATTGGATGCTCTTATTTTTGGTATTGAGCAACCGAGTATATGTAATTAGCCACAGTTAAAAAGAAATTTTGCCTGAATGGCTTTTGGGGAACATTACATCCAAATTACAGCCCCGTAGATTTTTTTCATGCGAAAATACATTGTCAATAAATAACTCAAATATAGTTTCTCTGAAAAAACATTTAGATCCTGAGGAAAACACGTGGGAAAGGAAAATGATGGGGCTGAGGCCCTGAAAACCCACCGGAGAGAGGACTGTGCCAGTGGTAGGTACCACCACAAGTGCCCTCCTAATCACTTTTCCAGGGGATTTCTTTGCTTTCTGGGAATTTACCCGGACACGCCGAGGCACCAGAGCCCAGCATCACCCCACAGAAGTGCCTTCTGCCGTGGGACCCGTGCCCACACCCCTGTGCCTGCCCGGGTTCACCTGGTGGACCTTCTCTCCCAGCAGCACTGGCTGGAGGCTTGCAAAGACATTAAACTGTCTCCATCCTGATGAATGCCCAGTCCAAAACGCCTCCTTCAGACTAGAGAAATGAGATGTGCAGCTTTGTTCCAGCCGGATCCGAGGGACACTGTGCTTAATCCTGCGGAGAAACCAGCAAATACGGGGTGGGTTCCTTAATGGTTCTCTTGGGCGGGTGAGCCCAGGCCTCGTGCTGTAGGTGCTATCTGTGACCTTTACAGGCCCTGGATGGTGGGGACCTACACGCTAAGATGCTTCCCGAGCATGACCCGTGCCATCAGTCAATCAGTGTGACAGCAGTGGCACTGCCTGCACGGGGACACGGGGCTCCTCCGCATCCAGCGATAGGATGTCACACAACACAGCAGCCCATTCAGACACCAGCTCCTAAGCATAGTCAGAGCTGACACCGCGAGGGGTTCTGCAGCTCAGCAGCTATGTTTCCAGCTCAGGAGTCAACAGGCTGCTTTGTGAGCATGAGAAATGGCGTGGCGATGTGATGCAGCCACAGAAAATCTCCAGCTCAGCTCAGCCAACGTGCTCTTGTCTTCTGGACAAGCTCCAAGCTGAGACAGGACACAGACTGCTCCCACGACGGGGAGATTGCCCGGCAGGCATGAAGAAATAGTCACATGGAGGAACTCTCCGTGGATAAAAACCAGAAGTGGTTCAAAAACCCCCGTCCTGTCAGTAATGGGAAACAGGAAGAAGGAACAACCTCATGATAACGATGACCTCTCTCAGAGCAAGAAGATCTGCATTCCCAGGGTGGAGAGGCAATGTTCCAGCAGATGGCAAAGCCGGTGACTTCTGGGCGTTTCCAGATACCACCAACCAACCAACCCACCACCGCACCCTGCCTTCCCCGAACAGGACAGAGCCTACACCGTGCCCACACCTCGTCTCAGGGGGTTGTTGGGAGTCTCGTGCCAACGAGCTTCTCCTCCTCCTGTGGCATCTCACATCTGAAGACATAACGATCGCTTTGAGAGGATTGTCCACGTGGGGACACGTGGCTTCCAGCCGATGGCATGTTGGAAAAATACTGAGCTGAGGTGTTGTGCAGCTCTAAGGCGGGTTTCACAATGCAGTTGCCATCCAAGACTAACCTTGGAGTGAGCATCCTCCCCAGAGAAAGCTGCAGCCAAAGGTCAAGGCTGAACTTGGCCTGGTTCAGCACCGGTACGTGGCCTTTGTGAAGGTGAAGCAGGCAGAGAAGGAAGGAGTCAGGACCATAAACTCCATGCCTCCTCCACCAGGCTCTTTCTGAGACACAGCTCCAGTATTTCACAAGTGCCTTGTCAATGGTTCCAGCTTCGTCCAGCTATAAATAGCGCATTTTAATGGGACAGGAGCTGTTTCAGCCCCGCAGGACCGCGCTTTTCCAGCTGAAGGTGCAGGTTCATCCCTTCCACGGGTGCCGTTTCTGCAGCTGCGCTTGGAAGGGCTTCTCAGGGAAAGCCATTACAAGGGGAAGTCATTTCAAGATCATCCACACGCTAGGAAATTTGGTTTCAGTAGACATTTAATGCAAATTTCAGCCGGAATCCACGCTGAAGTCTGGGCTTGTTGAGAGTTGATAAATTTAAACGGCGGCTTGCCTCCAGTGAAAAGATCTGAGTTTTATACTGTAGTATTCGCTGCGGAGCTTAGAAACAATGCATGCACAACTCACATTTCATGTACGAATTCATTTTTTAATTTCAAAAACACAGGCACTTTTTAAAGTGATGTGCAGCCAGGAATTTGGCAGCCTGCTTAATTCCTTATACAGTAGGGCTGTAGCAGGGAGCCTTTTCCATTTCGAATCAAATGGAATTTGTGATTTGCATGCACCTTTTGAGTCAAAATCAAACATTTGCCCTGGATTGGCCCTAGTTTAATTAAAATGATGAGAATGTGTGATATGCTTTTGGTCTAAGGCAAAAAGGATGCACAGCACTGAAATTTGGAACAAACATAAAAAAATTGAGAAATGCATGGTTGGAAGTGATAAGAAATGCCAAGACTATGTATTACATGGGATCACGGGATGAAAATAGAAAATATCCTAAAAAAATTCTGGCGTACTGTGAAACTGTTGTCGGAAGGTTTGGATAGGATTACATGCTTTATGGATAATGTCCCTGTAACTAGCACTGTCGAGGTTTGTAATCTTTTCTGTGGTCTTTCTGTAGAGCTGACGGGGATGCTCAGCTCATCGGTGGGAGCAGATTTTCCCCTCCCGGTTTGGTGTAAGGGATGGGAATGGGGATTTTATCGTGGACTTGGGCTGGGAGAACTGGGGGGTATCTTAACATTTGCAGAGGTGTATTTGTGCATACATACCCATTTCTTTGTGTGGTAGGGGGCACATCTCTCATAAATGAAAGTTTTAGAAATAAATTGCTCATTTCTCATGAGTGCCATCCATTCTGGTAACCAAGGGTTCTCTCTCTGCTATTCCTGTCACTTATATCTTTGTGCCGTGCGGGATTCAGGAATTTCGGGTATCAATATTTCAAGATGTTGGTAAATTGGCTTTTGAAAACCTTTAAGCATGAACTTCCTTTCGGTCTTTCAAGTCACAATGTCCAGAAATGAGGAATACACGGGCATGTCCTCCCACCCCAGCCTCCACTAGCTCACGTGGGCTGAATTGCTTGGAAAACCTCCATTTCAATGCGAGAATTAGTGGATAAAGGACTTAATCCCACTTCCCAATCATTGCATGCAAACAACTACATCTCCTTCCTCCAGCCTATCTCCACTTGTTTCCCACTGTCCCATCATCTTCATGAGTTGTTGCTTCGTCAGGCTGAAGACAACCAAAAGCAGGGAAGGGGGGTAATGTTTTCAGAACACATTTCCCCCCCAAAAAAAATTATTTTAAAAAATATAATTTCAAAAGGCTGTGAAAAAAAGATGATAGAAATAGATTTTGTTTTCACAAGAAAAAATTGCCAGTTGAGTTATTTATAGTCTCTAAGCTTTTCACTTTCAAGCTGTTTTTTTGATACCAATAAAGAGAAGAACAAAGGACAAAAGAACATCTGACCTAATTTTAAGCCCTAAAAAAGCTGGTCTCTGGCTTAACCTGGACACTTGGGCTGCTCTTGCAGTCATCAGAAAGACCCCTGGCTCCTCCACAGGACACTTCTCCCCCATGCCCTGGACACGTACCCCGGTCGCCTGCGCCGGCGGTGGGAGACGAGGGATGCTCTGAGCTGTGCCGAGGCAGGAGCTGCCCCGCGGGGCTGCCATCGCTGCAGCAGCTCTTCAGCTGCTCACACGAACATGAAAGAAAGCAAAGTGAAGATACTATAATGCTGAGGTCGGTTTAAAGGGTCATTTTTATAACCCCCCGTTGAAATTCAGTGTCGGCTGCATACAGCAATTTCACATGATAAGATTCCTTCCCATATTAATTTTCCCCTTTTATGAAGAAACCCACATTGGGTCTCCATCAGCCCATCCCATTTCCTACAGCACCATGAGAGCCGACTTTATTTTAATTTGTAAATACTTTGATGTCTGTGGACTTGGCTCTTGTACAGTCCTAAACTACCAGCAGGAGGTAATAGTTTCCAGGACTTAACTTTACTTGATTTCCCACTATTCTTCAGGCTCCCTGATTTGCATTCATCTTAAGGGGGAACTATTCATTTTCAAGCCGAATTTGCTTTTTGCTACGGGGACGCTGCTGCTCCAGGAGTCACGCAAGGCTCCGCTCTCGCAAACCCACCCATACATGTGGTTTGAGAAGAATGGGGGGAAATGGGAATAGAAGGGGCCAAGCGGCAACACTCCAGATGATTTGGGAAAGGGAGGGATGCAAAGGATAAGAGCTGGGCTGGGAATCACTTGGAGAAACCAGTGAGGATTTGTCTCGCTGTCTCTCACCCTGCCCTTTGTGCAGCATCACAAGGGAGAGGATGGTGTAAGAAAACTTCAATTTTTTTTCTCCCTGCATCTCCAACAAACTGGAGGATAACTGTTTCCCCGGGAGCAGTTCTCTCATCTCCCCCTGCAATCTCCCACTTTGAAAAGGGCCAGTCCCCCAGGACAGTTGCTCTCCTCCTGGTCTGGTCTCCAGGAGCCGCTGGGCTGCGCTCCCCAAAAGCCCCATAACCTCCTGAGGTTCAATGTGAGCAATCAGCTAACGAGGTTAAACCCTGCGTGGGGATAAAGCCCAGCTCAGCCCCGGCTCTTATCACATACAGCAAAACGCCCAGGAACATGAGGACTTGGTGACCGAGAGGAGATGTTCCTGCCCCCCGCCAAAGGCATCTTCAAACTGGGACAGGAGGGAAACTGGGCAGAACAGCTCTGTGTGTGATCCCCTCGGGCCCCAAAACAGTCAGTTCTGTGCCCCCCCACCAGTCTCAAGCATCTCTTAGCGAGTGTGTCCATAAAAACGCCAGCCAGCACCGCTGTGTCCTGCCACCCACGGGTCTCGCAGCTTCTCGGGCTGCCACGAGTGTCCCTGTCCCCTCAGGAGGGGTCGAGCTGGTGCTAAAAGCAGACTTTGTGTAGGTACGGCTCATTGCCACGGGTCAGATGGAGAGGGAGATGCAGGAACCCCCAGCCTTTGAGAGAGATGTCTTCTGCAGCCTCCAGGCTGCTCAGCGTACCCTGAAGGGCCCAGCGCAGAGAAAAAGACAACCCCAGAACTTAATGCGATTTTCAAAGAGACATCTTACCCCCCACACCCCCCCAAACTGGTTTGGTTTGGTGCCCAGAACATCTGGTCACCCTATAGCCTTTTTTTTTCTTTTTTTTTTTTTTAATCCAATAGATAGGTTTTCTCAGCACATTGCCGACTGCCAACAGATGAGCTGCAACTGCTGGCACCGGGGAGCCAGCGAGACATTAGCATGCACGGCGTCTGGGGGGCAGCCCCCCCTCTCCCTCCCACGCCGTGCCGGGGGGCGCTGCCGGGGGGGGGACCCTGGGCACCGCCGCACCCCCAAACTCAACACACCCTCCACCCCAAGCATGGTGAGTTCCACTCTAAATGGGAGGCTCGGCCCCAGACAGGGGCAGAGAGGGGTTTGCTCTGCTCTGAGGATGATGTAGGGTTTGAGGGGTTGAGATTTTTTTGGGGGGGGCAGGGGTGGCCGAGCTCTGTGCCCGTGGGACGGGACTGGCTGCTGCCTCTCCCACCCATGGGCAGAGACCAGCACTGGAATGGCTGCACAGCCCCAGGCTGCTTTAGAGCTGAAATGATCACTATTAGATTCCTTACACCAACAGGAATGTACCTCCAGCACCTTTACCGTACAAGTAAGGAACTCTTTATTTTAGAAACTCCCGGCAGCGATGGGTCCCCCCCCCAAACCTCAGCCCGTGCCACGGTGTGAAAATTGCCCGTCGCGGCTCACAAGGGGCTCGGTCTGGGGCTCCTCTGGCACCTGCCACCACAAAAGCTCACGACGTGCAGTCAGATGGCTTCAGCACACGCTACGGTAGCCTGACTTTTCATCTCTCTCGTGTATTCCCCTACAAATCCATTTAAAATGTTGCTATAATGTCAAAAGAGACCCTCAGGATCATCAGATTTCAGAGGTCTGACTTAGGAAAAAAAAAAAAAAGAGCCCAAGGACCTCAGAAAATGTGTTAGAGCCCAGAATAACGATAAAGCAGCTCTGGGGTACGGCCCCGCCGCCGGCTCTGCCAGCTGCTGCGTTTGGGGGGTGAGCACCCAGCCAGGAGCACCCCGCTGCCCTCTGCCAGGCCGGGGGGGGGACAGTGGGGTCGAGCACCCTCACCCCATCACCCCATGGACCAAACCCCGGGGTGAGAACCGGCCGCGCTGCGCGGGAACGGCAGCCGTGTCCTGCAGAACCCTCCCGCCCCATCCCCTGCCCCGGCGTTAGCTCATCTCTGCCTTGGCTTGGGTGGACGTTGCACGTGCTCGTTGGGGAGGTGAAGGAGAAAGCCCCGTGGAAGAGCCCGTGGGCGGCGGGTGTCGCGGTGCCAGGGGGGTTTCAGCCTGGCATCCTGCTGCCCGGCGCGGGAACCCGGGGGTCTCCCGTGGGAAGGAGAGGTGGCGGGTCCCTGAGCCCGAGGGGGAGAGCACAGCTGAGCGCGGCGCTGTTTGGGTTAGCAACGCGCTGGTATTAGTAGAAATCATAACATTTAAAGGAGTGTAACAAAATAAGCAAATGTTTTTTTTCAAACCTTACCTCAGTCATGACATAAGTATTTCAAGATGTTCACCAAAGTATTACAAATCACAGTGTGGGCTATCAATCTGTCAATGAATAGCACAAGCTTTGGTATTTTCGAGTGATATTTGAAATCCTAACCCCCTAAGAAAATTAAGTCAGGCAATAACATCCTGTTTTCCGCGGAGAGCGTTCAGCTTCCCCAGCAGTGGGAAAAGGCTGCCGGCGCTGCGCTCCTCATTCCTTAGCAAAGCATGTAATGCAAAGCACCGAGCATTAAGCCCTTCTGTTTTACACTGCACACTGATTTGGAAGCAAATATTTTTCCAACAACATCACCGAATTGAAAGCATTTTGCAAATCCGAAACCTTCTCACAATATTGTTTTGGGAAAAAAGGGAAAAAAAAAGGAAAAAAAAACCAACAAAACACCCCTGCCTGCGCGAGCGTCGCTCTGTCAGTGACAGAAGCCACCACTGACAATGCAGATGGGAAGTGCCACCCCTCCGTGTCGAGTGGCACCACCATCCCACCCAGCCTGGGTGGGCATCTGGGGACAGGCTGGATGGGACCTGCACCCCCCGGGCTGGCTGCAGGGGAGACCAGATATTTTTTTTGGGGGGGTGAAGCCTGGGAAAAGGCATCTCCCACACGGTGGCACTCTCCCGTCGGCTTTTCCCCTGGCAAAGGGCTGGAAACGCGGGCGGCAAAGCGCCTTCTCCACCCCTGGTGCTGCCACCGTGGCCCTGCTTGCCTCGTACCACTCTACGGCTTCATTAGAGTATTTTACTGAATGGCACAGGGTGCTAAAAGCGCAAACATAAAAGCTGGAGGCAAAGCTGCTGCTGAAAACAGACTGTAGAAATACAAAATTTAGGACCACAATCACGTTGTGACCATGCAATGCCCAGTCAGCACAATGGAGAGAGTTATCAGGCCTTGGAAGAGGCTGCCCAGGGCAGTGGTGGAGGCACCATCCCTGGAGGGATTTAAAAGCCGGGCAGACGTGGTGCTGAGGGACACGGGTCAGTGGTGGGTTTGTCAGCGTTGGGTTGATGGTTGGACTCGATGACCTGAAAGGTCTTTTCCAACCTAGACCATTCTGTCATTCTGTGATGCCACCACGTGGATACAAGGCTTGCATCAGTGGTGCCCCCTGAGCATCCCACCTGTGGGCTGGCATCCCTGGGGGCACCACCACACCTCCTGAGATGGGCACCCACCTGGCCATGGGACCTGCCCACCAGGTGCTCTGCCATCCACCTGGAGAAAGCCTTCACCCTGAGCTGGGGCGAACACGGGCTGTGATGCCACATCCCCGCCGTGGGCACCGGGGAGATTGTCTTCCAGCAGACAAAGGGAAGGGGAAGCAAAGAGCAAGGCAGAAAGCAGCGACTCCTGCCTTGCCGAGCCAGCCAGGCAGACTGGTGCTTTTTTTGGCTGTTTTGTGACTGAAGGAACTTCCAAGAAAAGAAAAGGAAAAGAAAAAAAAAAGAAATAGTTTAAGGGCTGAGGATGTAGCCTCAAAGGATTGTGAAAGGTTGGGGGGCAGGGTTTAAATCTAAACCTCAGTGATTCACGATAAATAATAAAAATGGTTTAAAAAAAAATGAAAATGGAAAAAGTTTAAAATTGCAGAAGCGCAGAGCAGGATGCCCTGAGCCCGCCCGATGCCGAGCCCCTCTCCCAGCCTCCTGCCACAACTGGCAGCGGGACGCGGGGGCCGGGGCTGGGTCCCAGAGCCCTACCTGGGGGGGCCCCCACTCGCCCCCCGGGCGCTCAGGGGAGGGGAGCGTTGGCCCTCTGAGACGGGAATGAAATATATGACAGATGGTTTTAAAAAAAAAAGCAATTATCAAAGGGGAAGATTTTGGAACGTATCCTTTGAAATAAAAATTTGTTTAGCATTTTTAGCAGCTGAAATAATTTTCAGAACATCTGATGAGAGATTTAAGTGCTTCATTTCCTCCTCTCACTCGCCAAGCCATCCGTTTGAAGATTGTCTGTGGCACATCGAGTTCTCTGTTTTATTGCTATTGGTATTTTTCATTGGATAATGGTGGAATTAGAGATCAATGGAAGAGAGGTAGGAGCCACAATATTCCTGCCCGTTTGAATGTGCGGGTGCTTTTGAAATGCTCCGCGGCTCTGCAGAAGATGGAAGACAAGTAGTCTGTGATTCTTTAAATACAACTACATGAAAGTATGTCTTATTACATCTTTCCTTTCTTCCCCACTTTTCTCTGTTCTTCTGTTCTTCCTCGAGCAAAAAAAAAGAAAAGAAAAAAAAAAAAGAAAGAAAAGGGAATTAGCCGTCTACCTTGTCCGTTATCCATAGGAAGTGCCAGATCACTGGAAAAATTAATAAGATCACGTACCTGGAGGTGAGGAAGTACCCTTATATCACAGGCTGCAGCCAGCAGCCCGGCAACGCAGCACAACTCCTCTTTGAGCTCTCAGATGTGATCCTCATTTAAAGGCCGGAGAAGCGAAACTGCCACTTCATTATCCAAACGTTAAGGGCAGATCGCAGGTAAAAATTGGCCATTTCTTTCTAGCTGGAGTGTGTTCATTTTCAGAGTCTCCAGCCCTTTTCTTCACGGGCTCCTGCTGGAGCCAGGGCCGCGCTGGTGCTGCCGCCCCACCGCCCGGTATGTCCCTGGTGGGATGTGGATTCACACCAGATTCACCAGGTGCCACCACAGGAGGTGATGAACAGCTGGAGATCAGCACAAGAACCGTTTCTGTGTTCAGAAGGGGCCTCTGAAGAAGAGTGAGCATTTTCTATGGGATGCTTGCAAGTTTTTAAGGACTAAGGTGAAAAGAAACGAGGGGAGTTCCGTGCCCTGCGCTTGCCCAAGGCTCATTTCCAGCTTTTTCTGAAACTCAGGACTAATTGCTGGAGCATCCTGACGTCTGAGAAATGCTCCAAGATGTCTCGGACAGCACAAGGAATTTGGATGGTAAAGGGTGAACTGGAGCACAGCCTCAAATCCTTTCCATCCAAGCAGATCTTGAGACTCCAAGAGGTCTTCCTGGTGAGCTCAGCTCGTGTCACCTGTGGGCTCGGGGTACACGTATTAACCACCACAATAAACTATACATTAACAAAAAGCAGGCATCAGTAGCCAGGCGCTTTTCCCCAAATTCAGACTCAGCCTCTCTGCAAACCATAGCACCAAAAGTCCAGACGAGGTCCCAGCTGCGGTGGAGCGTCTGCCCAGGGATGGTGGTCACCTTCTCCAGGGCACCCACCCCAGCCCCCTCACAGACGGGGTGTCGGCGGCGGGTCCTGGAGCTCAGAAGGGAGATCCCAGGCCGGGGGGGATCTCTGGGAAACGTCTGGAGAGGCTTCACGTTCAATGGGATGAGTCTCGGAAAAGAGGATAACAAGGCCCTGAACGAGATTAAAGAAGTTTGCTGCTTCTGGTGGGAATTTGGAGGAGAAACGCGCTCTAATCTCCCACCGAAGGGGAGATTCAAGGCCTGTAAGGCTCTTAAGCCGCGTTCGTTTGGGCTCAGATGCAAACTCCCCTCCAGCTCTGCAGCTCCTGCCTGCCCAGGGGAGAGGGGAGGGAGGGGGGAGGGGGGGAACTCGGTGCCAGGAGACCCCTGCCAGGGCTGGGGCATCCTCCAGGACAGCCCCCAGGAGGGTACCGGGATGCTCCAGCACCGCCTTGCACCTTCCCGGCCTCAAAGCCACAGCAATCACATGGCGACCAGGAAACCACCACCTAAAAAAAGGTAAGAACAGATGCATCAAACTACAGCCCGTCCCTGGGGGAGCGGGATGGTCCCACGTGGTCAGCTGCAAAAGCTTCTCTTCTGGGGGGAAAAAGAAGGATAACTAACCTTACAACCAAACACAGCTAAGGAGAGACTAAGAATAAGCATTTTGAATTTTCAGTGTCATTATACCGAGGTTGAAGGATTATTTTTTTAATTCTTAGGGCTCCGATGTAGGCAAATCTGTGGTTTCCTAGGCCTGAGATAAACTAAAATAAACATAATTTAATCAAGGAGACTCAGTCGTGAAAGATGAGTGGGAAGGGAGATGGCATTTGGGAGTACACTAAATCTTTATGGATTTTGCTGTGCAGCTACAGGGGGACCAAACCACTCAGAGACGTGAATCACTCCAGGGGCATGAGGTTCTCATTTAAACTTTTCATGCCTCTCGTCTTTCCCTTTTAATTTTTTATTTTACTTTATTTTTTGGTCTGCAGCGAAGACCGGAGCGACTGTCTTCCTCTGTTTCCATCAGAGATTTTTCTGATTGGACCCCCAAGGAAAATGAAAAATGCGTCGGGCATCTAAGTGTGACCCGTGCCGCCTTCACCAGCGTGTAAGACACCAGGGGAGCCTGGAAAAACACGCCTGCCATCTGGGTGCCCGTCCTTTTGCAGGGCCTGCCCGGCAAGTTTTAAGGTTCAGAACCCAGTTTTCTTTTTCCTTGTTGCTACCATTGCTTTTACCTTATTGCTACCTGTTTCTCACCCGGTTTCTGATGCCTGTCTCGTCCACAACACTCAGAGCTTTGACCCTGCTGAGCATTGAGGTGGGACGGGGTGGGCTCACCCTCTGAAGAGGTCTTACCTCCTTTTCCTTTCTCCAATGGGTTGACTCATGTGATGTCCCTGGCTTCGAGGTTTGTGGTTTTACTCCTGCAGCCTCCCCAGGGACAGCCAGAGCGGCCCCGGTGGGAAGCGACCGGTGTCTCCAGCCAGGACAACGTTGGCCAGAGGGAGCCAGCCCAGAAAACAGGCACAAAAACCCAACCCATGTGAGAGGAGGAACCGTTGGGCTGAAAACTGGGGCACCTGGTGAGAAAGCTGGAAGGTACAGCCTGGTGCAGGGCTTCCTGCCTGCAAACACTACGCTAGGCTACAAAATAAAAGAATCTGTGAAGAAAATTCATCGAGTTGAGCCAGTATCAGGGACTGGGGATGAGCGAGTCCAAGGAGATGAAGCATGTTTAATGTAATTACACATCCACTTCTTGTGATGTAGGAGCAGGCGAAGCATCACTAATCCCCAAAGAGATACCTGCGGGGAGGACGACCAGGAACAGCTGTTTGGACACCACGGAAGGAGCCAGGCCAACCCCCGGTCCCGCAGCCCTTCCCGAGCCGGGGCTCCTCCAGCCCGTGCTGGATTTACACGGAATTAAACAGCGCTCCGTAAGAAAGTACGTTAGTTCCTTATATAAACCACGCTGCCAACTCATTTATTATTGTAATAACCTTCAGCGTTTCCATTACTGGAGAGGACTTCTCCCGAAATGAAAAATGACTTCCCTAACTCGGCGCAGGGAGCGCGCCGTCATTCCCGGTTTGGCGTCCTATTGCAGATGGCAGGGCAGAAGACATAAAGCCTCGTGCCCAAAGAGTGCGATTGATTGCAGGCTAATGCCTCGCCTGAGTTTATTGTGTATTTGGGAGTTAATAAATAAGAGAGATAATAACGCAAACAGTATCTCTCCTCTTGGCTTACTCAAGAAACCTCCTACTTGGTGGCTGCTGAGGACAGTTAAGCTGCCAGCACCCTCGTCTACATGTAGCCCATCTAATTACAAGAACCTATAAGCTCTTTACCATCGTATTACAGTACTTTAACAACCTATATTTTATTTACAGCCAGTTTCCAACTCTATGATGCTTATTATCAAGCATTGACTTCAGTGAATGATTGGAATGACTTTTGTGAATTTTGGGGGCTGCGGAACGCTGACTGGATGGGGAGCAGATGACCGGGAAGGTTGGCTGGGACTGCTGGGAATGCTCCTGCCGTGGCTTCCCGAGCCCTGAGGGAAACCTCTCTGTCATCAAGGGCTGGGCACAAATGAGGGGGTCTGGCCAAAGAATATATCAAGGGGGTGGGTCAAGGTGTTGTCCCATGTCCCGGGATGCAACCCTCAGGGTGTCTGCTGCCACTTCCCATAGGGAAACAGAAGCAGAGGAAAACGTTTCTCCATGTCTACCAACAAAGATACAGGGGCTCCTGGGGACTGAGTCCGGTGGCACCATGGCCAGACCATACATACAGTCTTAGCAAATCTCTGACTGTGTATAAAACACCTCCCTGGAGACCATTCCAGGGGAGGTAGCAAAGTTCAGGAGAGGCTGTTCAATCATTTCTGGCATTATTAAAATGATTTTGTAGCATACGAACCACAGAGATGAAGTTGGTGGCTCTTTGAGACACGGATGCATCAGGGACGGCACATACTCCTCCAGGACACACTTGTCACCGCAAACACGTCCCTGTGGCTGGGAGGACCTTCTGCAGGGGTTCTTCAATGCCCGGACCTGCTCAAAATGCAGGAGTTGACCACCAGCTTGAAAAAAAAGAATCACAGATTCATGGAATGGTTTGGGTTGGAAGGGACCTTAAAGATCATCTAGTTCCACCCCCCCGCCCTGGGGGGTATATTACACACATATATATTACGATAGGAACCTATTCCCCCGCTGCAGCGAGATGGCCACGACCCAAAACTCAAAGCCCCAAAGCAGTGGGACGCCCAGGATGGGTACGGGCACCTCTGCCACCTCCCCGCTCAGCGTACGGCACTCCGTCACTGCCACCTCCACCTGGTGCCACATCTTGTCACTGCCAACAAAATCACATGGAGATCCGAGCCGCATCCTGCCCCAAGCACACGCAGACAGGCAACAAGCCTTCCTGCCCCCGCGACTGTAAGTGGTAGATATAGGTCAGGGAACCCTTAGACCGGACAGAAATCGGAATTGAGGTTGGTTTTCAAGACAGATCTGATCAGTTCAGATAAAGCCAAAATCTAGCCATGTTTGTATAAACAACTCAGACGTAATTATTTTTAAACTATTGGCCGACGTACACGATGCCATGTGTGTCCTGCTTTCAGGAATTAATGTCTTTCACTCGTAAGCCACCTACTGCTGTTTACTTTATTAATGACATTCTGGTCATCTCTCCTGAGGGCAGTAAACGAAAGCTAAATTTGGTTCACTGTCTTCATTTTCAATGATTTACTCTATCAGGCACTGACTTTTTATAAAGCTGCACCGAACGTGGACAAATATAAAGAGAATTATTGTTTGCTGCTAATGAGCAATCGTGTGGCAATAGCTCTGTTCTGCTGCAGAAACGAAGAGAATTTTCCATTGTTCCTTCCCAAAGGCAGCGCTGGTGTTATCCCTGCCTGATGGCTCTTAGTCACGACCTCCGGTAACCACCGCGGCGAGCAGCCCTCGCCCCACACAGGCTGCCAAACGCCCAGAACCACCCATCGAGGCCTTTCTGGGGGGAGGCTGGATAGTTTCCCCGCGAGGAAAAAAACCGAGGGAGCCCTCCTAAAAGAAAACACATTTGGCTGAACAGGTCTCCGCCACGCCAGACGTGATAATACGTTTCTTACGCTGTACATTCTCTCCGCTCCTTTAGATGTTCGATAAGGCGGGGACCACCCACGTTAATTCAATGCAAATGCAGTTTAACGGGTTCCTTGTGCATGTCTTCGAAACCTCTCCAGCCTCTTGCACCGCAGCGTCTGAAAAGGAAGCGGATTTTATGCCAGCGCAATACTTTAAAAACAGGGTAAAGCAAAAACTCACTTGAGGGGTGCTTCCCAGGGGTGAGGTGTCGGACGCTTCCATCCTCCTTCCCAGCCGGGAACCCCTGCCCAGGGAAAGCCATG
>JAHREE010000192.1:25714-64891 GCA_033628505.1 Tringa tobata
CATATATATTACGATAGGAACCTATTCCCCCGCTGCAGCGAGATGGCCACGACCCAAAACTCAAAGCCCCAAAGCAGTGGGACGCCCAGGATGGGTACGGGCACCTCTGCCACCTCCCCGCTCAGCGTACGGCACTCCGTCACTGCCACCTCCACCTGGTGCCACATCTTGTCACTGCCAACAAACGCTCATGGAGATCTGAGCCGCATCCTGCCCCAAGCACACGCAGACAGGCAACAAGCCTTCCTGCCCCCACGACTGTAAGTGGTAGATATAGGTCAGGGAACCGTTAGACCGGACAGAAATCGGAATTGAGGTTGGTTTTCAAGACAGATCTGATCAGTTCAGATAAAGCCAAAATCTAGCCATGTTTGTATAAACAACTCAGACGTAATTATTTTTAAACTATTGGCCGACGTACACGATGCCATGTGTGTCCTGCTTTCAGGAATTAATGTCTTTTACTCGTAAGCCACCTACTGCTGTTTACTTTATTAATGACATTCTGGTCATCTCTCCTGAGGGCAGTAAACGAAAGCTAAATTTGGTTCACTGTCTTCATTTTCAATGATTTACTCTATCAGGCACTGACTTTTTATAAAGCTGCACCGAACGTGGACAAATATAAAGAGAATTATTGTTTGCTGCTAATGAGCGATCGTGTGGCAATAGCTCTGTTCTGCTGCAGAAACGAAGAGAATTTTCCATTGTTCCTTCCCAAAGGCAGCGCTGGTGTTATCCCTGCCTGATGGCTCTTAGTCACGACCTCCGGTAACCACCGCGGCGAGCAGCCCTCGCCCCACACAGGCTGCCAAACGCCCAGAACCACCCATCGAGGCCTTTCTGGGGGGAGGCTGGATAGTTTCCCCGCGAGGAAAAAAACCGAGGGAGCCCTCCTAAAAGAAAACACATTTGGCTGAACAGGTCTCCGCCACGCCAGACGTGATAATACGTTTCTTACGCTGTACATTCTCTCCGCTCCTTTAGATGTTCGATAAGGCGGGGACCACCCAAGTTAATTCAATGCAAATGCAGTTTAACGGGTTCCTTGTGCATGTCTTCGAAACCTCTCCAGCCTCTTGCACCGCAGCGTCTGAAAAGGAAGCGGATTTTATGCCAGCGCAATACTTTAAAAACAGGGTAAAGCAAAAACTCACTTGAGGGGTGCTTCCCAGGGGTGAGGTGTCGGACGCTTCCATCCTCCTTCCCAGCCGGGAACCCCTGCCCAGGGAAAGCCATGCAGCTCCAGGGACGGGACTGGTGGCAGGGACCCACCGGGGTCCCCCCAACGTGAGTCGAGCCCTTGGGGCACTGAGATGGGGCAGCACAGGTACCACCTTCCGTCACCTTTGGCCATCGGGCCACGGGTCGCCCAGAAAGAAGAGGTCCCACGCGCCCATTCAGAGGGTGCAGGCACCTCGTGGCACACTAAGGACAGCGTTAAACTCGGGTTGATCTCAGAGAAAGTGAAAAGCCAAGGATGGGATCTGGGGCCGGGCACCCTCTGGATGCCGAAGCACCCGGGGGTGTGAGAAGGGGCAGGCAAAGGACAAGCAAGGCCTTTGCTTCACGCGCTGGCAAACCAGCTCCACTCGCCAGAACAAATGTTCTCAGCTCAAATAATGGTTCCCATTACAGAAACGACGAGCCTGCCTTCTAATGCGCAGCGTATGAAGGCAGGCATTTATACTATGGAAAACTAATTGGTTTAGGAATCAAATTTGAAAAACGCAACATCTTCATAGAGCAGTGGGAGTGCAAACACTCCTATTTTAATGAGCTTCCTCTAAAGGAGGCTAATGTGTAATATTTCTCTGTATGAGTTTGCATTAGAAATCTGCTGAGATGGGAATACTCATTACCTGCTCCCGCCCGAGCTCCGCACAAAGGCTCCGGCTTCTCCCGAGGCGGTTGCCGGTGGCTCGGGGCCGCGGGTGCCGCGGAGACCCCCAGCAGCCGCCGTGAGGCACAGGTGTGCGCTGCCCGTTCTGCGAGGACACGGCCACTTCTCAGCACCGACGCGGGGTGAACACTAAGCCAGTCGGGGGAAACTCTCAGTCCTCCCGCCTCAGATCAGCCCCGTCTTTTCCACTCGCTCTCTAATGAGTCTCATTTATACTGCGGCAAACGTGTTTTCCTCATTACTTCTCCGTAATCCCGGAGCCCGTGCGGCAGCGTCAGTGGGGCTGCACTCCAAGGTGACAGCATCCATGGCTTGGGCATCACCTGCAGCATCCCCTGGGGGTCCCCTGCCTCGCCAGTGGCATCTCCTTCTCCTGGGCTCACCCTGGAGAAGGGGTTCCCCGTCCTGGTGTCATCGAGTCCTGGACGTAGGACCAAAACGAAGAATCCTGCTGGAATCGAGACGCTCGTTGCACACAGAAAACACTGAAAAAAAGGGAAGCTTGATCATTTGTGCTGGCCGCTTGGGTGGGAATTTACCAACAAATATCACAATGCTAAACACAAGCTCCTGCTGTCCTGAATCCATGGACCAAAACGGTCTGAAATAAGGGCAACCCCAGCCAGGCATTGTGGTCCTTACCCCTGGCCACCCCTGTCCCACCATCGCTCTCCCCACCACTGCCTGCTCCTGCCTGGGGGACGGTGACATCCCACACCCGGGGTCAGCCCTTCCAGCAGGACTCTTCTTTCAGAAAGCAAAGTGAAAGGAACAGTTTGGAGCCATTAAACATTACCATCTACTTCACACAGGTCCATCGAGAAGCAAAAACCCCCAGGGACTGTACAAGGCAGGAACAGGTTGATTTCTTTTGATTTGGGGTGTTTTCCTTTTACAGTTTGGCTTTACTCCTGGGTGAAGGCCAGTGTCCATCTCAACATCTGAGGGGACCAGAAGAGCTGTGCAAGGCAGCAACTGCTCTATGGGGCTGTGGCTCCTCCTGTGGCTCCCCCATCACCAGGAGAAGCAGAAAAGGCCATGGCTGCCCTAGCAGGGCTTTATATAGAATCACAGAGTGGTTAGAGTTGGAAGGGACCTTAAAGATCATCTAGTTCCAACCCCCCCTGCCCTGGGCAGGGACACCTCCCACCAGACCAGGTTGCTCAAAGTGTATATATACACATATACTCTTTGTTATTTAACATTAAAATCCCTTTCATGGCGGTCAGATATTTTTCCCCAAGTAAAATTAAAGAACTTTTTCCTCACCTTATCTTCAAAAGCTGTAGCCAGAACTGTTAATGCGCTACTATGCCTATTAGAGGAGTTGTTTGTTTGCATTTAGCTAAAATAAATTTGAAGAAAGGCTTGCCAGATGCTTTTTTAAAAACAGTGGTAGAAAAAAACCCCACTTGAGCACGGGTGTTTTGGAAAGGATTCTATTTGCATGTCTTTATTTATTATTTTTGTTTCCAGCTTGCTTTTACAAATGCTGAAAGCCTCAGAGAAACCTGACTTTTTGCTAGGGCTGCTTCTCCAACAAGCGACACTGTGCTGAGCGGTACACAACACTGCAGGCTGTACCTGCCACCCTGAGAGCGAGCTACAAAGCCCAAGGAACCGTGTGTCTATGAGGAATGCTTGAAGGGCAGCGTCTGCTTTGGAAAAGCTCAAGCGTGGATGAGTCCAATACGGGAAGTCTTCAAGGAAGGTTGCCACGGAGTTTGGAGGTGCTTCTTCATAACCACATGCAAACCCAGAATCAGTGCTTGGAAATAAGAAGAAAGGTCCCCAGCTTCTGCTCCTTGGGTCACTGGTGGTCCATGGACAGCAGTGTGGCAACCTTCCTTGAAGACTTGAACCTTCTGGACTGGAAGCATTTCTCTACTGAGAGGGTGGTCAACTCTACGCCTACTCTACCCTACTCCTGTTGGCACCCATGCCCACAAAAGGCAAGGGAGCATCTGCCAGAAGTTTCAGAAAGAGGTGACTGACCACGATGCCCACACAGCAGCTTGTCTCAGAGCCTGCTGCCTCCTTCCCCTCCTTCTCCAGCTGGGGAGATGGAGGAGGCGGCGGGGGCTTCCTCTCCTGAACAGGGCAGAGCGAGGAGACCCGTCCCTCTTGGGCGACCAGGCGGCCTCGCAGATGCGGAGCTCAGAAGAGCGATGGGAAAGGTCAGGAGCATACATTAAACCTGCCTCCTGGCCGCCTCGGCAGATGCCGGGGGGTCTTCTGTGGCTGGTAACCTCGGGCAAAACTGACCTGGCAGCCGGGACCCACCGCGTCCCCTCGACTCGTCCCCCAGCCGCCCGCAGAGCGGTGCCGAGAGGGAAAACGGAGTGTCCAAGGGAAAAACAGGCATTTTCCTGAGTGGGTGTTAGGAAAAGAGGTGGGAAAGAACGGCGAGACAGACAGGACACTCGGCCCACGCTGGGCTCCCCCCAAAAAGCACCATCAGCCTGGGGAGAGGGAAGAGACCCCTCTGGGAGGGGTGGTGGTAGCACTTACAGGCAGAGAAAAACCACTGGAGGCCACCGAGAAGGGAGAAGCAAAACTGTTAATGCAGGGCAGGGACAGCAGCCTGTACGGGGGGAGGAGGTGGGAGAAGGCAGCTTCGAAATGAAAAAAAAAAAATAATAATAATATTCATTTAAGAAGAAATAAGAGTGCCAGATCCTGCTGCCAGCTATAATTGTGCAGCCTCGCTGAACTCACCGAGGTTGCAAGGGTTAAGGGAGAGCAGAATTTGGCCAGTGGCTGAAATAGATAAGCCATATGTCTGCACGCTCCTGAATGTGGAACAGAAATAATTACGCGATATTCCCGCTGATAATAAACCTACTGTATTATCATCAGAAATTACAGCTTTCCACGATATTTACATTTTCAATAAAACACGTTGCAGGAAAATGGATTATATTCATTGAAGCTTTTGTTTCATCAGGAAAATGCAAATAAATTGCCATTGCAAGGCTGCCGGGCTCTGAGGACAGCTGAACTGGATGCATGGCGAGCTCTCTGCTGATGTTCCACCATCGAGCTGGAGCCGGGTGGCAGGAGAGAGGGGCTCTGGGGATGGGACTGTCCTCCAAGAGGTGGATGTGGCCGTGGCCGGCCCTGCCTGATCCCTGGGAGCCCCACGGGGCCGGGAGGGCTGGGTTGGGTGCCTGGGTGCACCCCCTGCTCAGTGGCTCTCACACACCCCAGCCAGAGCATCCTCCACCCCACACTGCACGGGGGCTCTTTGTGCGGTGCGAGCCCCACGCCAGCTCTTACCAGCTATACGTGTTTACATTCCTTCTGCTTAATATTTCTGTAATCTTCTCTGGCATCATACACTAGTAATTTTTCTCCTCCTACTTCACACTTTTGATAAGCCTTCTGGTCCCGCAGCAGATGCATTGTGAATCTTCTCCTTCTAAGTATCTTGCATATGTTTCATTAAAAGTGTTTGTTTCTTTGATCAGCTTGAAGTTCTGATGTGAAAAAAAAAAAAATTAAAAATTAACTTTTTGGACTTTGCTTAGCAGCACCCAGCCCCGAGATGAATCGCAGCACCTCGGTGCCCCGGTGTCACCCTTCACTCCTCCCTCGCCAGCCGATTTGCCCGTCCTCCCGCCGGTGGCTACAGTGTGTGCTGGCACCCAAAGATAGAAAAACGGGCTTTTTATCCGCCACGCTGTGCAACTGCACAGGGAGGAACATGGTGGGAGGTGCCAAATGGGAGCAGCAGAGACGGGGATATATCTCACCCGCCGTTGCTTAGCGATGGGAAGCGCGGGCACAGGCTGGCATTTCCCATCGCGCTCCCACCCGGGTGGGCCAGCCACCAGGGAAAGGGTGGCCACGGTGGCCAGAGGGGACAGGGAAGGCGTGGAGCACCCCAGAACCCACCGAGCACCCACAGGGAGGGCTTGTGGTGGCCCTTCGTGGCGAACCAAGGCACCGCCTGGGCTGGGGACATCCTGCCCGTAGGCAGGTGAGGTGCTGCCAGCACGTGCCATGTTGCTGTCACCCCACACCAGGGTGGCACAGGGATCCCACTGCTCCCCATGGGTGCCTGGAGCCCTCAGAGCTTCCAGGAGCTCCAGGGCAGGTCTGAAGATGAAGATTGGACCATTGGGATGGTCCAATACGGGAAGGGATGGGAGAGCAGCTCTGCCAGCACGCACCCAGCTGTGCTCAGGGGGGTGGCCCTGGCCCCACAGTGCCACCACTGCCACCACCACCACCATCGTCACTCTTTCTGGGACAGCTGGGGGTCCACAGGGCTGGGGGGACAATGAAACTCGCCTCCCCAGGAGTCTCCCACCACCCCGTGGAGCTGTCACCCGGGGCTTCGCACCCCTGCAATAATCACAACACTGACAGAAACAACAACAATATTACTTTCCTTTACACTCGTGCCTAACGAGCAGAGCGCGTGCAGGTGCAACAGCCCCGCTGCTATTAGCCCTAATATCACCCCCCGCCCCAATTTATTGATTGCCCTTTCTATTACCATCCCCTTCACCTGCTGCAGACATAAGTCTTCTCCAAGGTAAACTAACTGTAAAAAAAATCAGTTCTTCCAATTATTGTAAAAAAAAAAATAAATAAAAAGGTGCAATTTAAAGGCAGAAAAGGGTAAGTGTGTTTTTTGCACCTCGCTGGCAGAGACACCAGCGTCTCCCCACACTTCCAGCCAGGAGGGGTCACAAAGCTGCTTTTGCCAGCCCCCCCTCGGGAGGATGGCAGGGCTGCCTGCAAGGACACGCTCCCCTGATCCTCTGTGAAAATATTCCCTTTAAACATTCCCGGCAGGAGCTGCGCTGTCGGGGGAGCCCAGCTCCTCCAGGCTTTCACCCCACTCCAGACACCCTGCCCAGCCCCAGCAAAATTCCTGCCTGGATTAACAGCACCCTGAACAGGGGTGGGTTTATTTTATTGAACGGCCCCTGACACAGCTGCCATTCATAAAACACCTCAGCCCGTGCTTTTATTCCTCTTGGAAAACAGATTTGGTTACAATCCCTACAAATGTGTGGATGTTAAAAATAACAGAGCATCCTGCAAGCCCCAACACATACGGCATTTTAACTTCCACTAAACCAAGTAAGAGTACCCTGGATTATCTAACTGCACATCCCTTAATAAAAGCAGTTTGAGGCCTTATTTCAGGAGGTGTCAGCGCTGGGGGAGGCGTGGGAGGGACTGCCCTTCACTCGGTCCCCCCAGACCAGCTGGGGGACACCCCAGGAGCTTCGGTGGGGGCTGCACCGTGACTCCGGAGGGGAGAAGTGGGGTCTGCACCCCCCGCCCCGCTTTACATCGACTCTGTCTCACCTTGGGCTTCCAGACAGGGGGACGTCGGGAGGAGGGAGCTCCGTCCTTGGCAGTCCATCAGGGTGGCTCCGGAGGGGAGGAACAGATGCTGCCTGGCTGCTCACGCTGTCCTGGAGGTTGCTGAGCAATTTGGGCGTGATGGATGCGACGCTCCGAGCTGATTTCCAGCCCAGGAAGGGGCTTCCTGCTCACCCCACACAGCTCTTCCAGCCAAAGCCCCCGGACACCGCTCCGGAGCGGGCCCGTCGGTGTCCCCACGGGGTGCCAGCAGCGGCTCCGGAGCCTGGCTCTGCTCCTCAGTGGGAAGAACATGGTGGGCTTGGAGCCCTCTGCCCCCTCAGCCCCTCCGGCAGCTGCCCTCGCCCCTTCCCGGCTCCACCACCCATTGGAAAGGACCGTTTTCCAATAAGGTTGACCCAGTATTAAAAAAAAACCAAAACATATGTACTTACCTCGCTTACAATATTAAGACCCAACTTAATACTCAAGCTTAATTTTAATTAGCAGCAATTATTTGCGCCAAAGTCAGCTAATCTCTTCCCATCCCAAACGCTGTGACAGAATCATACCCACAGCTGGGGCTGCCCCATCCCTGGAGGGGTTCAAGGCCAGGTTGGAGGGGGCTTGGAGCCACCTGGTCTGGTGGGAGGTGTCCAGGGGTGGGACTGGATGGGCTTTAAGGCCCCTTCCCACCCAAACTGTCCTATGGTTCTATGGTCCTGTAAAGCAGCGAGCCCTTCACTCCTGCAGGGCTGTTCTGCTCTCTCTGGTTCTCAGCCCCCTATCCCCCACCCCGTGCCTGCTGCAGCTACAGGTGGTTTATGTGAAACCTCTCCTGCCCATAGCAATCCCATTTGGATTCCGGGTGTTAACGAAGCCCGTGCCGCCATGTGTAGAATAAAAAAGCCCAATTGGGTGAGGAAAGAGGCACGGTTTGTCACAGGCAGACTGGCTCAGACAGAGCCCTCCCCATCACGGAAAGTCACCGTGCCCCCAACTGCTCAGAAGTCTCACGTTCAATTTTTCCTTATGTCTTTCATGAAAAATGATATTTCCTTACCCATCGCAGCCGATATTTTCCCCCGGCAGGTATGCTGTCGAACATGTTGCATTCACACCACGACACGGAGCCTAAAAAATCACAGAGAGACTAATTACTGGAGGAAAATTACACCAAAAGACCAATTTCCGCGTGATGGAGATGACAGCCCAGCAGCCCCCTCCCCGGCCGCTTTGGGCAGCTCGCCCGAGAGATGCTGTCACCCCCCGCACCCCGGGCTGGGTCCTGCTCCTCCACCAACCCTGCTAATTCCCACCTAGAAAGGCAATTAAACCGGGGCTGCAATACTTACAAACCCAGGCAAATAAGCCCGCGACTGTGAGACTTTATATATAATAAAAGCAAAAGCGCCACAAAGACAATTTGTAGGAAAGCTGAGGTATGGTTGATGAATTAGTTCATACTTCCCCAGATCATGTATAATAAATGTAATGTATATCATTTATATCTATATAGTTCTAATTTGGTTGGAATCGGAAAATAATGCAACATGAATTCATATAAAAATCAATTTTGTATGGGAAAATTAAAATGGTAGAGCATATTGTTTTATATGAAATATTGAGCTGCGCAATCGTATTTGTTATATGCTTTAAGCAGACTTCAGGAGGAAAAACATATTTGTTCCCTTTGGAGCTTCTTTATAAGTGTATAAAAGCTTTCATTTCATATGGCCATAAACGGGTGGAATTTCACAAAAACGCCATCAACATTAGAATGTGATAAACAGGGATTCAGAAACACACACCACCTCAGCTTTCCTTTCTTTTGTGTTAGTTTATCCAGAGAGCTATTCTCCCTTGTTAATAAAAAATAATTATTAACAACTATTGATGATTTCTAAGAGTCACTTTTGTGGGGAAAACCCCCAACCCATTTTGCCTGCTCTGCTGGGTGTTGAGGTTTTGAGCCCAGGTCTACGCCTGTGGCACGTGTGTTGTGGTAAGGAAGAGGGGAGAGGGAGAGGAGATCTGGGGAAGAAATTCTTTGGTGTGAGGGTGGTGAGAGCCTGGCCCGGGTTGGCCAGAGAAGCTGTGGCTGCCCCATCCCCGGAGGGGAGACAACCATTGCCCTGAAGTCCCTGCAGAACACGCCGTGTCCCTCAGAAAACAGCTGTAACTTTCTGAGCATCGCCCAGCAGAAGAGCCCCCACGCTTCCCAGGGCCCTCAGGGCTCCGTGTTTAGAATAAACCCATTTAATGCAATATTCAGATGGCCTAGGTGTTCACCCCGCGGCCACGGCGCCTGGGGCAGCTTGCACCAACACCAGCAGCTCCCAGGACACCACCAGACATCAATACCCAAAAGCAGCCCTTGCAAAGGGACAAAGCAAAAGCCGCCCCTGTGAAGAGCATCATCCAACAGCCCATGAAACCATCTGCCTTCCCCGCTGCAGATCGGGAGGACAAACCAGTGACATAAATCACCAAGAGTTTCTCCCTGAACCCCAGTTTGAAAGCCCCAGCGTTTCTCCTGCTGCCTCAAGGGAATACTGCAAGTGGCTCAGTTTCATGGAGGTCTCTGAGACAAGGAGCAGCGTCCAGCACGGTATGAGAAATATCATAAAGAGAGAGCTAAAGCAAACCACAGGCCAAAATAACACACACAAAATCCTAACCAGACCCAGGGCTTGGGTTTGCCACTCACATGCACACCCGGTCAGCCTTCAATTGCTTCTTCTGCCAATTTCCCTGTGTTCTTGGTGATGTGGTGGTTACGGGGAGGGGGAAAGGGAGCTGGTGTCATTGTCACAGCTCGCGCGGCGTGCCAAGCTGCCAGGATGCTGCCAAAGATAACGGAGACTTTAAGATGTCTATTAAAAACTCCCAGTATTATGAGATGCAAAAGAACTAGCCTTGTGCAGAGGTAGAGAGTAATTATGCAATTCTTATGTAAAATATGCAAGCTTATTCTCAGGGAATGATGCACGGCCGGAAAAATGACATCTCAGTTTCTTCCCATTCTGGAGCACAACGGAGATGTCTCACTCTTCCAGCTCTCCAGGGCTGGAGCTGGCTTTTTCCACCCACTGCAAACCACAGCCAGGAGAACTTGTCAGAGGGGAAATAAATAAATAAATTCTGAGATCAAATAAATTTTTAAGCAACCTGCCTGTCTGTGTGCAGCTGATCCAAACACCCCCGCGTGCTCCTCCATCCCTCCGCTCCGCTCCCGGGGCCAGCGCTCTCAGCGCGGTCCCAACGCTCCCGTGCTCCTCTCCATCACCCAGGCTGTGGCTGGAGGTGCTGGCAGCGTGGCTTCCCCGAGGCAGGGCTGGGAGGACACGGGGCATCACCACGTTCTCCTTTCCAAGCCCTTCAGGAGCAGCCTCAGAGGCCAACAGCTCCTGACGGGCGGCTGGCGAGAAGCGGGGTGATGTAAGGTACAACTCACCGCGGAAATATGTGCCCAACCTGCCCCGGGAGCTGCCAGAGAACGTGTTTTCCCAGGCTATCGCTCGTTATTTTACACTATAAATAACGTATCACCGGGCACCAGCGAGAGGCACGCAGGGAACTAAAATGATGTATGAAACGGGCTTCCCTGGGAGTTGTAATACAGATTTCTTACAGTTGCAAGCAAGGGCTAGCTCTTCAGAAAAAATGGACTGATAAAATACATATTTCAGATCTCCAGATAGATCTTGCCAGCTCTCAAAATAGTCCACAAATTAATCCCACAATTACGAACCCCCCCTTTTCTTTGATTTACCACCATCCCCTTCAGGAAAAGAAATTCCCCCGGTTAAAGCACTTCAGAAAATACTCCACGTGTGCTTGCTCGTAATTATTGCTTACCCTCTCCAGCCCCTCCTTCATCTGCTGAAGTTCTCCTCGCCTCTCCAGGTTAAGCACTTTCCTCTCTCAAACATCCCTTTGAACTTCTGCAACCCCAGCCGCTTTTGGCCAGGTGCTAGGGAAGGTCTGGTGCGGCAGGGCACGGCAGGTGAGGTGTCCTGAGCAGCCCTGGCCATGGGACCAGCCACCGCGTGGTCCTGCACCCACATCAGTGAAGATCTGCAGATAAGAAAATTAATAACATTCACAGGCGTTAATTTTAGAAACGGCTACTTGCTGCTTTCACATTGAAGGTTAGCTACTCAGTTCAAAATCCTACACTCTTCTTCCCCGGCTACACCAGCTCCTCCTCTTGCTCGCTGCCACCCGTGAGAAGTTTTTCCTGTCCCTTCTCCAGCTGCCACTCCTCACAGCTCCGTAAGGAGAGGACACAACCCTTTCCATTCCTCGACGGCGTAAAGACTCGCTATAACCCACAGCTATTTCCACGTGCCTCTTAAGCGAGGCAGCACAAGAGTCATGACTGTGCCACCTCCACAGACCCGCATTTCTGTCCCGAATGGACCAGCATGGAAACTTCTCATTAAAACTTTCTTTTTTCAGCTGTAAACCATCCTTTTCAAAACCCACTTCATTTTTTTTCCCCCTCTCACAGACAAGTTTTTAGCCCCCAGCTTGTACTCTCGGTAATGCCCCCACGTCCCTTGCCAGCCCCAGGACAGAGACCCTGTCCATCAGTGGGACAGTGTCACCTCCGTTTATGGACCTCTGCTGGCTCCAGGAGCAGCCCAGAGACACCAGACTTTTATAATCATCCATTTTGCACCTAAGGGCGAATGGCTCTTAAGGAATAAGAGCCCAGCACGTGAAGTGGGCCCGGGAGGAGAGCCAGGGGGGACAGCCAGGCACACGGTTGGGCTGATTCTGCGTGCTTTTTGGCCACGTAAACTTCACTTCTAGCAGCACGCGAGGGCTGTCTGTGCTTGGGTGACCTGAGCCACGATCAGACATCGTCCCATCACCATGCAGGACTTGGGACCTACGGAGATATAAACCACACAGAATGAACGAGCAAAAGATTAAAACCAGAAGAATGAATAAATTAATATTCCCTGAAAGCTCACTTTAGAAGAAAAAGGGCATTTTCCCAGTGAACAGTATATTTATAATCTCTCTGTTTCACTGCCTGAGCCCGCGGCGTGGAGAGGCAGCGCTCTCAGTGGGTAAAATACATGTTACAAAGGTTAGAAAAAGTCACCGAGCAATTTTTATTGTCTTTTTTTTTTTTTTGTCAAGATGCGGAAAGTTGAGAATTTCCCCCCGTGTTAATAATAGAGTATTAGTTACACATGGCTGCTCCACTGGAGTTAAACCAACACGACTCCTGCTCCCCCCGACCTGCGTTTCCCTACCCTCGGCCAGCTACTGAAGAAAACACAATTTCCCCCACCATTTGCAATACAGGTCAGTATCTGGCACGAGAGGAGCCCGAACGCAGAGCCAGCGCTGGGCTCAACCCTGAGCATTTGCACAACACGCCGTGGGAACACCTGCTCCCAGGGGAAAACTGGGGAACTGGTGGGGTTGGGTAATTCAGAGGGAAAACTCCTAAAGAATTCCCGCTTGAAAACAAAGCGTATCCGAGTGTTAGGCTGGTACCGTACCGTACCGTACCACACGGATACTCAGCTCACAGCTCAGGTGGGCCCACATCACTTGCTTTGCTGATCTGGGGGTTCACGAGTGAAAACTCTCCTGCTGAGAATTGCCAAGAAAAGCGGACTTCAGCAAGAAAAGGGATCTCCACACGCTCCCAGCAGCGGATTCCTCAACTTGGCAGGGCCAGGCAGGCAGTTTTCCCTGGCAGCTCCTCCACGATGTGTCCTACCCCTCTGTGAATTCAGTTCACATTGCATATCATCATCATGGGAACTGGAGAAACGCAGCTTCCCTCTGCACTAGAGGCTAAATATTCTCCATGTTCTCTCTTTGGCTGTGCTGGTTTTACACCAGTGTATCCAACCAGAAAGGCCCAGTAGATTTAAGGAAAGAAACTGGAAATATTTTCAGCAGAAATTAGCTTTAACTTAAGCATTTACTTGCTCTTTAGTAGGAACATCAATGATTATCAACTCGCCACGGAGAGCTATTCTCCCCTCTCCCTGTCTCCACGCCGTGCCCCAGGTCCCACCTGGGAGAGCACTTGGGGGTTCACCCCGGTGGGCAGCACAGCCCCCCAGCCCCTCGCTTGCTCCCGGCAGCGGGACGGGGGAGAACCAGATGGGTAAAAGTGCCAAACCTGGTGGGGTGAGATAGAGGCAGTTTAATAGGTAAAGCAAAGCTCCTTCTCTCCTCCCCACCGCAGGCGTTCACCCCCCAGGACAGCCGGGCTCCATCACGCCCAACGGTGGCTGGGGAAGACAAACGCCATCGCCCCAAACGTCCCCTTCCTGCTCCTTCCCAGCTTCCACTGCTGAGCGTGATGCCCTGTGCTCGGGGACATCCCTCGGGCAGGGGTCCCGGCTGGGTCCCCTCCTGGCCCCTGCTGGTGGGGCTCTGCTTCGCCGAGCCGGGATTTGGGAGCATTTACGGACAAGAGGCGGGAGCTTTGACGCTCCCAAGTCATCTGTTTCCACCCCTTCCACCCTATTCCCGCGTCTGCATCCGGCACAACTTTAAGAACACATTTGCTCGTCATTAGCCCTGCTATTCCGTGTGGAATCCCATGAATTACAGCTGCTGCTAGAAAATTAAGACGTATATAGGGAAATCATTCACAAACCCTGTATCTGTTGCATCTGGAAGTTCTGGAGTGTTGATTAGTTAAATACATAATTACGAGATAGCCTTAAAGGCAAAAACTGTACGCAGTGACTCTTGCTAAGGAGTCTCCTGTTGGTGTTATCATACAAAATACAAAATGCTGCGAGTCTAAACAAGAAATTTATCTCAAAGAAAAAAGTTGAAAGAACTTGTGCTGAAGATACGACTTCCTCAGAACATTTCTTCACAACTTAGATAATAATTAAATATGAATTAGTTACCCCCACAAAGCATGTCACTGAGGCAAAAGCCTGCGTTTTTGAGGGAACACTGGCATCTTGTTCTGCAGTTACACAGTTCAGACGCACCCAGGTCGGTCCAGCAGGAGCACCGAGTGACCCAGCAGTGCAGCTGAACTGGACCTGCTGCTCCCCTGCATTATTTTTTTTAAATAAAAATCATACCAGCAAGGCAGATGTCTTACTTTGCCCACGAATCCTTGCAGAGCGGGGCTCAGAAACCACAACTGGCCGTCTACCTCGTGCTGGTCTTCAGAGCATCGAGCCGAGACTCGCACAGCATTTGGGCAAAGGGTGGGCAACACGACTCCATGATAACTAACTGCATCCAGAAAAATAACTTTTTTTGCCTTTAAAGGAATTCTTCCTCTAAAATTTGACTTTCTATTGAATCGGGAAAATCCAAATACTAAAAATACTTGTGTCATGGAAACTCCCAAATATCTCAGTTTGCAAATATCAACATGACTTTATGGAAATGAAGCTTTTTGATCATTATCCATCATTTTAGATCGTAGAAAATGCAACCCTAAAATCACTTGGAAAGCTAATTTTCCTTTTTGTTTGTGAATCCTTTCAAAATTCTTTCACTGAAAGATTGTACGAAAAGTGCAACGTTCCCGCAAAGCATCCCAGTTTCATCAAAAGTATATTTTCCAATGAAAAATTGTTCAAATGACTTCTTTTCTGCCAGCTTTAACTGCTCTGACTCGTTGAAAAAAGCTCTGGGAATTTCTTGGGGGATAATTGTTTTAACCATTCAGCCTCGCAGCTCATTATCACGAGTTCCTTATCTGGAGGAAAATCTCTGCTAACATGAGGAGTCACTGGGAACTCTCAGGTGCTTTGTGCCTCTGAAAAATCAAGCTGTTTGATTGAATTTCTGAATATAGCTTTTTTTTTTCCGCCTCCTGTACTGGAAGCAGAATTATATTGAATTACATCAGATGATAATTCATTGTTTACGCGGGGCATTGGAAGCGCCGAGCGAATACCCAAAGTATGACATTTGAAATCCCATCTTTATTTCCTTCCGCAGCAATAAAGGCCCATTGTACCTTGACGCGTTTACAGCCGAGGAGGAGGAGCGGGTTCGTCCCAGGTAATTGTCTGCCGGCTCAACCCGCGGGCCCTGAGAGGTACAAGAGAGAAGCAGGGATGGGTTAATACAAACTGTGATGAAAACACAAACAAACCCAGCAAACCATCGCCAAACCCCAGCCACAGCCCCCCCTGCTCCCCATCCAGCTCCCGAGGGCTCCATGGCATCAAGAGCCATCAAAAGTAGACACAAGCAGGATGTTCTTACCAAAAAAAATGAAAATCACCATTCATTTAACTGAAAGATTCACAAAATAGAAGTTGTTTCCTGTCTGTTTTGGCTTTGTTTGGTTTTTTTCCTTTCAGGGAAACCTGATTATTGCCGCTTTTTAAGAAGTATTTAGTTATAAACACTTTTTTTTTTCCCCTAGAAGAAAAAGTCACCCTTCAAATTACACGCTAGAGGGTTCAGAGAGGAACACCTTGACAGCTTTCAATGTTTTGTCCTTCGATTTGTTGACTCATTGGAAATTTGAGCAGTTTTTGCCCTGATTTGGGCTAACGGCATCCTTGGAGCCTAGAGAACTGTGGAGGGACCAGGAGTGGGTTCCTTGCCCAGCTCTTCACGGCTGATAGCACTGGAGGTGGCACATACTCAGCAATAAGGTGTCCCCAGTTAACGTGGGGTGGTGACATCCCCTCCTGGGGGTGCTCCCAGGTGTCCCCCACCCCTCCGCAGGGACATGGCGCTTCCACGGGCAGAGACGCTCTCCTGCGGCGCTCCATGGGCGCGTGGATGTGAAGAATTGGATGAAGTGCTAGATTAGGGCTTTTAAAATAATTGTGATAAATGATAGCATCTGCACGCGCTAATTTCCCTCAAGATGTGTTAGATTAATTTTATGAAATTAACGTCCAGAATAGCAAACATTAGCCATTTGCCTGACCAATGCCTTGAATCGGCGGGAGCTCTGGCAGTTCCGCACGTGCCATCGGGCCCTTCTGAGTCCAGGGAAGAGCTCAGATTTTGGGAGGGAGCCCAAAGCTGATGGGGAACTTCACATTACGTGAGGAAAGCCCATTGGGCTTTCTGGGCAGCCCATTGTCTGGTGGAGAAGACATGTAAAGTGCTGCAATCCCCCGCTCCTCCTCTTTCTGGAGATCTGGGACTAAATCTCCAGTGCCACCAAGCTGACACGGGCGTGTGAATACACCCCATCTTCTCATCTGGTTCTAGGAGCTTTGTCACAAGGAAGGAGACGTCTGTGAGATACGAGCATCTGGAGGAAGAAAGCTGAGCTGAAACTCAGCCCAGAGGAAGTGGAAGTTGGAAGAAATATGGTAACGCTTAGCGGAGCGAGCCAAGACCACGGCGCTCTCCTCTGCTGGGGGAATCCACGCTCCCACTGCCAAAACCTGGCTACGGCAGGCAGCCTGCTCTGCTGGGAGAGCTGGACCAGCAAGGAACAAGGAGATGATCCATGTCTTGGTCCCACCCCTTCCTGATCTACCAACCCTGGCAGCTCATGCAACGTCTACGTGACGAACGCCAGCTAGTCCTTCTACCTGAAGATCAAACACACCAGAGCGCTGGGGAAGCAGGGCAAATTCTGTAACTTGACCTCAGAGGTGACCATAGAGGTGACCAGCACCTCTTCTCCTGTCCTGCCCCTGGACCCCACCAGATCCTTTTACATCCTCCCCAATAAGGAGGATTTTTAGTACAAGGAGACCCCGGGGCCGGGACAAGGAGGGGCTGCAGAGCAGCCACAGTCGGCGCTGCCTGTGAGGAACCAGAGAGCCTTGAGCAAGAGGTGAAAGAGGGGGTTCTATGGCCCCCGTTGTTCTCTGAAGTGCCCCCGTACCTGTGTGTGTCAGCACTCAGGTTAAAGCAGGAATGACCAGGAGCTCACCTGCAGGCTCTGAACTGCTGCTGGCTCTGCAGATGGGTCAGCATGACGTCATGCCCTACAGCAAGCTTCCTTGCCACCACTTCCAGGTAGCACTTCTAGGAACAAGGACAAAGAAAACTTATAAGAAAGGGAAAGAGTCAAAAATAAGACAAGACACATTCACAACAAGGCTAAAGACACGTGACAGCCTCAGCTGTCTGCTGCAGACGCACCTACACCGGGAAAGGGGTCCACGTTCCACCCGTCTGGCGTTGAAGGGGTCATGGTCAAGACCCTCCTGAACCGCTGAAGCCTTTCCAGCCGGACACTTTGCCCTGAGAAAGAAAACACAGCAGGTACCAGGGTGAGGCAGACACAGACCCAAGAGGACACGCCGCGGTTCCAACACGCTTGTTCTTTCCTTCCCTTGGGAAAAGCCCCCCAGGATCACGCCGTCAGTCTGGCGGGGGGCTGCTGGAACCAGAGGCACCGGCTGGGAAAGAACAGCCAAGTTATTTCCCCCCCAGCACACACACCTCTCACCAGAGGGTCCTGCAGCAGCAGCCGGGGTTGGGGTAATCCATCCACGCCGAGATCCACGCCGGCAGCCACGGATCTGAATTGGAAAAAACAATTAGACAACCTGTCAGAGCACCCAAGGGAGACACACGGCTCAGGCACCTCTGAAATTCAGGTGAATTAATTTAAAACAACGCAGACATGCAGAATCATGGGAGTTAACCTCTTAACCGGGCACGTGTCATTTCCTCTCCTTTTCCCGCCTCCGAATGGAGGGGAAGTTTCCGGGATGAAGTGTAGCTGCTCCAGCACGGCTGAAAGGAAACACCGGAGTCACGGAGTCGAGGGTATTCTCCATCCACTCACGGACAGCAGTCCTCGCTCCGGGCGGGCTGGTTTTGAGGACTTTCACGGATTTACTTGGGTGCTGGAATTTTGAGGACTTCCAGAGATTTACCCTGGCGTTGGAATTTTGAGTTAGAACGAAGGTACTCTGGAAGACAAGTGCAATTAATGGGATAATCTGGTAGATTACAACAGTTAGAGGCAGCTCCTGCCACTTCCCGCTCTCCGAGGACGGGCTCTGCTCACATCCAGCTGCAGATTCCTCAGCACCATCAGTATCCAACCCAGGACTACAGGCCTCCTTGTAAAACTCCCGTGATGCGCGTCCTCTGCGGCTGGGTACTGTCTAGAATGAGCTTTACAAATTTCATCTCAAATAGTGCAATTTTCAATTGAGGGAATTCTCTGTGGCACTAGTTGCGTACACGCTCACCTTCCCATAAATACATACAGACAGACATATATTAATTGCCGTAGCTTCTGCTGGATTAAAACTCAGGTCTCTACTAAATTAAATAATGCCGAAGCCCCTCATCGCTGCTGAATTCAGGTCATTTTTCTCCAGCCCTACACGCTCTGCAGCACTATGGAAAGGGATGACAACAGCTAGAACACGTTTTATCAGGGAAAAATCATTTTGGCAAATATCTGGGTGGCCACCGATTCCAGATTCTGGCATTAAGAACACAAGGCTGACATTTCCAGGACGGGGATGGGCAAGGAAAGCCTCTCTGCGAGCGCTGGCACAGCGGTCACCGGGAGCCACAGTGCACGGAGGGAAGCCCAGCGCTTGGCTCGGAGGTCTGTGTCTGCTGCTGGCAGCAGCGCCCACACGCAGCCGCTTTGACTCACTTTATGGGATGGGTTTGGGGCTTTTTCTCTTCTTTAAAAGCCTTCGCATCCAGCCACGGGGGGTGGTGGGGAAAGGAAACACCAAACTCGTGCAAAACGCACCACAAGAGACAAATTGTACGGCACGTTTCACACCTGCAAGGCTTCAGGACGCACAAGGTTCAGATTATATATTTGAAGGTAGCGTAATTAATTGAACTTAATCACCTAAATCTCTGCGAGCCTCTGCTGTTCCAAGGGAATGCAAGAGGAACACGAATTAAAGACAAGCCTAACGGGATGCTGAGCCACCCCAACCCCACTGGAGGGGGAACACTACCCAGCGCCTGTTTTTCAGTCGAGAACAAAATAATTTGGAGTATTTTGAAATTTTTTGTTTAATTTGATCGCTGTGCATAAACTGGTGATTTACCGTAATCCATATTAATTTATTTTTTTTTTTAATTACATATGGAAACAACAGCTTGGTATGGAGCTATCCAGGTCACACGTTGTCCCCTGCTCCCGCCCGTCTCACCGCTGCGGTGACTGTCCCTCTCCAGCTTCTGCCTCAAACGCAGCAGGGGGGGAGCCTGGGAACAGAGGGGTGACACTTTGGGGTCCCCCCCATGCAGCTGTGTCCTCTGCCACAGCTGGCGGGGGGCTCATTAAAGTTTCCCTTGGAGTTATTCACCTGCGCTTAGACAGGTTCTTCTGGCTTTCTCGCTAACTTTGAATTTTTAATGGATGTAGATGGGGTTTTCCCCCCTTTTCTCCCCCGTTTCACAGCCCCAAACACCCAGCCGCAGAGGGAGGGGACAACGGGGGGGGGACAACCGAGAGCTCAGCGCTGCTCCCCGCTCTCCCGCACCCGCCACCGTCCGGTTTTGGGGCTTTTCTCCGTTTTTCGCCCGTTTGTCGCACTCCAGCACAGCCCGGGCCGGCAGCGCCCCCTGCTGGCGGCGAGCGGCACCGACCCCCGGCCACGGGCAGTGTCACCTCCGCGGGCGACGAGGGAGGGGAAGCCATGAGGGGGACCTGCCAGGAGGGGGACCGGTCCGGTCCGGTCGGGAGAAGGCTCCGGGGAGACCTCGGAGCCCCGCCCAAGGGTTCCAGGAGAGATGGGGGGGGCGGTCTGCAAAGAAGCAGTTTTCTATGGAATATTCCTTATGTAGAATAATCTATTTCTTCAGATTTCCAAGAAGAAAAAAAAATAAAATACTGTCTTTTAAGTTTTAAATAAGGTCAGCCCTATTTAAGGTCAGCCTTTCCACTTAAACGTAGGAAAAAACCCAGCATCCGCCCAGAATTAGGCACAAAGAGGTAAGATGTCAATCAAGGCAGCTGTGTCCCAGCCACGTTGCACCAACCCAGAAATGAAAAGAGGGCTGTGGGGCACCACCTGGGCACCCTCACCACCTTTGGTTCAGCAACACCCTCCGGTTCAAGGAGGAAAACAATCAAGAATTGAAAAACTGCCAAAATTCTGCCACTATTCAAGGCCAGTTAAGGAGAGGTTGCTTTGACACCCCTCCTGATGCAAAAAAAAAACCCAAAACAACGTAAGTTTGAAGATTATCTAAAGATAATCAAGAGGGAGGAGTGTGGCTAATGCCAGACAACACAGCTTTATAAAAAAATACGACCTTATCACCCAATGCAATTTATATACACATTTTTAGCAAGATTCCACGCCCAGGAAGGCAATTTAGGTACTTATTTCTTCCACCCTGCTCAGCTTCCTGATAAAACCCGACGTCCTGACATCAGCAAAACATGCTAAGTACTTTAAAAAAAAAAATACTGCCAATAAATTTACAGCATGCAAAAACGCACGGCACGAAGAAGGACGCTTCATTAAGAAATATCCAAGTAGAAAAGACCCTTCAAAGTTTCAGCCAGAGGAAAAGATAGATTTGGTATCAGGGAGTCAAATCTTCAGGAAAGCCAGAAGTGAATAGTTTAGATCCGCAGAAAGCACTAGAGTTTGTGCCAAACCAGGCTAGGAATTAAACGCGGTGATAAATACTCATGTTCCCTGCCACAAATGAATTTTATACTCTGAGTATTTGATATTCGAGTCAGTACCTGGGCATTTTATTAGAATATCCCCAAAATACTCTTCTAAATCTAGTTACAAACTGGCTGTTAAAAAAAAAAAAAAAACAAAATCTATAACTTTTCAGAAGCAGAGTTTGCTGCAGGTTGTTATCCCTTTGGACACCGGACGTCTTCTCTCATTTTATTACCTCTGACATTCCTTGTACGTACAAAGTCCTTTGGATATTATATCTAAAATAAAGCACCATGTCAGTGGCAGCAGCCCCGGGCAGACCAAAGATGCACCTCCCCGACCACAAGCACTTTTCCAGGCTTCAGCTCCCAACCACTACTACTTTTCATACTTCCTCCCTTAATTTAGAAGCCGAGTGATATTTAGAGGTTAGTCCTCTAATACCTCAGACTCTTATCAGAAATAAAAACATTGAAGACTATAAAGAGGGCAATAAACCGCTCCCCTAGTGCTGTTCTGGCAGCCCTATGCTCGATCCCAGTGCCTCTCCGCTAATACACACTTATTAATCTCACTACACAAGTGCCACAAAGGATGGAGACAGGCCCGTACCAAAGGCGCCCAGTATCTGCTGGCAGCTCCAATCCCCCTTCCCAGCCCATCCAGGCAGCAACAGTTGACAGAGTGATGCTCTAATTAAGGCATTAATTCTGTTAGGCAGTCCCCAAGCTGCTACCCAGCCAGCGTGCCCGGTGCTGGGGAACCCCACAGCCAGAGAGCCCCTGGGCGTTCAGAGACACCCAGCAAACCTCACAAGGAGCCCATCACCCCCACGGGAGCGAGAGAAGGTACAGGCAAAGCTGTTCTTTCAGCTACCGGTCCAACAAGGGTGTTTGCTGTAAAATACACCTGCACCCACAGATTCTCAGGATTTCACTGAAAGTTCAACAGCTCGACTTTTGCCAGAAACAAAGCGCCTAAATAACTCTGGGCACACAAGAGAGCTCTGGACACTCCAACACCCCATTGCACCCACCCAGCCCAAGCACACACCAGCCTTAGGACACACAAAAAGCAGTGACCCGAGCAGGGAACCAATTCAACCCAACAACAGCGAGCGTTGGGGGCTTGGACCAGCAACAAATCTCAACCATCCCAGCCTCGGCAGCACCAAATACCAGCAGCATTGCGGTCCCCTCTTTGGGCTCCCGCCCAGCCATCAAACAGATCTGCTTCTCGGCACGACTTTTCCCATCAAGGACAAGACTCAAAAGCCCCAGCCCCAGCAGCAGCATCGCAATCACGCATCCCGTGGGATCCACGCATCCCGTGGGAACCACACGCCCAGCAGAACACCACTTCACAGACAGTATCGCATCGGAACTTCGGGTCGGCCACTTTTAGCTCCGTCCCCGTTCTCCATGAAGCGAAAGGCGTGAGAGTCACCTCTAAACATTTATTTGGCTGTATGTACAGAGAATCGTGATGGAAGGTGTGCACAACGCAACCCGGGACATCACACACAGTCTCGGAAACAATAGAAATCGGACCGTCTTTTACAAAGATGAGAATCACCAGGTTATCAAATCTCTCAGGTATAAATAGTATGAGGTAAGCAATACTTAAGATGAGGCACTTAAACAATAACCCAAAAGGTAATCAGTGTACAAAATTATAAACAGGAACAGTTATTCATATTGCCCTCAGTTAATTTTAAAAATGATTTATATTCTATGTACAGTGCCTTACATGCCTTCCACCCCCCACTGAAGCAAGACAGCAAGGAAGCAGGAAAGAAATCAAGTCACCACCATCATCGCATGCCATCGACCGACTCAGGGAGAGGAGGTACCCGGGAGCACGCAGTCATACCGGGGGAAAAAAACACTTCCCAAAAAGACCATTTTTCTTCACAATCCCCAGTTTTCTGTTAAAAAAAAAAATAAAACAGTATCACTGGGAGCAGAAAGTGAAGCTGGTATTAACACACCCGTCTGGCACGGCAGAGGAGAACCACCCTCCTGCGTTCAAGGGAGGAATGCCAATTAGGACAGGATTTAAGCCTTAGCGGGATTTATGGTAATTAGAAATGTAACAAATTTAACTTTACAAAGAAATTAATTATGCCAATTAAAACACTTAGCAAGTTTTACTGGGAATTTATACAGCATTATTTGTATAGGGTGCCGATCAATGCCCGATTTATTAAAATTACTCAGGGCAGGCTTCCAAGAAAATCTACCAAAGTAGTACAGGAATTCCAATTAAGATGAAAAATTAATATTTGCAATAAACATTTTCTTATCAAGATCCAGAGAGAGGAAAAAACACCCAATAAAAGAAATAAGGAATCTACGTTCAGGTGGGGTGCACAAACACCTACATCCCCATAACTACACAGCTTGCTAGAGTCTGCCTGGGAAGTGAGGTCATTATTTTCTAATAATATTAAAAATCCCAAACACTTTGGAAAGACTGAGGAATGCACCAACACGTCGTTTGGGACCAACCTGCAAGTTAATGGAATGGTAACTTAAAAAACACCTCCTCCGCTTTTGGAGGCGGGGAGGGAAATGAGTAACTTCACCTCTTCTGGAAATTTCCGTATCTGAGAAGTATCTGTGGGAACAGAAGTGTTTTGCAAGAACAAGGATCCTAAGAGTTGTAACAAAATAGCTAGGATTTTACCTTTAGATAGCTCCTGAAGGCCACCTATGTTTTACTTATATCTGACATTTCAAACTCTCTGAACAAGCGCAAGCTACGTTACGTCTCCGTTTCCAAAGACAAGCCAGTGAAGTTCTGAAGTTTCAATGGAAAAAGGGAAGAGCCACAGTTACTCACAGTTAATAACAAAATTAAACTTGGCAAAAGTAATGAATTTTATTTACAGATACATGTAGGAGGATTACAGAGAAACACACTAGGGAAGCTCCATCTCAACAAAAGCAATGATTTATTGGTAATGGCATTAAATGAAACAGATTGACAGTCTCTGGTTATGGTCAAGCAATTATCCAGGAGTTGTAGATAAAAGTGAAGATCTCTGATTGCGATAAGGCCTTCCAGTGTCTTTTGCGTCCTAGTGGCTCTCTCCTTTTTTGCCAACTACCTGGTAAGAGACAAAAAACAGAAAGAAGGTTTAACCAAAAAGAGCCCTGCCAAGTATTTTTTAAAGTAGGTCTCAAAATAAACAAGTGCAACTGAATTTTCAACTAAATCAATGCATTTACGCATGCGTTACTGTAGCACTCGCAGAAGCTGTGAATCCCTCTGAAGGGTTAAGAGGAATGCAAGACACACGAGAAACCTTATCTGTAGTACTCAGACAGCAAAGCATCACTCTCATGTTGAGTTAGAAGACAGTAACTGCAACAGAACAGGCCACGCTTTAAAAGGTAGGTGTTATACACCAAGCATTCAACCTTAATCCGTGATATAAAATATTATAGTGGGAAGAGAACCACTGGCTACTGAAATCTCAGTTTGTTCATCCCTTGGCCCTCTTGCTGTGTCCCTCACTGACAGCATTTACCTTATAGTGGAGCTCAAAGCTCTAAAGAAATCTGGAAGCCACCTGATTTTCAGTTATGCCTCATCAAAACATTGTTCCTTACCAAGTCTCCTTCCGATCTCCAATTCTGCCAACTCCACCTGGAATCAGAGCCAGCTCAGTGCTTCCCTTTGCAGAGAAGGTCCCCACTGCCACCACTCCGGTGAGTCCGTGTGCCAGCCAGCAGCACTCCACACTGCTGTGGGGGTTACAGTCAGCGTGGGGCACTGCGGAAGGGAAGCCAGCCCCCCTCTCCGTAAGGTAACTCAACACAAAAGCCGGAGAGGAGGAAACAATGCCATTTTAGTCACTTTTCAGGAAAGGATTCAGATATAGTTCTAGTGCTCATGAAGACCCTTGGAAAAAATATCCATTTTTAAGCCAAACCAATATAAAAAGGAAGTCTTAAAGTGTGAGGCTTCAGAAGGGACCGTGGGGAAGGCACCAATTCCTGATTCGTGTCCATCTAAGCAGAGAGCAGCACGTATGGCTCTGACAAGGTGCGGCCAGAATTCACATGAACAGAGATCTGAAGATTACACAAACGGAGAATAGACCTTCCCGTTACTACTCATAATAATGCTGAAAACAAAGGAGTAACACCTTTCCTGTATTCTTACCAATTGCCTGCTACAGCAAACATGTTAAGTATTAACTACCTCCGCAGTTAAGTGGCAATATATCCCAAAAAATTCATAGTCAATAGTGAAATACGGAACTAGGGGGAAAAACAAAAATAATATAAAAAACCCCAAAGCCCTCACAGCCCTAAAATAGTGAAGGCTCATGGGCCCACCAGAAGTATTCTTCCTGATCCTTCCTCTTTCTTCATTTCTTGTTAAACTCCAAGAGGGAGAATTTTTCACTACCCAGCCCCTTTTGGTCAGCTGAGTTATCACCAAACTAACGGAGATCTACTGATGGAAAGTACTTTTGAAGACCATTTTCACCTTCAAGGAACCCTTGACCAGGAGCATTTCACCAAGCTGTAAATTCAACTAATGCTTAAGATCAGGAAAACTCCAGTCTGACTACATGAAGAAAGAAGGAAAAAAAAAAAAATCAGAAGCCCAATCACTTGCATTAAAATCCAATTAATCAAGTTTAAAAAAAATACAGTTAAATGTGTCAAGAAGCAGTATTTATTCTCTGTGCGTTTCCAAAGCACCAAACTGTGTTCACACACAGATTAAAGAAAGAAAAAAAAAAAAAAAAGAAAAAAGAGAAAAAAAAGAAAACCCACAGTTAAAAGATTAAAGATTAGCTGTTAGCAAGTGTGGAACGCCAATGAAAAGGATTGCTGTACCAGTCTGAGGCAGAAATTGACAACTCGCCCATGTGTATTATCTGTGAAAATCAATCAATCACACCGATTTGCATATTTTGTCATCACAGGTCAAAGAAACCCATTTTTCTGACCATCCCACTCCATCTCCCCAAAAGGAAACCAGCTATTTAAACTTAAACCAAACCACTGTCATTATTCTTCTCTCGGAAGTAGATCCGTTTTCCCTCCTCTTACAGAAAGAAGTGCCATGCAGAGCACTCTGGCAGTGGCTACAGCCTGTAGTTCCCACACAAAAGATAAGAGTTTTGGAGTAAGTTTTGTTTTGCCAATCATTTGGCTTTTTCACAAGCATCAGTGCAGAGCCTGACAGTGACAAAGCCACAATCAACTCAATGGTTCATTCCCAACCAAGAGCAGGGCTGGAAACGCTACCACTGAACCTTCTGGAGAACAGTTGGTGTTATTTCTGGATTTATTTATTTCTTTTAAAGAGGTCAAGCAAGTAAAATTAGTAGGATGTTGCACATACAGCCATGTATGTACAAACACCAACTCCTCACTGTGTCTTCCCTGAGCAGGTGCCCAGTGCCACCAGAGGGACAATAAAGAGTAGCACTTTGCAGCCCATTCTGGCTACATACTAAAGGGTGACAACCAAGAACGCTAAGCTCCACTAAGATACTAAAAAAAAGTCAAGTCTTTTTTTAGACTTTTCAAGAGTATTTCACACACTGCAGCTCAAGCAGCTTTACAAAATTCAGCACAGGCTGAAAAAGGAGTTACAGAAAATAATTTGTAAGAGTACTATATGGCATGCCTTTGAAAGGTCAAGTTCAGGGTAGCAATGGGACAGCAGTCTGTAAGACTGGAAGGTAAAGAGAAGTGTTTAAGGGCAGGTTTGGAGCGGGGAGCGGAGGGGAAGGATGAGTTGCTGAGTCAGAAGGTAGAGAAGGCTGCTCCTGATGGTGGAAGGTGCAGAGAAGGCGGCTCTCGCGGCAGGGCTGAGATTGCGGGAAGGGTGAAAGAGATGCTAGATGAGCAGAGGGAGCAAGGGAGGGAGTAGTGCAAGACCACTTCAATCTTATTATTACTTTTTAATTTCTTCTGCCTTTTTAGTTCTTTAGAAATGGGAAGTTAAGCTGAAAAACAAACAAACAAAATGTTACAAGAAAAAAAAAGCAGCAGCATGTAGTGCAAATCAGTAGCTCTGAGTAGAAAGAAAGCCTTCATTTAAGAGGGGACATAGAAAATATTCCACAACCTGTCGCTATTCATCTATGCCCCAACCTCAAATCTGAGCAGCAGTATGTTTCGCTCAATAATACCAGAAATAAACAAGAAATATACCGGGCATCAACAGTTGCACGCTCTTCCAAAAACAAACACACCTTTACAAGCTCACCACGAGATTCACCAGAACCTACCCAATATTAAGCTATCAGGCAATACTAAGAAACCCATAAATCGCACCTTTCCTCTCTTTTAGCTGTCTGCCCAAAGGAGTCTAAATAAGAAAAGTCTTTGTGCATTGGAAAAATCTCAAATACAGTCTACTGTAGTTGTTTGCATGATCAGTTATACCTTACGTCAGGCCTTGTGTGGCCCAGAAACATTTCTGTCCCCCTCTGTCACTCTGAAGACTTCCCTCCTCCCCAGAGGTTAAAATCAAGTTGTGCAAGGAGCAGGATACACACAACACGTTAAAACAAGTGTGAAAGCAGCTTCTCTAACTTCACTTGCTCACTCCAGCAATACCCACTACATGCAACAGAAGGGAAGACATTTTTTCCACGAGCCCAGTCAATACTGGAAGAACTTCTGCAGGGACATGGCAGCCCCATTGCTGGAGGTTTTCAAAATGGGACTGGAGAAGGTGCTCAATATTCTCAGCCAGGCTCCCTTTCCCATCAAAGCTCGGACCAGATATCTTTTAGGGGTCCCTTCCAACCTGGGCTGTTCTGTGACTCTATGTATGTCCAAACTAACTTGAGGCCAGAACCACTAATGAAGGACTGACTTAACCACACCTGCTTAGTGCTTCTGTTATTTTTCAGAGTAGATGAATTTTAGCTTTGTGTTTGACAGCATAATTAACAGAAACAATGCCTCATTTATATTAAACACGTGAACCGACTCCCTTATCAAGAAGAGGAGATTCTTCTTACGGCCCTGTTGCTGTTAGCACAGCACTACATGAGCAACTAGGAGTTTTCCTTGGCTGTCTGAAGGACACGGGAGCTGCAGTTCCGCACCTTAATCATCAACTGCTGAGCACTAAGTGGCTGTAACTAAGCACACCTTCAGACCCCGATCAAACTGGGAAGCGAAACATATTAGCCTGATTTTTAGAAGAAGTCATTCAAGCTAATGTGTTTGGGTTTGGGTTTTGTTTTTTTTTTTACTTTGAAACTGAACATGCATACAATGAACTGAGCACCAACTTGATCAATCATAAAAACACGACTGGAATCATTCCCATGTCCACTTCTTAATTCAAGCCCTTCAAATCAGCAGATTTTACAAACGCTCCTCAAAAACTCAAGACGGGAAAAGAAAGCATTCCTCCCTCTTGTTAATCATATCACAATACTACTTCTGTCAAAATTAGAAGAGGAACATGAACAGTAGAGACAGAGTGAGATGGGGGAGCGAGACAGATGAAAGCAGTGAGGAGTAGCGTGGGTAACTACTCAAGGAGATGAAAAGAAAAATAAGGTTTCCCAGTTAATCTACAAGCCTAAATATAATTAATGCCCAACGCTATATTAAGGTTTCATAACTGACAGCATCACTGGAAGAGAGGAAACAAAAGTTAAAATTCCTAAGAGCGCTGCAACTCCGCCAGACTACACATCCCATTTGTTACGGTGAAATATTTTAACAGCCTAATATTAAAACTACATGTTCAGGAAGCAAAGCAGGAGTATTGCACATAGCATTGAGGCGTATTTGAATTCAGACAGGATCAGCCACTTCATACCCCAGTAACGCCTGCTCCTCTATTTAAGGCCGTGCTGACCAGCTCCTTAACACTGACGCTCCCAGCACAATGCTAACACCACAATTAAAAAAAAAAAAAGCACTACTTTAACAATCAGAAGATCAGGTTTAAAGAGTGCACTTGTTGACAATAAACTTTCAGTACTTTTGAAAGCAAAACAGAACTGAAAGTGACACAGAGATCAAATACCGAGTCAGCGCCACCCCCCTCACAAGGATACCAGGAAATACCGCAGATAACGATATTAAAGTAGCAATTGCACAGCTCATTGCAGGGGATGCCCTAATATCATAAATATCAACAGAAAAGCTGTATAAACCAAAAAATGTAAGCAGATTGTAAATCAATTAACATGTTTCTAGTTTTGGAATGGAAGTTCTAAATACTGGAAGTGCTAAAATTGCTATCCAGTTCATTTTAGTACGTTAGAAAAACTTTTTCAACGACTTCAAGTTTCATTGAAAAGCAGCAAAACCTGTAAACTTTTACTTATTAACTTAATTATTGCCTGCAGAGATATATTTTACAAGTAGAAGTTAAGACTAAGTTTTGACGTGAAAATTTTCAAGTACATGACATGTTGGTGAGAGTGTTTTTAACCTTCTGAAGTTATAGGCGATTTGTACAACCCATTCTGTGGTGCTTCTCATGTTCCTGGTCACCCACACAGTAGTTTGTAGGCTGGTGTCACAGCAGGATTTGCCCTTTTAGAAAGGCTACGAAGTTTAAAGCAGTTTATTTTAAAAAGACTTACTACATTTTAAAAAGCTGCAGGTAGCTTTAAAGTTTCAATCCTTTCAAACCCATTTCACATTCTCAAAAAAAAAAAAAAAATCAAGGACCGAGAGTGCCTTATTGTTCAGCACTAGAGTGTCTAAAGTCACACCATAACAAGTCATTTGCTTCTTCATTCCCTCTTTATAAAGCAGATACGTTTAATATAACAGACACCTTGTGAGCAAATATTTTTCAGCTCTCGAGCTGAACGTTGCCCACTGAATCAATCTTTCAAAGCAGAAGTCAATCACGAGTCTCCCTAACTTGTCCATGCCATTGCTTCTCTACTTCCTGTAAGCCACCAGAAAGCAAGTTTCGAAATCCAGACATAAATCTCACAGCTGTTAAAAAACCCCAACATTGTTTATAGTGTGTATAACTTGTCAGTACCTCAAGTTTTCATACATACATTCTCACCAGTTGTTTTTTAAAAGTTGATGAACTAAAACTTTTAAGGAAGACCAAACATCTGTAAGATAAAGCTACACATTTTCTTTTGGAAGGCAAAACTACCCTAAGCTGTGGAACTGTAGTAACAACCAAGTGTATTTGTTCCATCTACCTGTTTTTGAGTCAGTTTAAAACATTCAAAAGTGCTTTTAAGAAAGAGGACTCACTCGCTTGAAGTCATTCATGTTTGTTGCTTGGACCGGAGTTCCAATAAATGTGAAGTATGTAATTCTTGTTGTCTCTTCATCACCATGATTGGATTGGACAAACAACTAAAAAAACCATCAAACATAAGAGTTAAAACAATCCATCCCTGAATTAATACATAAAACATAAACATTTTGGAACTAACCAAATTAACACTCTTTCAATTATTAAGGCCTCTGTAACCTTTAGAGAAGCTACTGTCCTCTGTATTTAAAATAATGATGAGAATGCAGTTATTTTCCTGGTAGTTTGTTAAAAATCCCACAAAGCTTGGATATTCCCAGCTTCTGCTTCTGACCCGAGACCACATTCAGCAAACAAAAAGGATCTAAGAAGTCACAGTTCACTGGAATCTGACCTGAAGTTAAATACTAATTTAACTATGCTTGCTGAAGCTCCTAAGACTGTGGTTTACAGTTTGCATAATCATGTGTTTTACAGCATGAATACTAGGTATATGAAGTTATTTTAGGGTTTCAAAGAAATAGCAACGGTGATTTTTTTTTTTTTTTTTTAAATATGAACTAAGGAACCCTTGCTGGAAGCACTACACTTTTTAGTATGAGTGAGGAACTTGGAGTGAGAAGAGCAATGAGGTGTTTGTGGATGTTTCCACACTTTACTGTGAATATGGAAAAAGTACCAAGTTTTGGGGAACAGAGGTGAACTGCAATGCCTTCAGAAATTGTGTCTCCAGAACCATATGAACAGTTCAACAAGTAGAGAGACAAACAAATGAGGTCTTAAATCCCAAATGCAGGTTTAGGTAGGAAACTACGGGAGTGCTACTGCAGCACCCACAAGCAGAGTGCAAACAAGCAGAACATCCATTTAATCACCTTATCACTTGTGTGGTGTTTGCACATCATCCTGCCTAAAGCTGACACAGGATTTCATTAAAGAACAAATACGTAACTTGTACTTGTCAGCACAGCTTTGTAGAATATAAGCCTACGTGACCCATCTCTATTTCATTTGGGGGGAGATAAAGTTGGTTGCAAAGGTAATGCCATAGAAATAATAGACACAAAAAGGAGGTTTTCTTAGGTTCACCTCCCATTACATTTAAAATAATTGCTAGTAAAATATCGCTAAACATGAAAGTAGCTGACTGATCTAAAATGCAGTCCACAAAGAGTAATTCAGAAACTTAGCAGAAACGTTTTACAGAAGAAAAAGTGTGATGAAGAGACTGAGAGTGCATCAATATTCTGCAGTTACCTGTAACTCATAATAATGAGTTTCTGCGGCCAGCTCACTAAAATACAGTTCAATTCAATCAAGTATATTGCACTTAAGAGTCAGAATGCCTATGGGAAATCTGTGCAAAGTCACTTGCAACGAAATCAACAAACACGCACACTGTTTTAAAAGCCTATGAAGTTTTCAGTCTGCTCAGACCTCAGGACAGAAACTTTACTTACAGTTACACTGTTTACATTCTGAAATTTTACATAGCGAAGCTGGACAATACCATCTTCTTTAATATCATCTGGGGTCAGCTCCAGGGCTTGAGTTGGTTCACTTCTTTCCGCTTCTTCAAAATCCATAGATCGAGGAAGGTTGATAAAGATTTTTATGTACTTTGGACCCTGCCCTGTGTTAAAATATAAGAGTGGTATTCCATTGTTTAAACATTTTCAAAATGCTGCTTGAGAAGCCCTCGCTTATCCCAGTCTCTAGATACCACTCGAGGAAGGCAGGAGCTTCTATACTTCTACCGTTTCTCTGCCAATCCCACATCACCAGCCTGGGCACTGAAGGACATCCAAAGCTGCACTACTCCTCTACGTGTCAGGGACAGACAGAATCCCACAAAAATGTCCAATGAAATGTCTAAAAAATAATGGTTTTGCACACCTGAACATTTTACGTAATTTTATAATGTAAACCGAGTTACTGTAAAAACTAAGCTATGCCTCTCAGTAGCTCTCACATTAATTCTTGAATTAAATGTAATTTCCTCTTTGCAGCAAATCAAACTACAGTAAATGCTTATAGTCACAACACACCAAATACTCGTGCACCAGGGCAGTGAAAAGTGAATGAGATCATTTGTCATGTAACTCATTAACAATAAATTTACTGAAGCTACTGTGGGATTCCCAGGAGGTAAATAGTTCCAGGGACAACAGTGACATTTTTAGAAAATTCAGTTAAATACAGGCAAAGCTTTGGTTTCAAAGATATGATTAAACAGACACTTCACTCACCATTATCTGGCCCCTGAAGTTTCATAGAATAAAGCTTGACAGGTTGACTAAAAGCTACAGTAATAAGCAGCTGTGGAGAAAAAAGTTGCTGTTAAATACTGTTTTCAGCATTCTTAAACACAAACATAGCACAATAATTAACTACAAATAAATCTGAGCTCTGAAATAAAATTAAGTACTTACCATCACTATATTCACACATGCACAAGTCTGTCACTTCAAAATATCAACAAATGCTACTTTGCTTGGAATTTTTTTCCATACATAGAGAGATGTGAAACTGGAAATGCTACAATGACCTTTGTATGCTAATTTTAATTGCATCCTATTTCTCCCACTCTTACTTACACTACCATAAATATATAAAGTAGGTAAGTTCTTTAAAAAACCCCAAAACTTGCAGCCCATCACTGAAAATATCAAAGTATCTACTGTACCTGCTCGTCACAGTCTGATTCCAAGTAGGTAGAGTCTTTACGTAAACAATTATCAAATCCATGCTCATCGCTCTCATTAAGACATTCACAGCCGGCTTTATTGATAAATGGCATTAAATCCATCTGAAAGTAAAAGCAAGAGCATTGCTGAGTGCATGATAAGTGCGCCATGAACTCATTGGGGATTAGTAAGCATTGGAATGAATGAAATTCTTCATTCAACAGATTAAAATAACAAGACACACAGAAAACCTCGGAGCTTACATCAAAAGACATTACAAGCAAAAATGACGAGCACTAGAGCACTTAGATGTGTCCTGTTCATTATGATATTTTTCCCCTCCATGCAAAATCCTGCACCCCTGGAACATGTGCTTGCCATTCTGAGCGCAAGAAATGGGGCACAGGGAGAATTTTCAGATTACAGCATCCTAAATCACACCATGGCACAGACAAATTGACACTAGGCTGTTTGTCAGTGAGCTGTTTGACACTAGGCTGTTTGACACTAGGAGCAATCATCAGCTTCACAGGAAAAAAAAAGACAAAGAGAAATGGGTCTCCTCAAAAATATACTATATATCACAAAGTAAATTAGAAGACCTCAACTATAGTTTTTACCAGGCTTCATAGGCAAAGCTAGTCCTACTTTACTTCAGTTTCTTTTAATGCTCAGCTCTTTTGTAAAAGGTCTAACTAAAAGGTTTAAGATACACACATTCTCAGATCAAAGCAGAATGCTATGCATGGTCCAAGCCTCAGTCATTTAAAAAGTGTTATTATTGCAGAGGCAGAATAATCTGTTTCAATTTCCAGACAATCAGAATTTTTTGCCTGCAACTAAAGTAAACCAAGTCCAACAGAAGCACAGTAAACCAGGCTAAAAATCAAGTATTTCAGATGTTAAGGCCTGAAGACACAGTATCAATGTCTCACACTAACAGTACAAACTTGAGATCAGTGTACAGACAGCACTCCAGATGTAAAAATGTGAAGGAGCTTTTAGGATAACAATCCAAAATACCTTCCTTTAAGGCAGATATTAGGTCCCAAACAGTAATATATCACTCTTGGAAAAAAAGCATACACTAGCTGCAAGATTACGACATACAATTCAGGCTACAACTTCACGATACAAACAGAATCTGAAAATGGGCTGCTGAGAGAAAACAACTCAGTTCCCATACGGCACTTCCCTTAGCTCTTGCAACTACGTTATCCTGAAAAAAAAAATACCTATCCCCCTCCTGAAATCCAAATGAAAGCTGAGCTTGCAACTCCAACACTTGGTAGAGATACGAGGTAAAAGAAGAGAAGAAACGCACAGCTACAAGAGGATGAGGATGCTTTCACGGAGCCCACGGCAGTCCAGTCTGGGTCAAACATAACCTAAAGCAGCATTTCAGCTACACTGACAGGTCAAATGGTGCTCCCACTGAGCCCGTAGAGCCTGGACACAAGACACAATCTGTGGGGGTAAGACACCACCTCCTACAAGATTAACTTCTCATAGAAGATGGTGCGTTCATCTCAAAACCGATCTAAGCAGACCCGCGCTCGCTACTGGAATGATTTTCAGCATGTTTAGGGCTCCAAAGCCAACAAGCCGAACTCTTCTGACATTCCCATAGCTCCACAGAGGATTTCACAATAATTATAAAAGCATTCACATATAGAATGAAGTGCAACACGTGCCGTGGAACAGCTAGCAAGCAGCTGAAGTGCTAGAAATTCAAGCGACCCGTGCCCTTGCAGTTTATTTAAATGAGAAATACTCATCTGGATTTGCACTCTCCTTACTCAGCGTGATAGGATATGGCCAGCTAGGAATGTAAAACACTCAACCTCCAAAAAACCTGGTTTTGCATTTAAAAACACAATTTTGGGTTCTACAGATAACTCATCACAGCTAAGTTTAAGGCATTAGATTTGCTAATGCAGAGCAACACACGCACTACAGCAACGAGCCAAGCACTCAGCTGTGACACAGGATTTAAGCGGAACATAACACACCACAAAACTGTGTTTATACTTTGGACAGAACAATAGACAATCCCGTTTAAGGAGTAATATTACACCGAGGGTTGGTTGGAGAACACCACCTAAGAGGACAGCTCTAGGAAAGCATTTTGTCACATCAGAGCTCTCATTTACATGCGTTTGTCAGTGCCGCTGGCAGACAGGCTTAGGATTCGTAACACACAGTTGCCTTGAGGAAACAGCAAAACAGGCAGAACAGGGTGAAAACCATTTCCTGAGAGCACCAATATTTCTGGTTTGCTGGTATTGCTCACTTATGGAAATTCTGGCCAAAAATTCAAGCATCCTTATAAAGTTTTGATGTACATAGAAGACATGGGCAAACCATGCAATGATAAAAAAAATACGTTCATGAATACAATTTTTAAATTCTTTGGAAAAAAATTTAAAATCAGGTTTTAGTTACAAGATATTTTGACGTGAGGTTTAAAAACCATTGCGCCTCAAAACATATATGTAGAAATGTTCACTTTTCTTTTTTACAAATTACTAAAAAGTTAGAAGTTATTTACTTAATTTAGATTATTTGCGAATGCCTGATCAGCAATTACTGGAGTGACATGCAGTGTCCCTACAGAAGCAAAACCATGCACATTAAGCATTATATTGAAAGCAAGAAGTCAGCAAGAAGCAATTCTTGTACATCGTTCAGACAGAGCACGTAATCCTTTCCAAGTATGCCTGCGACATATTCTTTACTTTATATATTTTTATATCCCTGCCATGCTTTTACAAGCAAGAAGAAATCTGAAGAGACCACTGTATAGCACCACCCACTTTTGTAAATGTTAGCAATTAGGTGAAAGAAAATATACCATGAGATATCGTTTATCTAATGATCCTCTCCCAAAGGCATCCTATTTTCAGGGCAAGCTGCTAGAGAGGAAGATGGAGCTGAACAGTTCTAAAGGTTAATTCCTTTGGCAACAGAATCTCTGCCTTTTTTTTTTTTAGAAAAAAAAAAAAAGAAACAAACAATGAAATGAAGAGGATTAAAGAAAGGGTAGGGAGCAAGAAGAAAAAAAAAAAATCTAAATGATCCTCCTACCACATAAATAAGAGAGGATTTCTTAAGGAAAATCAGAGCAACTTTTCAACCACGTCTAACAATGTCTTTTCCTATGGATGTTTTTACACTTTAAAAAACATTTTAGGAAGACACACTGGGATGTCTGAAAAGAGGAAAGAAGCAGAACATGCAGCTGCAGCAAAAACTTCATCCAAAAACCAGAAACTCACGATTTTCATGACTAAGGACTATGCATGGAGATTTTTCTTAAAACATTTTACAATTCTATAACCATACATACTACATATGTACATGTTAATCATTTAATTTTGGCTGAAAAAGAAAACCCAGACAGGTCATCTTCTCAAAGCCAGGAGAACTTGCAGTTTTGACTGAAGTACTATTATTTGGCTTAGGGTATGTTTAAAAAGCAAGAGAGATTTTTTTAACTGTTCAAGTTACATAAACAAACAAAACCATGTGAAGAGATGCATACATATCCTTTTGGGATATCTGTATCTTCACTGTTTCCAGGATCATTCTCCAGGTGCTGTTTAATTTTTTCTTCTAAGCCCACAGCATCTGCTCCTTGATATTGGTCAATTCGCACTTTGTTTCGGAAAAACAGAAACGTCGGCGTTGCTGATATATTATTGGTTGCAGCTGTTCCCTAGAAGGCAGAGATGAGTTACAAGTGTTACCTCACAGAGAATTACCCACAGCAGACAAAAACATCAGCTTGCTTCACCTACACAAGAATGCACACACAAGATATTAATCAAACTACATCACCCCAAACAATATTTGTTATTTTATAAACAGCTTTAACTCAGACAACATTTTCAAATGCATTTAAATTCTTCAGATCCTCCTAAACCTTTACACATTTGGGCATTCTTTGAATGGACTTCATATTGCCAGTAGATTTGTTGGTACACCATAAAAATCTTATCACTCACTCGCTCTCAGAAGTGGAGAATGGCTTAATTTAACACTTATTTTACAAGCTTTCTTTACACCTGCAGTCTTTCCCAAGCCACAGAGATGCACACCAGGAACTTCAGCCATTTGATTTCTACCTGTATTCTACCTGGTATGCACCCGTAATAGTTTTTCCCAAAACTTTCCACAATTTACTGTCATTTGCAAACATTGTTGCCACTTTTATATTCAACTCGTACCTTTATAATTTGTAGTAATTCAAGACACTTCCTTTCAACACACCATTGTTAATTTTTGTTAACAACCCTTAAGTCAATCAATAGCTCATCTGCAACACTGTTGTCTGTTAAAAACAGCTAAGGAGCACTTGAGAGGAATCTCGTCCCACTAATCAGATCAGTTTACTGCATTTTTCATTTTGCTTAATTATGCCACTATTTGTTTGGAAAGACTATTTTTTTATTCATACTGGTGCTAAGCTCTATGCTTATCAGTATTATCTAAACAGTACAAGCAGCAGGAACTGTTAAACTGTTTGTACACTGCTTACATGAAGGACATCACCGCTGCAGCTATACTTTTTAAAACAAAAGCGTTGTCTGTTCACATCTTTGTGCAGATCCCGACTTTGAGAATTTCACAACACGGCTATTTGTGATTCACCAAATGTGTGAACAGCCACAGTTTTTCTTCAAGTTTCCCATCCACTACATTACCATCTCTTTTTCTTATGACTGAAAATGTTTTCCAATACCAACCTGGCACTGATGTACATCTACTTCCAAAAACGTTGCCTGGGGATATTTGTTACTCAGAGCATTGAAAGCCGGGGCTATCCTTAAACAAGGGCCACATCTGTGAGAAAAAAAATAAAAATACAGTTTAAGTTAACTCAATCTTTCTTTGAAAAACGTCTGCCCCAAATAGAATTAGCACATTCATCTTCTTACTGATATCCTTGGTACACATAAAAATAACCTTCCTACCTGGCTGACAGATGGCGAGCAATCCTAGTGATACAATTAAGAATGACATTTAGAAACACATTATGAAGTGTTAATTCCCACTTCCTCAGACAGCTTCAATGTCACATGATTAGCTTCACCTATTAATTAATACTAACTTCATATTTTCATCTAATGGGTTTAGCTCCTGCATCTTTTACCGCGAGCCAAAGTCCTGCTAACCAAAGTGACATAAGAGAGGGCAAAGAGTTGCCTGCTTTTCCCAAAACAGCAAAAAATACTCTTAACAGAAAACTAGTCCTAGCTCTCCACGTCATCTCCTGTGAAAAAACAGTATCTACAGGAAATAGGACTTGAACTATTTAACAGTAATAACGTATCAAGCCTTTAGCAGGAATCACACAATTCTTACTATGTTAAATCTCACTTACTACAACTGTAACCAGTTTCTACCATACTTTTTTGATCCTGATAGAACAGACCCGACTTCTGCTGAAAAACACCTATTTATTTACCATTGTACCTTTGCTGGCCTATCTGGAGTGTACAGACACAACCATTCCTGCAAAGGAGTACTCTCACTTTTCCAGTACCCACTCAGACGCACAGCTAGTGATTCTTGTGGCCTCTTCTACCCAAATACAACATCTTTCCCAACACTAGACCCAAATTCTTCCAAGCTCCCAACAGCCATTGGAAGTGGAATGCTTCAACTGTATATATAAATACGGAGTGGAAAGATATGGGGAAAAAAAAAAGTGTATAGGCACTAAGAGTGACGACTTTGACAACAATAAGGTGTACTCTAAAGCCTGGGACGCCCAACACTACCGCTATTCTCCTCAATCCCACAGATTACTGTGAATAACCAAATTGCTGAGATTTCCCTTGGTCACCAGCTCACTACAGCACAGCCATACTTCAAATCCCTGCAGAGTAAGGGGGGGGGGAACAAACACATATACTTGCCCTGGGCAAGAAGGATGAGAATCTAGCTAAATTTTATTAAGGCGGAAGATGTTTTTAAACAGAAACCAAACTACATGAAGTTGCCGGTGCCCTCCTGACCTGCAACCAGGTTTCAAGCCAGCACAGCGCCCCGTCCCCTCAGAATGACAGGTCCAGAGGGCAGCAGAAGCCAGCTCTGCCGCAAAAAGGTGAATTAAACACCAGAAACAGGACACGCCATCCACATGCTACAGCTAAGGAGTGTCACTAGCGCTCAAAAAAACCCCAGTCAATTCACAGGTCTTATCTGCAGCAGCTGGCCAGGGACCAAAAATGATAGAGCACTTTGCCACCTTAATTGCACGGCACAAGTTTGAAGCTTCGCCTCGCCTCAAAAATAAATTAAAAAAAAACAAAAACAAAGCACCCAAACCCCTCAAGGCCCCAACACGGCGGTTCTCGAGCCTCCTCAGCCCCAGGCCGGGGTGAGGAGCCGCCTCCGGGTGGGGACAGGCCCCACTCTCCCTCGCCTCAGCGGGAAGGAGGCCGCGGTG
>JAHREE010000192.1:65195-116535 GCA_033628505.1 Tringa tobata
TACCTTCACCCCCACCATCCTCACCGGGCGGCGGGGCCCGCGCTGAGGGGGGAACGGCGGCAGCGGAGCCGGCCTGCTATCTGCAGCGTCACGGCGGGAACGGGACAGCCCGGCATGCACCCCAAGGCGCAGGCGCCGCCCGCCGCGCCCCGCCCCAACAGACGGCCATCTTGAGGGCGGGGCGGGGCGCAGGCGCCGCCATTTCAAGAGAGGGCAGCCAGCCCAGCAGCCATTTTAGTTAGGGGCAAGCGCGGTGAATGATGGGAGCGGAGGTGCGTTATCTTGGTCTCGGGCAGGTGGCCGAGGAGAAGAGAAAACGAAAAGAAGAAGAAAAAAAAAACGAATAAAGAGGAAAGGGTTGGGATACTGTAGCTGGAAACAGCTACTGAGCCTGGCCAGGCTGGCAAGGGGCTGTGTGCCACCCTCTCTTCAGAAACAGGAAGGAGAACCTGGGCTCGGCCTTCCTGTCGCGTGGCCTAGGTCTGTGCTTTGGCCAGAACCGGTTCTGGAAGCATAGGAATTAAAAATAAGCCACGTGTCATCCTGCGGGTCTTCTGTTAACAAGAATTAAAAAAGAAGAAAGCAGGTCTTCCTGCTCTGTTATGATTTTTGAGGATGAGTGGAGCGGCACTGACCAATGTTAGCTGCTGAAGCTGCCTCTGAGACTACTAGCACCACATATATGAAACTGACAAGGAAACTCAGTTGTCAGAATACTCCATCCCGCCTCCCCAACAGCGTTCAAAGCGCAGTAAGGTGTATTTCGTGCTATAATGAGGTAGAACCGAGGAGCTGCTGTTGCTGGTGGCCAGGCAGTTCCCACCATCTCCACACACGGTGATTTGGAGACCTCTCTGGGAGACGTGGCCTGGTCTTTGACCACCCTCAAGGTAAAGGAGGTTCTCCCAAGCCTTCTCATTAATGTGTGCATTGGTGATGCAGATAAAACAGCACAATTAATGGTTAAAGTAACGAAAAGGTTTGATGTTTTTATTAGTACTGCATTATAAGAAAACTCAATGCTTTCTGTAATTCAGAAAACATCCATGAACTTTTTATAGCAGCTACTTTAAAACAGTTTCTCTTAACATGAGAGCAAGGAAAATACACCTGCCTCTGTTGTGATATGATGCCATGCGTCTTTGACCTACATTGGCTTCAGGAATTTATTATTATAGGACAAGTGGAGACTTTCTGTTCTCCCAGCTGAAAGTAATTCTCGTGGTAAATAGGCTGCTGTTACTGACGGGCGTCTGTTCCTCTTGGATGACAGGGATTTGGGGCTCATTTGCCAGGAGCCACGCGGCTGTGGGTAATTCCTCTCTACAAATACGTTGATATAGCTCAGTTTTATTATACCAGCATAGTAGCAATGTTTATCCCTACTTCTCCACAGTTGAACTGAAATTGCTTCAGCAATTCAACAGCAATAAAAATTTGGAGCTGTTTTGTCTTTTGGGAAGTGATGGTATGGAACGTATCGGATACCAGGTCCCCATATAGATAACGTGTTTGGTGCCAACATGTAGTTGTGAACTAATTTCACTATTCTAATTACTTCTGGCTGAGAGAAAAATACTCTCTCTGGTTTCAGCTGCAGAAATAATTTTCCCTTTCTGTTCTAAACAGCTGTGATGTATTGATGTGCCCTGTTAAAGAGCTGATAGGAAAGAAGAAATCCACCACTCACCTGCAGTTAGGTGATGTGTATGTAGCTAAAACTAATTGTGCGCACGTATAAAAAGCTAAAAGTATTGTTTTGGTTAAAGAAAGAAACCTTCTTCACGTGGTTCACAGAACAAGCCCAGCCATCTCCAAGCCCTCTTGGGGGGCTTTCACCTGAATCATCTGGGGTCGGAATTCCCTCTAAACGTGCCAACTTAAGAATTCTCCTTGTCTCAGCGCTACTTTTTGTGACATGGTGGGGACGACCCTTCCCTTTCGCAGGCAGAAATTGCATTTTGGGTTGTTTTTTTTACCTCAGAGAAACCACCTACAGGCGCCCACTTCCCCTCCGCGCCGCCCACGCAGCGCGGGGGGGGCGGGCCGGGAGCGCCTGATTTCCATGGCGACACCGGTTGCCTCTGCCTGCCGTCAGTCACGACGGCCGGGGGCTTTGCGACAGCGGCGGTGAGGAGTCACGGCAGCCGGCGGTGTGTCAGCTGGTCGCCGCACCGGGCGAGGGAGAGCGGCGCCCGGCCACCCTCCCCACCGCCCCGGCGGGGATATAGGTGAGTGCCCGCCGGTTACCGGCAACCTTCGGGTAGCGGGTATCCTCCCCGGGGGCCGCCATGTTGTTATGCGGGAGGGGGCGGCGGCGGCACCGGCACCTGCCTGGGGGCGATGGCAGCGGCCCGCAGCCCCGGCCTCATCCATCACCGGCGGTTCCTCTGCGGCGGGAGGCTCTGGTGGCTTCACCTGCCTGGGCAGTGCTGGGGACCTGCTCTCTACCCTAAGGCTTGCAGGTCTCGGGCTTGTCGTTTTAATAAGTTTTAACCCAAAATGCACCATCCTGCTGTGGACACCGGGCTGGTGCATGGATGTGTCACGGGAGTCAGTAATAAGTGACCGATTGTTAAAAGATGGAGAGCTCTTCTTCTGTTAATGGAGAGTTATCTGAGGAGCCACTCTTCATACAGAAATAATCCTTTGTGGGAACTTGAATTTCTTTTAATGCCAAATTTTCATTATGTTGCGGCCTTCCTAATCTATTTCCTTTTTTTGTGACAGCCATGGTATTATTGGCAGCCAGGGGTGTGATTTAGAGTTTGCTTTTGCAACTGCTTTGGGTAACTGTCCTTCATGTGATCATGACAGCTTTAAACAGGAAAAATATATGCGGATTTTATGTGTCATCAAATTAAGTGCCAGAAAAACCTGCAAATGGCTTTCAAAGGTATCTGTTAACTACAGTGAAGGATTTAGAGTCCCAAATTGTTAATTCCTCTTCTTGCTTATTTTATAACCTTCTAGCTATTTATAGGAGTTGTATTTTTCTGAGGGAGGCGGGATAACCAATCTTACTTCATATGCTTTGAAATCGGGCTTTTGTAGTCATTCACTCAGCTGGGCAAGGGGCAAGCAGTAATTGTTCATTTGGGTCATTGCTGTTGTTACCACCTAATGATTAAGGAAGAGCTTGCATCTTAACTAGTTACTTCTCAATTTCTATTTTGGAACACAAGTTTGTATTTGTTGAATTTTGACCCTGAGTGTGTTGGGAAGGTTTGACAGTAATGTTTATGATTTTTTTATTTAGAACACTGTAATATGTAATGACTAATTCAAGACAGAGCCCCGTCAGAAGTATAGTCTGGGAGTTCTTGAAATACAGCTGTGTTAATGATGTAGCACTGCGGTTTTGAGATAGCTGTTACAGATACCTTGAGTAGGGGGACCTAGAGGTACTGGCTGCACAGTGTTACAGGAAAGCTCCCAATTTAGGGAAAAAGTAGAAAAGACTTGGGGTGATGAATTTTGAATCAACACAGTGCATAGGGGTAAAAGAAGGTCAGGTGCCCATAATCTTTTAATCCTTGATCAGCATATTGAGGAGAGTCTGATTTGCTAGTCATTATTACCTGGATTGAAATCACCTTTTCACTGCACATAGATTTCTGTGTAGCCTAACAGTTTCAACCAAGTTCAAATAGTAGGTTAGTTCTCTGCTGCAGATACGCTCAGTTCTGTTTTAATGAGTAGGGTTAGGGAGAACAGTGTGAATATTCATAGTAGTAAAATGAAGTGTGCTGTGTTTATGGAAGTGGGGCCTTGGGAAGTCGTTGCACCTCTTGCTTGTGCAGGGCTACGTCAGTTTTCATTGATACCTGTTGGGGGCTTTCTGTGTGTCTATTGGAGCAAGAAAAGTTGAGTATCCAAACAAATGTAGTCCAGTTGCCCCAGCTGCTGTCCCACTGCGTGTGTGTCCATCTGCACGGGAGTGGCACTAAAACTGCTGCTGCTGGCATCAGGAACAAATTGTTTCTTAACTGTACAGCTAACAAAATTGATAGCATTCTTCACCTGTTTCCTTATGACGCTCACTTAGTGAAAAAATACATTTTAAAATACTTCTTTTTACAAGTAGTTTTCAGCATAGTATTACAAAAATCTTTTTTTTTATTTTTTTTTATTGATAATTCAGGGTTTATTTACTCAAAATTGTTTATTTCTTGTTTAAATATGTGGGTTCTGATAGTGAAAGATTTCTGCGACTCTGGCTAAAGTATCTAATTTTCTTTTCCCTGCCTCATTAATCCTTTTTCTCCATCCCCAATGGAAAAGTTCATTTGTAATTAAATTTAAAATCATCACATTTTATAAAATGCATTGGATTATTCAAATGGAAGCCATGATGAGCCTTTACCATAAATGTATGATTGTCTTTATGTAAATGGTTTAGGAGGGGTGTTACAATGCTTAACTAATGTCTTTTTGAATGAAAGGTTCTGTCTGTGTGAAAAATATTAGGCATAAAAATTGCTGTTTGCTTGAAAATATGCAATCCACTTAAAAGGTTTGTCCTGATGTCATGGATGGCAGCCATCTCTGTACTTATTGGTAGCAAATCTGAATAATAACATAATTTAAATTCTGCTGAAAATACAGAAAATGGCATTAACATGTGGGAAACATTGATAGGGAAGGGAATGATTTATTCTTAACCTTTCTGAGTTGCTGTGAACATAAGCACAGTTACATTTATTTAAAAGCAGATGTTCATTTGGCAGCCTTTAATGGTTCGTTTTGGAGCTGTTACATACCAAGAGCGTATACGATAAAGAAACAGTCAGTTCATAGATGTGGTTTTTTTGGTGAGATTCTTTCAGTGGCCACGCATATCCTAAGATAAATTCTTTATGCATTTGTTCTAATTGAAATAAAAGTGTTTGGGAAGAGCTCGTCTTGGCTCTTGCTGTGCTCTGTTAAGGCAATTTACTTACCTCTTTACTTTTTCCCTTAAAGAAGCTGTTCCACAGCGCTGTGACAGGACGTGGCAGTACTGAAGTATTCCAGGATGTCCTCAGTCTGTCTTTGGGAGACACCACTGTGACTTGCTCCATAATTTTCATTGTGCCTTTATTTATTAATTTTGATAATGCCTTTTGGCTCTCTCTGGTGGAGACATGTCCAGTCCCATGTGCTCTTCTTCCTTCCTCTCCTTTAGCTTTGTTTTCTACTCGTGCAGTCTGCAACATCATTGTCCCTGCTTCTTTTTAAACCTTTCCCCCTGTGTCTACCCACTGGGATATATGAGGGCAAGGAAATCTACCTACATACTGGCCACAACTGTTTCTCTTTCCTGGCACACAGGGCATGGAAGTGGTACCAGCTAGAGGGCTATCTACACTTGCTAGTGGCAGGCATAGAAGGAAACTGGTTTTATTGTCCCAGGGCAACGCGGAGGGGAAGAGTCGATCTCTCTAGCTGCTGGGCTTCCTACTGTAAATGGATTTTGTTTGGGTGCTTTTTCTGGCTGTAAAAATCCTTATTACGGATGCTGTTGCAGGGTAAATAACTTGAGGCTTGCAAGGTTTAATGATGCCTCAAGGCTTCCAATCGTGACTGAAAGTTGTTGGAAAACTTGAGGAAATTGCAAATAGAATGTTCCTGTTTCAGGAGCAGTTTGTATACAGGTGGAGGAAGGTTTCTGGATTTTTTGCCTGTCTCTTGCTGTCACTTGGAAAGATAAAAGCATATGCAACAAGCAGACAGACAGGAGTGCTAATCGTTTTCTGAAATACTGGAATTAGTTTCCAAACGTGAGCTGTGGCAGAAGGTAATAACCTATCTGATAAAGGCTTAGAATCCTGCTGTGGTTTGTGTGCAGACTCTTTGTTCAGGTGTTATTCTGACTTGCTGCACATGAGGTTTATTTTGTGGGCCAGATGAGGCAGAAATATTACATGACTCAACCTTTAATCTGTTACAGAAACAGTTGTTATAAAGCTCTCTGACCGTGCACCTGGCCTTTGTTTTACACTGTCCCACCTGGTCATTCCCCTGGTTTATATTGAACCTACTGTTAACCTACTGTTAACTCTACAATTTTCTATGTATCTGCCTTGTAACTTCATCGTCAGACTTTGATTTGAGGTGACTGTTAGTTTGCTGATTGTAGTTTGGTTCAAGAAGTTAGCTGTGAATAGTTTGCCATCGCTTATTAGTCCTGAAAGTGCTAGTTAGTGTATAGAGGACTGTGGCATGATAAAGGTGTTTACTTGAGTCTTTTGATTCAGTATTTAGTATGTCGTACTTAAGAAATCAGTTTAATAGCTTTACCGAAATAGGAATTTATCCCAGATTATGAAACTTGTCTAAATACCAGCCTTAAGCCGTGCAGTTGAAGGAGTCACTCAACTATTCTACCAGATTAGCATATTATTTTTAATTTTTTTTGGATCATCTGCTAATCTAAAGAATCGCTATCTCTTTAAACACAAAGAAGATAACTGAGATGTACGTATATGACTCTAAACGGATTATATTTTGATGCTACTGCTACTGTGCATGGTCTGGGGCTTCTTGGGCCAAGGGAGATGTGGACACATTGGAGTGGTGAGCCTCACCTGCGGTTTGGTGAGGGTACAGCGGTGGAAAAATGGACAGCCAAAATTCTTTAGTTTGAATGAACAAAAGAATAGGAGACTGCGTGGGTTTGGGGTATGTATGGCATCTCTCAGGGTGCAATGGGCCTGGAGAAGAGGGCCTTTGCTTCCGCTCCTGGTCCTTGGAGTCACAGCTTTCCAAGGCACCGCAAGGGATAGTGGCGCCAGGTTCTACGTGGCAGCTCTTGCCACAGGAAAAGCAAATGTGAGGGCCAGAAAAGATCCTTTGTTGTGGGGCAGAGAATGAAAAAGAGCCTTCGCTTTTGTCAGGTCTTTTCAGGAAGGTCTTTTCCCACATCCCTGCATCATTTATTTATTTGCTCTTTGAGAGAGGTAACTTGAAAGTGAAGCAAAATAAATAGAAGTGTGTTTTTATACATATATATATATATATACACACACATACCCACACCCCTACAGGCATGCAGTAACATAAACTCATCCTTATATTGCGTGTTTGGGGGAAGGAAACTGGGATTGTGGCACTTGTGGAAGTGACGAGATCAAAACGTAACGATCCCAATAAAGACAGAGGGGTATTAACTGGGAAGAACTCAACTCACTTTGACATCTCCGTTTTCCAGTTCCAAGTTCAGTTCCCTTTTCTGCAAAAATAGTTTATTCTAGAGAGGTATAAGTAACTAAAGCATGGGATTTCATTTGTAACGATTCACAGCGTGCTTTTTGACTATTTGTCAATGGCACAGTGTTTACTTGCTACTCTAGTTTGTCATTAATGATGTAAAAAAAAAAAATTATTGATTGTTTACAGACAATAAGTGAGTTTGGGTTTTTGCAGGGGATGTATTCGGTGTTCGCCAGTGAGAGAGGAGGGTTGTTCTTTGTAGACTGAATTCTTCAGCTGTTAAAATGAGCTTGTGGTGCTTTCTGAAAATGAAGTTTTTAATGAAGGCATTGCGGTACCATAATAAAAAACTAGAAGGAAAGAGGTAGTTTTTCTTTTTGCTCTTTCTCCCCCAACGGTTGATATGAAATATTCTAAGAATTCTGTTTCTCTTGGGTAAGGTTTTGAAATGTGAATATCTGTAGGCCTTTAGAAAGTATTTTGCTGTTAATGTTTTTCGGTGCTTTCTCTCATGTTTTTCTGCATGGAAATATAAAATACAGTCGGTTACTTGTATGTGCTGGTACTTTTGTATGTTGTAATATTCTTCAGTTTAAGTATACAGTGCTGTCAATTTTAAAGTTCTTATAAGTAGTTTGGGTGGAAAAGCATTAAGCTGACTGCAATATTTCAAGGAACAATTTTGTGCAATTTTGAACAATTTTTGAATATTTATTCAAAATTGCAGCCATTTGCATCAGTGAAACAATCAGGTGCCACGGAAATAGCGTGACTTGGTCCCTAACCTGTGAGCAATAGGAAATTAAAGGAATGAGAGGAGACTTTTTTGGTTGCTTATCAGCTTTTTCAGATCTGAAAATGTTGATGGATTGCTCTATTAGCCATTAAAACTTAGTTCACAGATTGCACTGGTGATCAAATAGCGTTTACAGTCAGGATAAAATCCCCTTGGAGGAAGTGTGGTCAAAGAGGTCCTTTTGAGCTCTCCGCTACCAGCACGACCCCTGAGCAGGGGGACCTACAAAAAGTGGGCGGTGAAAGAGTGAAACGGGTATTCTTGTTCATTTTGGTATTTTTTTTATTGCCTTTTTAAATATATATTACATCTAGACACCTTATTTCTGTTTTTCACTATATTTTTATGATTATTTCACTATAAACCAAGACTTTTTAGAGTCATATCTCTTTAGTAAGGTCACTGTGTTCTTTTTTTTATTGTACTTTTACAGTTCTGTGTTGTGGTCACCCAGACAGAACAATTGATCTCCTATTGCATAACAATTAACACTACCTTTGCAGGCATGTTTTACAGCTGATGATTCCAGGGGAGCTCGTAGTATGGTGCAGTAGATTAAACGTTTGATTGCTGGTCTTTATTTATACTTGCTCATTAAATAATAACACTTAATAAAATGAACAGTTGTTAATAAAGGTAGTCCACTTGGATGCAAGAAATGAGTTGATATAAAATGGCACTTCACAGCAAGTGATATTAGAGTTTTACTGATATGGATTTTGTGGAAAAAATGTAAAAAAAAAAACCATTCTGTCTCTTCCTTTCCAGCAGTTTGAGGCTCGGTGGGTCCCACCGGCCCCGGGAGCAGTTTCCCAGGCACTAACACTAAGCTATGCATTATTCTGCTCCTGCTGCCTTCCCTTCCCCCATTTTTCCATCTACATTAGCAGGTTCAATTGCTCTGGCCACGGAGCTGGTTTGCTCTAGGAGTACAAGGAGCATTGGTCAAAATGAATTAAAAAAATACTTTCTTGAAGAAATTGCATTGTAATTTTTATATAGATGAGAGATGACGTTAATTTCTGTTGAACTCCATAGAGTCATTCAGGTTGGAAGTATAGTAAAGAGCAGTGTTGTGAAATAGACAGTATTTTTGATGCAGCAAGGATCACTCAAGCTAGAAGAATATGTATATATCTGTAGAAAGATAGGAAAATACACATTTTTAAAAAGTATTTCTTGAGTGAATTCTGCCCGGTTTTGGTGTGTTTGTACTCCTCTAAATCAGAAATTCTGCTTTGGTTTGATCCACGGTAATTTTAGAACATAAACCTCTACATATGGAGGATTTATTTTATTTATTTAGCACAACCGTTTTGCCCACTCAGTTATCAGAAAGTGCTCCAAGCAATAACTTCCCATAACTCAAATTAGAGAGAACTGACAATACATTGCCAAGCTCAGTATAAGCAAACTCAGATTCAGGGATCCTACATTATAAAAGCATTTAAGTGGTTGGCAAACTCCGAATGTTGCTAACAAAAACAGTGCTTTGTTTGGGTGTTTAAGGCTTGTGCTAATCTCCCTAACTGTTTTTTTTATTAGGACAACATCAGTTCCTGTGATGTTTTCTTTCCCTCTGAAGTTATGATTCAAACATGTTTGTTGTTGTGTATTTCCCAGTCACCAAGAAAATCTTGGCTTTGTGACAGATCAAAATTTCACCATGTTATTTTCGTCAATATCTTTATAAGATACTAAATGTTGCTGTAAAGATAGTGGTGCATCTATTTCCTGTTGGACGGTGGCCAGAATCAAGTTCATATGGCAAATCATGGCGATTGCTGGATTTAGTCCTTCCCAGTTTTCTTTAGTTCTAAATGGGGTTTTTTCCCCTCAAACCACATCTTCTGATACTGAGACTCCAATTCCTTTTCCTTCACCCCAGGTCTTGCTGGCGGGTGCCTTCGCCTCCGTGGAAGGCAAGGGTATAGGAGTGAATTGTGAGCCACCGACATTGGAGAGGTGTTGCTTTGAAAACATTTACCACTTGGGCTTAGAAACCAGAAACTGAAAGGTTCAAAACTAACATGTATTTTTAATTAGGCTGTCTCTAATTAGCTTTTGTTTGTTTTAGTTAGCCTCCTTAGGTGGGGGTGTGAGCGGGAAGGAACTATTGGAGTAAGAGTATGAATTAAGGAACGGTATTAACCTTGACAATGATTTCTACTTCTAATTTCACCTAATGCAGGGTACTGCACATTCCAGCATAAATATCCATTTGACAAAGCTATGCCAATGCAACACTTCTAACAGAACTGTATTTTTGAAAAGTGCATAGTCATCTGTAGAAAACTCCAGGGCCTATTTTATAATAAAAGTTGTTCCATTTGCGAATGGGCATGAACTCTTCCGTTTGGCGTGTAATAACTGCTGCAGCCCCGGGACTTAAAGCGTTCCTTACTTCAAAATTATAGTAAAAGGAATGATTTTGGCAAAAGCACCTGTGTGTGTAGGGAGATGCTATTTGGTAAAAGTATCTATGTGTGTAGGCAAAGGCCACTTTGAAAACTGTCTTTTGCAAAACGTGTAAGAAATCAAAATTGTGAAGATAATAATACTACCATGGTTCACTGTGTTTTTCAAGCGACTGTTAAAGAATGTTATTGAATTTATATATGAAAATAGTGCGTTCCCTGATGAGAGATGATTGTACACTGTATTTTATTTGAACAATAGCATATCTAGTAACTGTTTCTTTTGTATAAAATACTTATGAAGTCACTTCAGGCTAGTATTTTAATTTTTTGTGACGATAAGATCATGCTAAGTGCAGGACTGGCGTATGTGCTGAGACGTAATATTTCTTATCTTGATCAAATTGACAGGCGTGAAAGCAAAATGGCAGGGAACAGCCTGGTTCTGCCCATCGTCCTGTGGGGCCGCAGAGCCCCCACACACTGCATATCCACCCTGCTGCTCATGGAGGATGCCTCCATGATTGTCACAGGCTGCCACGATGGACAGATATGTCTCTGGGACCTTTCTGCGGATTTAGAGGTAAGGCTAAAGTCTGTAGGATCTGAATTCTGTGTCTAAACTGCATATTGTAGTTACCAGTGTGATTTTGTTCTTTGATAGAGCATCCATTCCGGTCTTCAGTTCTTTTTGTGCCCTCTTCACTTGTCCTTCCTTCCCCCTCTCATGAGGTCTGGATTGGCGCTTATAAAGAGACTGTTTTGGTTTTGAACTTTGTTGCTGCTCCTGCAGTAATTTTTGGAAGTAATTACTTCCTCTTTTCTGGAGCTGCTCTAAACTAGTTGGTACTTTTAAGTTTAGCTGCTTAATATTGTTTTGTGAAAACAGATTCCAGTGACCAGAGGACTGTACTTGGAGAACTTCTTAAGGTTATTATTTTATCCAACTTTTTTTTCCATGAAAACTGAAAGAGAAGAAAAGCTAGTAGCAGAGATAAAGGTTGATGATTGATTGTTTAATGCCAGTGGCTGCCCTAAAGTTGAAATCTGCAAATGTCTATTTGGAATATAATCTCGTAGTTTGCCATGATATAAAGGGTTTTAAACTCTTGGCCTGGAATAGCAAAGCAATAATCTCATGTAAAATAAACAGCACGCTTCAGGAAAAGTTTATAGTGAATACCTAAAAATTTGAAAGTCTGTGAATTACCCCCATAAATTATGTTTATGTCTGGTATATTTAAAGAAAAGGAACAAGCGACTAGTTCTTTCTAGAAAGGACAAATAGGGACAGTTTTCTTTTTTTATCTTTATTCATGGGTTTTACATAAATTTTATTTATGAATATATCGAGTTGTGGTATGTACTGGATTTGGGCAGGAACTATTGTTGCAGTAGAACACAATTTTTTTGTTCAAGTTAGACCAAATTCAGCCCATGATTTAAAATTATTGATAGCATGAGTTTGATGCAAAATGCATTTCTTTTCCACAAATTTGCATTACAGCATTAGGCAGAACCCCTTTTCTTCCATATACTAGAGCAGCGTTCTGTCCAAACTCTTTCAAGATTATGTATCTGCTGCTATGCTAATTAAATGTGTGTGTATATATATGTAAACACATGTATTGATATAATACGTCAAATGGAGATCTGGAATATGTATGTTCTGGTTAAGTAATAGTGCTTCTGTTATTTTTACTTGACATTTTATTTCCCTGATTCTAGATTAATCCCAGAGCTCTGTTGTTTGGTCATACAGCCTCAATTACTTGTTTATCAAAGGCCTCTGCTTCCAGTGAAAAGCAGTATATAGTGAGTGCATCAGAAAGCGGGTGAGTTCCCTGAGGATTTATTAATATGCAGATGTGTTAAAGAATGGAAATAGAAGGTAGAGATCCGGTTTGCACATGCAGCATTTTTCACTTAAACTACTGTCTATAAATATTCCAAATGGTGGGATTTCTCCACTGTGATACTGAGGAAATTTTGGATTTGCGTCAGGTAAATTCAAGAGAAAAAAAAAAGTCATGCTTTACAACTTTTAAATAAAATATACATTGTGTGTTCATATTTTAGCCTAGATGATTTAGCCTAGAAGACTGGAATATTTTCCCTATAGTTTTAATCCACTTTTTATGTTTTAGGGAGATGTGTCTTTGGGACGTGAACGATGGGAGATGCATCGAGTTCACTAAACTAGCCTGCACACATACGGGCATCCAGGTTAGTGCTTTGTGTATGCTTCACAGCTCCTGTTCCCTATTGCAGAGCGTGGATAGCTATAGAGCAGTAATAAAGCAAGGCTGGCTTGTTTCCTTTTTAAGCTTAATAATGACATTATACGCATACTTGAGTATCTCTTGGTTTATGCTGTGTCATCAAATGCCCTAGAGCTGGAAATACTTGCTGTGCTTCAGTGTTGGGGGGGGGAGCATAATTAACACGAGAGGCTGGAAAGAGAGGAGGAAAAGGAACACAGTCTGGAGGAGTACTGCTGGGGAGGTGGGAGCATGAGGATGATCTCGGCAGGGAAGGCTGAGGAAGGCTCTGTCAGGTCCAGGAGCTGGGTGTGTGGGGTAAGGGCTTCCTTGGGAAGGGGAGAGGAGAGAAGGGGCCTCTGCAAAAAACTACTCAGCAGTGCACAGTAGTGATTTTTAAACATACAGCCATTAGAATATACTTATGAAATCGTGGTTTTGATGGAATATGAAGTAATTGGTGTCTCACACAGAGTATAACCTTCTGAATTTTGTTAATATCCATGTAGTTCTATCAGTTTACAGTTGGGACTCAGCGTGAAGGGAGATTATTATGCCATGGACACTATCCAGAAATTCTTGTCGTGGATGCTACCAGCCTTGAAGTTCTTTATTCTTTATTATCAAAGATATCTCCTGACTGGATCAGCTCCATGACTATCATTCGATCCAATAGAACACAAGGTAATTAGTTTTGTTGCTTTTGTTACGGTTTTGCCTCACTATGAGAGAAACACTATTTTCAACGTTTTCAAGAACCTGGGGAGAAACTGGAATGTTGCTGCTTGTGATTTTGGGCAACACCCAGCAAGTACTATGTCTGAGAGCAATACTAGAATCAACTGTGTGTCCTCCCCATTTAATTTAAGCTCTAGAATTAATTAAGAATGAGACTGTAAACACAAATCCATGGAATCGGTGTTTGTGCATGTGTATATGTGCTTCTGGAATTCCACTTTGCGGATAAACGTTTGATTTTTGAAGCAAACACTTCAGGAATGTTTTGATAAACTTTAACGTTGAGGTACTCTCGATGTATTTTTGTACTCAGATATGCACAAGTGTGCAACAAAATGAAGACGTCCTTGTACTTATCAGCCTAATGTTTGTTTTTCCCCAGAGGATACTGTTGTAGCGGTTTCAGTGACTGGCATCCTGAAAGTGTGGATAATAACCTCTGAAGTTAGTCGCATGCAGGTAAACAAAGGCTTCTGAATTAATGATATTTCCTGTTGTGATGAAGGGAGAACTTCTGTTAATGGTGTTTCCTGCTCTCCCAGCTCCCTAAGGGTATTATGTTTTTTTCCTCTTTGCCATTTGAAAATCATCTTCCTTGATTTTGCTTTACTGATTCTTCATGTTACCAGCAGAATTCCTAATCTTTCTCATGTTTGACTCGGAGAATTTATTTCAAAATTAAGAGTAGGATAATCTCCCAATTTCTACAAGTCTCCTATAACAAAGACTGTCACAGTAATGCTTACCCTTCCAAACTGATGTGGATGCTGTGCTGCATCCATAACTTTATTCAGTACAGGCCAAACTTCTATGTGCAGGAGCTTGCAGTGTAAGTACTCTTTAGTTGCAAGAGGTGATGCTAATAATTACATGTTTACTCTGTCTAGTACAGGTAGAAGAAATAATTCACAGAGTTAAAGCTTGACCTGTACTGCATAGGAATCGTGTGTCTTTGAATACTGTGGTGGTATTATCGAAGTGACTTTATCACAATACTTCATTTTTTTTTTAAGCTTAAGTTCTCCAACTGCATTTCTTATGCTTTTAATGATATCTGTACTTAATTTTTAAAAAATCTTCATGATAGTTTTATTGTATCATACTATATTACTAATATTACTAAATTTAGTATTAATATTTTTAGTATTAAATTTAATAATAAACACAGTATTTTATTTGAGAAAGATAAGAAATGTGCTGTGGAGATGCCTGAAGGCTTGCTGAGCAGGGCATACAGTTTTAGGAATATTCATTATTTGGGATTCTCCACAGCTCGCTCTGTTGTTTGGCAGTTCCCGCCTTCCTGTGTACTAATCAATAGAAGTCCTAAAAGAGGTTTGCTACAGGTCTCGTGGACCTCTGGCAAACCAGCTATTTGCAGAAACCTCTTGTAAAGGATAGAGCTTAGTGTAGATGCTTAGCAACTGTGGAAAAACAACCTTATGATACATAAATGAACTATTTTTTCACGAACTTGTTTATTTCCAGAATATTTATAATGCAGAATCAACACAGTTTGCACTAGCTTGGAAGACCAATGTAATGGATTCCTTGTTTTTCACCCCATCAGGGGACAGGGATGGTATTCCCTTTTTTTTTTTATTTCATGGTTTCAAACTTGCTGAGAGTATGTTTGCTCTCACAGCATCTTCTGGAAGCCCTCGTCATGCAGCGAGTGGTGGTTTAGCAAACATCTCAGTTAACAGTTACCCTTACAAAGGCAGCTGGGAGCAGTAAGGAGTATTGGCTGTTATGAACTAAGAAACACAAAGCCATAACCAAACAGGAGCTTATCAGAGTCTGCTCTGTTTGGGCTGTGGGGAACCTTGAGAGAAAGAAACGTGAGCTGAATCTGCTTAGTTTCGCTGACTGTCTGGGCGGAAGGTAATTCACTGTCAGCGATGATACTAAATAGGCACCACTAATCTGTGCAGCTGGGGAGTGTGTTAGACTTAAGTGACAAAAGAGGATACCACATGCTCTTGCAGATCTTCTTATGAGAAATAATAGAATAAGAACTGCTACAAGTGTTTGGTTTTTCCTTTAAAGTTGGCCATCTGGTGTCTTATGAAACAGCATCGGCCTGTTTCCATCACGTGGACTCCGTCATGTCCCTAAGTTCAGTGTGAGCAAGAAGAAAAATCAGCTGGGTATTTTCTGATTTCCATCTGTATGTCGTTCTGTGTAGAGACTCTCAGCTTCAGACGCTGCTGGCTGTCACACTGAGCACTTGAATGATTTCTGTGTAGGACAGAACGCTTACTGCCCATCTTGAAGATGAGGAAGTAGTATTTCAGTAAAATAATGTCTTGCTACAGAGATGTGTAACAGAGAAAGGAGTTTTGATCTAGGACATCTGAGTCCCCGCTTCTGCCTTCCTTGCCTGGCTATCCTGATTTTTTTCTGCCCTGTCTCAGTAAGGTGTGTTTTTATGACAGTAGAAGCTTGGGAGTGCTGGATCTGGGCAGGTTAGCAGCGACCACCCCTAGTACAACCAGAAGAGAAGGCTTTGCTTTGAGGTGAGACAGGTTAATCAAGACACAGCACTGATGTGATAGACCAGTCTGAGACTCGGACTCAGCGCAGGGTGTTTGGCCAAATGGTCACGACCCCCTGCTGTTTGACAGGGATGGGTTGAATCTCAGAAGAATGTGGTCAGCAGTGACTGAACCTTCTCCTCTGGCCAAGGGCAGTCTCCAGCTGAAATCTTGGAGACGTGCTCATGCCGGTGGACATGAGGAAGGGAAGGGGCTCACGTGTTCAGTAGTTCAGCTCTCTATTTGTTCATATGCATAACGCTCATATTCAGTGCGTGTGCCTGATCATGGCTATATCCATGTGCTGGCTGAATAAAAGTGATAACCTCCTGTCGGGGTTGGTTCTGTCTGTCTCTGCAGCCAGTTTCTTACTTGGCACTTCCTCAGTTCTGCTTTTCTGCTACTCTTGTACTTGGGACAGTCTGTAGACTTGAATCTTTATCACGGGAAAGTTGGTATTCAAGATATGATACACCCATGGGAATATCGAAATAAAACATAAGTATTTACTTCAGTTAAAATTTACAGAAACTTTGACAAGCTCATGACTTGAGCAAATTTCAAACCATCAAGAAATGCCTTTTTTGAAGGTGTTATTACAGAAGGTAATATGGCTCTATTTAATTTCAGACTGATAAGTTTAAATAAGATGCAGTTAATTTAAGATTGGTTTTGTTTGTTTTCAGGATACAACACCAGTATTTGAAGAGGAGTCAAAACCTATTTATTGTCAGGACTGTCAAAGCATTTCTTTCTGTGCATTCACCCAGCGGTCGCTGCTGGTAGTGTGCTCCAAGTACTGGAGGGTAAGGCCTGCCTGCTTTTCACCCAAAAAACAATTTCATTAAATTGCCAGTAAGACATTTTGATCAAGATGCTATAAGTTCTTTTCGTGTGGCTGTATTGAAACTGACATTAGCTGCTCTCTGGGCATTTTAATCTGGAATTGGTTAATGACAGCAGACTTTTCTGTTCCTTTTCAGGTTTTTGATGCTGGAGATTATTCCCTCTTATGTTCGGTCCCCAGTGAAAACGATCAGACCTGGACTGGGGGCGACTTTGTGTCAGCTGATAAAGTGATTGTGTGGACAGAAGATGGGCAAAGTTTTATCTATAAATTGCCAGCCAGGTAGTCAACAGGGAAAGACTCTGTTTCTTTATTTTTTGAGATAAAAACACAAGCATATTTGAAGAAATATTGAGTATCTTTGGCTTTGATTTTGCTAAAAAAATCATACGGATCTTGCAGGAACTAGTATTCCATGAGCATATTGTAAAGCCCCTAAATGTATCATGTTGGAGCAATGATCAGTAATTTAGATTGCCTCACTTTTTTCTGACATTACACTAACTCTTTTTCACTTCCTAATGAAGCTGTGTGGTGGGAAGAGGTGCATTTTGCTGTGGAACAAGTATCATGAATTAAAATAGAATATAATTTCAATATTTCCTTAACCAGGTCCAAGTAAGGAACAAATAGGATTTTGCTATGTGGGGTAGAATGTTAAAAATAATTGCATTATTGTAAGAGAGTACTCTTTCAGTGCATTGAGGGAAGGCATGAACAGCTGAGTTTGTGCATGTAAATGTGAAAATATAAAATTAATTTGAAAATAGGTATCAAAGATGTTAAATAAGTTTAGAATGACAAAAGTAAAATAAAAAACTTCCCTAGTTTCTTCTGACATCTTCGTGACATGCAAACATCTTTCTGTTCTGGGTAGAGATAGGTTTATCTTGGACATCCTTGAATATTTTCACATTAATCAGCTATTAATTGACGAAGCGTACCCTGTACTTTAATGATTAAAATTAATGATCTGTTATACACTCTATAAACAATTGGGGAAAAAAAAAAGAGTATTGTTTAAGGGCTTGGGGGTTCTTTTTGCTTAGTATTACTTAGCTAGTGATGTAGTAATCACTCTCTACTAATATAAGGCTTTTTGTTCCCTTCTCTTTGTTCTTAAACCCAGCTGTTTACCAGCTAGTGATTCATTCCGCAGAGATGTGGGGAAAGCAGTAGAAAATTTAATTCCACCTTTACGGCACAATGTGTTGGACAGAGCAGATAAACAGGTAAAATCTTTGGGGTTTCTTTTACAGCCTACATTTCTTTTTTAGAGAGTTGAATCACACATACATCATAACCAGTTTTTTCCTCTTTCAAAGTAGACCTTTAGGATTTCTTCTTTTCCTGAAGAAAGTAGACAGATGCTGCAATTTCCCTGCTGTTTGGGTTGGCTCTTGTTGGTTTTCAGATAAATGCAGAGGTTAGTCTCCGGCTAAGTGACTCTTCAGTCCCTGTATGCTAACAGTTTATCATTCATCAGTGCCTGGAGAGTTGGAAGTCAGGTTGTGATGTGCATGATGATTAGGCAATAACTGAGCAACAGCTTTAGTATCTGAAAGCTTAAATTCTTGCAAAGTAAAGAAAATCCAATTTTGTAGGGCAAAGTCCTTTTTGAGCTATACTTCATTTTATATTGTGCTGTGAACTGCATCTGCTATAAATTAATGTAGCTAAGACTGCTGTATATTTAGTACTTACACCTATACTACTAGGTATAAGTAACTATCTGATTTACAAATGCTGTTCTTGCGAATCTATCACAGTAAATTTTGAGGTTAGTACATGGTTTGCATGTGTTCTGAAGTTGTTAATTTATGTTTTTTAACAGCTACTAATATGCCCGCCAGTTACTCGCTTCTTCTGTGGACACAGGGAGGTTTCCTATAAACTGCTGATCCAAGGGGACTCTTCAGGGAGACTCTGTATTTGGAGCGTGCCTGATGCTCTTGAGCAACAGGAGAGTGCAAAAGGTACACCTAATTAACGGTCTTGTTGCCAAGCCCTTTAATGGGCATCTCTAATTTTTGCTGTGTGTTTTAGTGCTGGATATAAAGCACTGCTGCTTTCCCTATTAATCGTTGAAGCTGGTTTTTTTTTTTTTTTTAGTTGTTAGCTTCTTATAAGAGTCACAGTAATTTAATTTTGTCATGTATGATCAAAATCTTAATTTAGTATTAATATTTTTCAGGTATTAGGTTTTAACTGCTTTTTTTCCAAATACTAGCTGTGGTCATTGCTCTCCGCCTGTGTAACTTGTAGCTGAAAGCATATACTTATCCAGCTCTCACATATGTTGTTTCCATGTTACACAGTTGGTAAATTAATCTCCAGTATGTACTTTTTACTGTGTTCAACGTGTTGTAACATGGTGTGTTTAAACTTTGAGATCTTCTCAGAAAACCATTTCTAATTTCTGTTGTTGATTTATTATTTTATTAAATCCTTCTCCTGCCTCACCCCTTCCTTTTTCTTTATTTGCTTTTCAAGCAGGACTGCAAACAACAACTTCAGTATCCCTCCAGGAAGCTTTTGATAAACTGACTCCTCGCCCCGCCGGGATTATAGACCAGCTGAGCTTAATCCCAAACATCAACGAACCCCTCAAAGTTACAGCCAGCGTGTACATCCCCGCCCACGGGCGCCTGGTCTGCGGGCGCGAGGATGGCAGCATCGTCATTGTGCCCGCGACGCAGACCGCCATCGTTCAGCTGCTGCAGGGAGAGCACATGCTCAGGAGAGGTAGGAAGAGAAGGCTGGGTTACAGCGTGGGCTTGGCATTTATCAGAGACGCTTAAGTAAGACATTTTTGGGATGCAGGAGTAAAGACGTGGCGGGCCACATCTCCTGTCTCTCTCTCAGAGTGGCTGTGGCACTGGGTGTCAGTGTGCCGGGGAGGGTGGTCTTGGGAAAACACTGCCTCTAACAAAGCACTCCTTGCTGTGTATTCTGTAGTTAGTTGGGTGTTATACCTTGGCCTGCTGTTGTATATTTTAGTTCCAGATAATGCTATTTTAATGCGTTTGTGTTCATAGTTTCAGAACAAATATTTGGGGTTTGATTTTTACAAATGCTGGTAAAGGAAAGAGACATAAATATAGGTAAATACACCTATGAGCTTGTCAGTTACATACAGGGTTGTTGGTTGCACCGTTTCATTTCTATAACTGATTTACTTTATATAACTTTCTACAAAAATGATTTTTTTCTTAACGTGAAGTTGTATTGCCTCAAAGTTGCTACATTATTCCCCAAATAAGCATTGGTGATTTTTGTCTTCATAAAGTGCCTGTGTGTCTTCTACATAAGATTTGCTGTGCTTGCTAGAAAGCATAATCATGTAGAGGAAAAAGTTCCCTTTCTTCATGCAGGTATTGCCTAGAATACCAGGTTCTGGGATTTAATTCACTGGGCCTGTTTTGTCAAATTTGCCATCTAAAATATGAGTTTTGTAAGCATCTTTTGCAGGAGTTAAAAGGTTAGGATGAGCTTGATTTAACTAATGTATTTAATCTCAGTGAACAGAAGGCTCACTGTTCTTGCTGTGTATTCACAAATAATATTTTCTTTTTTACATTTAAGTGTGATGTCATTAACCTATTCTGCACAAGCACCAAATGCATAGCACCACAGACTCTCATACCACTGTTGTGGCCAGTGCAGAGTAAGATTATGCAATTTTCCTGGTACCAGTTCTTATAACCTTGGATAAATTGATGGTTGATAATAGAGAAGGGAATTTTTCATGTCTTTGTGGCCTTTTTAGTGTTTTTTTTTCTGGGATTTTTTTTTGGGGGGGAGAAGGAAGCTGTTTTAAGGGAGCTGAATTACATTAACATGAGGTTGTACAGCAAGACAAAAGGAATTATTCAGTCCATGTCCAGTAAAAAAAAATTATGAACATTTTGAAAAAAGAGAAGACTAATTCTATAAGAACGTCTATCAAAAATTGCAGTACGTCTGTATTTATTCTTTTAATCAAGAACAGTGTTTTGGATTGTTAACTGTTCTATTGAATTATGTTTTTTCTCTCTCTTTTTCCACCCCTTCTTTTGTCCCTCACCCAATTTCTCAGGTTGGCCACCTCACCGGACTCTCCGAGGCCATCGAAACAAAATTACATGTTTACTGTATCCTCATCAGGTTTCTTCTCGTTATGATCAAAGGTATTTGATCTCAGGTGGTGTGGATTTCTCAGTCATCATATGGGATATATTTTCTGGAGAGATGAAACATATCTTCTGTGTACATGGTGGAGAAATTACACAGCTTCTAGTTCCACCAGAAAACTGTAGTGTAAGTTCTACATAATACATCTGATAACCTGTCTCACACTTTCTGTAAATGGTACAGCTTCTCCTTCAGAATGTGAATGGAATATGAAATACTGAAGATTTAGCACTGATAAATGTATACACCAAAGAGTTTAATTGTTCTGTTGATCGTGGTTTTGTTGCCATCATGTTTAACTGTGTAAAGGATTAAAAATAGTAGAAAAACTGGATGTGAAAGCGTAGCTAGCTAAGGAAATGCTTGGCATTTTGTGGTATAGAGCATCAACAGCGGGAGAGGATTCCCATGACAAGGAAGGAGCCTTTCCCCTGAAGGCGTTTGGAATTTGTGATAGGCAAGCCTCCCCCACCAGGTAGCTCATAGGATTTAAAGGCAATTTTGTCTTTCCTCACTTGGATGAGTAGGTAGAATTTAATGAACAAAATGACATTGACTTACTTAAAAACTGTGGTTTCTATTTTGGCTCAATAAAACAGCGTCTGATACCTGTTCGCTCATTGTGGTGTGCAAGAGAGTGGATTCAAGAGAATTCCTGCAAGTGAGATTGTTTCTAGTGACCTCAGTGATTTCAGCCATAGACTTATGTGCCTGGGTTTTGTTTATAAAATAGGCTGTTGATCACTGTGCTTGGTCCAGTGAAGAAGAGATTATTAAATGCAAACTGCCCCCATTACAATTAGGATTTATTTTCTTTTTTTTTTTTCCCCTTTTATTAGGCAAGAGTCCAGCACTGCATTTGCTCCGTTGCCAGTGATCACTCGGTAGGTCTCCTGAGCCTGCGAGAGAAGAAATGCATCATGCTGGCATCCCGACACCTCTTTCCTATTCAAGTCATAAAGTGGAGGCCTTCCGATGACTACCTGGTGGTGGGATGCTCAGATGGCTCTGTCTACGTCTGGCAAATGGATACCGGTAAGGTTCAGTTCAAAGATTTGATTAAGCAATTTATATATATATATATGTATATTTGGTTATAGTTCTGTGTAAGTTGCATCTGAGAGGAGTTAAATTTTTTTTGCACATTTGTTTTTGGAAATTTAGCACTTCACCTATTCCCAAAATTTGTGGATTATGTAAGCTTTTGTTAAATGTATATTTTTGATGTTTGGAATAACTCGTTTAGTTTTGGAGAAGTATAGTTCGCTGTGGCTGTCTTCCCCCTGCGTGTTTTCCCAGTTATGTTTAGAGACACCAGTTACAGTGTTGGCTGCACGCGTAGTGTCCTCCCTGTTTTAGTGTCCCTGCTTCCTCAGGAGTTCCTTTGAGAGCTTGGTGTAAAAGCACAGCAACCCGACTCTACAATATTTTCCTCATCTGCAGAATGAAGAAAGTGTTTGTCTGTTTTTTTGTATTGTTCTGATGTTTAGTGTGGGCTTTTTTTGGTGTGGGACTAATGCTTAGTTTAGAAGAAACTAAAAATGAGCCTTAACACAATGGGCAACGAGGCATAAAATAAGAACAGCTTTGTGCTAGAAAATATTATGATATCTGAAAGGAAGGAAGTGACAAAAAAATGCATCCAAATATATGCAGTGTGTAATTACCTTTCAACTCCTTAATTCACTTAAAAACCCCACAAATTTGCAGTAATGCCTGAATATTATTTTCAGCTTATTGTGAAAAGTAGATGAGACCTGGTTTTTATTGAATCTCTAGGAAGCAGAGAGGAACCTGAGATCCATCGTGGCAAACTTAATCCGTGCAGGTAGTTGGGTGGGAGAGGGAATCCAAAGTGATTGAAAACAGCCTTCCACTAAAGATGTGGGGCAACTGCCATCATCACTCTCTGGTCGGTGGAGAATCATACTGTGGGGTTTCTTAATTTGTCTCGATTTTTGTTAATGTGTTTTCTCCTTACACACTTCATGGCATTTTAGGAAAATCCCATCTCTTTAGGAATATTAGTTCTAAAACCAGCTGTTAACACAAGGGAAGCTTTTATGTGCTGCATCCTGTGGTGTAAATTATTTTCACCCGTTGTTGTACTTATGATACTTTGGACATTCCAAACTGTGTTTGCTTAAACTCCTGCTTTTGAAAACCTCTGCAGGCGCTCTGGACAGGTGTGTGATGGGCATAACAGCGGTGGAGATCCTGAACGCGTGTGACGAGGCGGTGCCGGCGGCGGTGGACGCCCTCAGCCATCCCGCCGTCAACCTGAAGCAAGCCATGACTCGGCGCAGCCTGGCCGCTCTGAAGAACGTGGCTCATCAGAAACTGCAGACCCTGGCCACCAACCTGCTGGCTTCCGAAGCCTCTGACAAGGCAAGTGGTGTTGCAGTTTGTCAGAATAGAAAGACCAAAGCTGGCTTTACCTGGCCTTGGGTCAGTCCTAGGAGTTCACGTGGCTTGAACAAAAATTATCAGCCTTTTTCAACATCACTGCACAGTTTCCACTGCAGGTGGTGTTATTTAGAGTTATGTTTCTCTTAACTTTTCTCTATTTTTGTGCTCTCAGGGGTAGTGCTTTTCTCACTGGAGTCTAATGCTTTTAAACTTCCTCTTTGCTATCTGTAACTCTGTGCTGCTTTCACTGACTTTTTCTCGAGGTTCAGTAAGAACAGAGGTTATGCACCACGTAATCTTATCTCTTTCTAGCTGGGAAGTAATATATTTTTAATATCAACCAACACAATCCCTTCCACATATCTCTGGATGCTGCTCCCCAGTTTATCTTTCTTCTCACGGTGCCACCTCCTGCTTCAGTGTGCATTCTACTGTGGGTTTTAGAGCTTGAGTTTTATTTAAAATCTGGATTTATCAGCATTTTGTAGAATCTTTAGTTTTTGCTCAATTATATACATTCTACTTATTTGTAGTACTGCTGGGTAGACCAGGAGCCAGGCTGTGATCCATACCCATCAGAAGCGAGTCTCACCCTTTTGGTTTTGTGTCAACTTTGAGGAATGGAGTCAGCATTGATCTGTTTCTTCCCTCTTCCCCCCACATTGAACATGCTTTATACGCTCCTGCAGATCTTGCTAAAGGTGGAGCTAGAGCTTGATTTTATTTTAGTTTGGTAATTGCCGCTGCGTGACCGTTCAGAGAAAGTATTACTGAAATATATCTGCAAATAGATATAAATGGAGCCAAAAGAACTTAAACGCTGAGAATTAATAACAACTTAAGAAAAGATTTTTAAGTGTTTAATGCTAGAAGATATTAATGGGCTTAGTTGATTCCTAAATACTTCAATGCTTAATGTTTCAGGAGTTTTTAAATTGTTTTATGGTTTAAGTGATGAATTCAAATGGAAGTGTGTGTAGTCACTTGTGGAAAGCATTCATTAACTGTTCAGAGTGCTGTGTGTAGAGAGTGCCTGAGCCACAGCGTGTTTGTGTGTGTTCATTTAGACACTTCTCAATTTACGTGGATGTAACAGAGTACAGCAACAGGCTTCTTGCTGGCTTAAGCAAGGAGGAAATGCTCGTAGTAAGATCTCTGCACATCTGGAGTCAGAGGGTGATTTTTCTCCATCCTGGTTATTATTGCACAAACTGGAAGCACTTTAAATATTTTGAGATGTGGGGAAGTTCCTTTATTAAGAACTAGTAGTAAGTTCTTTTTCTGAATTTATTATCTCACAGTAAGAAATAACTTGGATTTCAAATTGTATAAAGAGTAATTTTTACATTTCGGTGGTTTTTTTTTTTTTATTCCGAAGAGCAAATAGAGTACAATATAGCATGTATCCCAAGAAAAGCTAGTACAGTGTAAAAAAAAAAAAAAATAAAAAATAAAAATGTTAAGGAACCATGGCAGGAGGACAGAATGGTACAAGAATTTGTTCTGAATATCCTGTCAATTTTAACGTGCCTAATTATTACTCAGTCTGATGGATTTGGAATGACCATCTTGAAAGGTAAGGTGCAGCTAACAGCATCAGCTTGTAGAGATGGAACAAAAAGGCCATCGGTAAATTTTGGAAAGGGGCTTAACTGTCTCTGGCAGTTCAGCTGGTGGGCTCAGCGGCGTGTCACTGCCCATCCCCAGAGCAGAGCTTGAGGGAAGAGCTTTCTCGTGGGCTTCAGTTTGGCCAAATGCAGAGAAAAGATAAGTCCAGACCTTGTGAGTAGTTCATGAACTTTGTCACAGGAAGGCTATGACCCCTGGTTTGCATCTTTATCGTTCTGTTAAAGATTAACGGGCAGATGTGCAAAATGCTTTTGAAGGAAACTGGGAAAAATATCCTTGAGGTGGCATGTTAGTCTCAGGAGGTGGCCACGCTTGGCAATGCTGTACTGCCCTGCTCACATGTGCTTTCACTGGCAGGTCCAGCCCTCTGCCACTCATCATAACTGGTTCCCCACTAAAGGCCTGTCGGTGTGCCCAGCTCTTAGAGTTGCGTAGTGTGTCGGTGCCGTTCGGCAGCGCTGGCAAGCCCTGGCAGGAAAAGGTGGTTGGTGTCGCGCTGCCGATTCCCAGGCTGTGGCCGGCAGAGAGCAGCAGAGCCCTGCACGGGCACCAGCACCGCCTGCACCTTCCTGGCTGGATTCCCTTTGCAAAGGGAATGTCACTTAGAGGGAGCTTTCCTTGGAACAGCACCAGCCTCTCTCTACAAATACACGTGTCCTGCTGCGTTCAGTACGGCTGTGCCTGGACGTGCAGGTTCCTCACATCTAAGGAAGGTGTCGTGTAGAATCACAGAATTGCCTAGATTTGAAGGGACCTTTCAGATCATCGAGTCCAGCCTTCAGCCCAACACTGACCAAAACCACCACTGTACACAGCACGGTAAAACGTGTTCTATACCGGCAGTCAGTGATGATTAATAGCTAAGATATTTTGGTTATATTGTTGGTTTGAGCCAATTGTGACCTTTACCAGAGACCATTTCATAAAAGGTTGCCTACGTTACGTTCTGAGAAAATAACTAGATATTCTAAATAAATAAGGATTATATCAGCAAATCAGTGCATTGCAGAACACGATTTGCAGCTAGTATTTATTGACACTTAATTATTTCTATTCTGGTTTCAATTATCCATTATTTGCTTCTCATGGGAAGTTTATTTAATCAGCAGAATTTCTTCATTCTCGGAGTTGAGCACAGGAGGAAGAGCAGGATTTGGCTGTTTGCTGACTGTGTTAGGCTCCGGCTGTTTGCTGGGAAATGTGCTTTTAAAAAGACCACAGAGAAAGGAAATGTTTAGAGGCTACCAAAGTTTATATTAAAGTTAAGGCTGTTGAGTTATTGGTGAGAAAAGACATAGGAGCCCTGACTGTCTGGATTTTATTGGTGATATATTAAGAACTTACGGGTTAATCCTACTTGGTTGGTGTTTTCTGAACAAACCATTCAGCCTATATCAGTCATGGAAAAAACAGTTTAATAACTAAATATTGGAATTTTCTTTTTCCTTGGCGTGTAACTGTTATCTTTCAGAATTCACAAGAAAGAAACGTGAACTTCTGTCTTATCTAGAGAGCTCTATTTATCTGATAAACTTCTGGATTTTAGGGGCATAACACTTGATCGCAAGTCTGACGTTCCTGACATTGTGAAGAGTGCTGTGAAATTCTTCACTGATACTTTCATAACGTTTATCATAACATGTTTTATACCCCAGAGTTTTCAAACTTTGATCATCCACAGCTTCCTCAATTTGTGAATTAACTTTGTGAAAAGTGTTAAGAAAGGAATCCAATTGACGTTTCAATATTTTTTTTCTTTTTTTCCAGGGGAATTTACCTAAATATTCCCATAATTCCCTGATGGTTCAAGCTATAAAGACTAACTTAACAGATCCTGATATACACGTGCTGTTTTTTGATGTGGAAGCCCTGATTATCCAGCTGCTGACGGAAGAGGCCTCCAGACCCAACACTGCACTCGTTTCTCCCGAGAATTTACAGAAAGCCTCTGGCGGGTCTGACAAAGGGGGCTCCTTTTTGACTGGTAAACGGGCAGCTGTCCTCTTCCAGCAGGTCAAGGAAACAATCAAGGAGAATATCAAAGAGCATCTTCTTGATGATGAAGATGAGGATGAAGAATCACTAAGACAGAGAAGAGAAGACGGCGACCCAGAATATCGCTCCAGCAAATCCAAACCATTAACTTTATTAGAATACAATCTAACCATGGATACAGCAAAGCTTTTCATGTCCTGTCTTCATGCCTGGGGCCTGAATTCTGTTCTAGACGAGCTTTGCCTGGATCGTCTCGGGATGCTCAAGCCACACTGCTCTGTGTCCTTTGGCCTCCTGTCTAGAGGAGGCCACATGTCCCTGATGCTTCCAGGCTATAACCAGCCCGTGGGCAAACCCCCGTATGATGGAGTGGAGCTGGGCAGGAAAATGTCCATTACAGAAGGGCTGGGCAAGGGGACGTATGGTGTATCACGTGCCGTCACCACTCAGCACCTCCTCTCCGTCATCTCACTGGCCAACACGCTGATGAGTATGACCAACGCCACCTTTATTGGAGACCACATGAAGAAAGGTCCTACCAGGTATGGCAAATAGGCCCTTGAACTTGGGGTAACTTGCTTTCCCAGTCTCTGCTTTAATACAGCATTTTATTCTGTTTAATTTTACTCTGGGCTTTGATGTATTAAATGGCACCTTTGGTGCCTACATGAAACTGAGTGTATTTCTTCTTTCCTAACTCTGGTAATTTTTTATGCCAAGATAACGATGTTGGGTTTTTTTATCCTCCCTATCCTCCTCCTTCTCCCCCTTCATGTCCATTTTGTGTTTAGGCCGCCTAGGCCAGGCACTCCGGAGATGGCAAAAGTGAAGGCGCCCCCTTCAATTTCAAGTCATGCAGCCCAAGGACAAATTAAACAAGGTAAAAAGTGCTTCCTTTGAAACAATTTGATATGTCATTTCAGCACCTGACACTGAAGTTATCACCTTACTATCAGGTGATAAAAATATTGCTAGCTTCTGTGTGGGAGGAAGAAGTAGTGTAATATTCTAGACAAAAAATTGTAATGACTAAAGTCTTTCTGAGAATCAATACAAGGTGCAGATACTGTCATGAAGTCAATCCCTGACAATGGATTTTTTTGCATATTTATGTGCTCCCAAACATGCTGGTGCTGAGGTATAGGAGGTTTAAAATCCATAACTAAGGGCTAGACAGGCGAATACAAAAAGGGTTATGTATGTTATAATCTAAAGCATAAAGGTAAACACATGTAAGTAGTACGTATATATTTCCTCTCCTTTTTACAAAGAAATTATTCTGTTTAGCACGACTTCTACTACCACTGCTGCTATTGTCATCACTTGCAGTGAGGAAAGATGGCAGTGGGTGATACTGAAGGGTCTTTAAATAGTCTGCATTGTCTCTTCCATAAGTGTAATAACAGTTAAATACAAGGTATAGAACCTGTGATGTAAAAGAAGGATGTACATGAGGTTACATTTCTGCTGGAGTGGAGTGGGGACAAGAGCTTCCTTGGAGAGGTGACAGAGGAAGAGGAGGCACCCTCCTGCTCGCTCTCTAAATTAGAGCTGCTTTTTGATGAGGCAAAATGAGCTGCCATTCTTAAAACCAAAGGTAAAGTGAATGTAAGCCACCACGTTGGGGCCAATTCTGACTCAAGCTTAAAACTAAGGAATAAGGAAACTGCTGGGAAGAGCGTGGGGCAACTCAGGGAGGCAGGTGGGGCAGGAAGGCAGTGCAGATGCCTGTGGTGCCCCAGAGAGGAGGGGCAGTACTTCCCTGTGGGGGCACCAGGGGAGTGGAGTCTGCAAGGGCACCAGCTGAAGGTTTCTAACAGCCTGGGGAGAACGTCTGTGTGTAACCTTTGTCATACGTGCTTTGCTATATGATACAACAAAGAGGAAAGGTATACACATCATTTGGTTATTTTTTTTAGTTAATCTATAAAGCAGATATCCTTCAGGACTTATTTGAAATTTCCTCTGAAAATTGCAATTATCTTTTATTTTTATCTTCTATTAAAACTTTGGTTTTTCAAGCTATATGAATTCAGAGAAACTTGCAATGTGTAAATTAATTGCATTTTGCAGAATACAAATACTTTGCCACTGGTATTTACCACCAGGTACAATCTTTAAAGATGTACATTAAAGATATATGTACATCTTTAAAAATATCTTTAAATGTTGGACCTGCTCTTGTATTAGAGAGCTAGGAAGCACAACAGGTAACTTAGACATCAACTGTGTGGTTTTCTTCACTCCTGCAAAAAAAAGAGAGCTGTTTATATTTGAGGAGGAAAGTTGCCCATCATCAACATTTGTGTGCATTCTTTTCCTAAATATAAATATTAACTTACTGTGGTTTTGAGTTGCAAAGGGAAAATCAGTTTCAGGAGTGACACGCATCAGGCTTTTTCCATGATCAAGGGTGCTACGTAAATAGAGAAGTAGCAGTGAGTGACAAAAAGCTGAAGTCAAAAATAAAAATCAGGCCTTTTATCCCAACGTGTGGGGTTGGTTTGGTTTCTCACTTTGTTTTGTTTTTTGCAGCCGTTTAGTTTTCCTCCTTGAAAGATAATTATTTGAAAGGTCAGGATTTCTCAGAGATGGTGTGCTTATAGCAAAGTCAGTGCAAGAAAAAACATACTAGGCACAGAGAGGGTCTGAATTTTGTTTTTAAAGCTATAGTTCCATTATGGTTTTTCTTTCCCAAACGACAACTATGTCATTATCCTTTGAAATAGCTTTGCTGATTTTGGGGGTAGACATAACTTTAGTTCCCCAGTGGAAATATTTATAACTTGAAGAGAAACAGGTGATAAAAATGAAATCCTGTGTGCTGTCAAAAATACAGAAAAATACTCCCGTTCCCAAATTGTCATCTTTTCCTGTGCCTGGTGGCTCATCTCACCCTCTCGAGGAAGGTGAGTTTGGTCCTTAGTGCCACCCTCAGGGCATGAGTTCCCTCAGTGTCTTACCTTTACATCCCACACGCTCTCCTTGCACTATATTGCTGCTCATGTATTTCCAGTGCTGCCGTTCTTACAAATCAATTAGAGACACAATTAATGCGTGTCATGACATGCCTGATGTCCGTCCCAGTGACCTGTATTTGTGCCAGGATGAGCAGGGCTCTGTGCTGCTCAGCCCCAGCTGCTCCCATTGCAGTGCGTTAATTACCGACGCTGACTGCAACAAAACCAGGCCAAAAAGACACTTCCCAGTAAGACTTTAGTTCCAGCGTGGGATGAGTTTATGCTTTTACAAACAATCTTTTTCATAAAATAAACAAATAGCTTTTTAATACCTCTACTGGAACTGGGTTTTGCTGCCATGCAGTGATTTACAGTGGTTGTCCCGTCACTGCACGCGTGCCGTCAGGATGCATTTGCGTGGAAAGGATGGAAGGAGTAGTTGGGATGCAGATGTCCCCCGGTGACAAAAGAAGGCCACTGCATGAAAAGCAAACAGACCCTTCGGGAGACAATGCGGAATGGGTTCGGGAGCTTGAACCCATTGTTGTTCCGCAACGGAATAAAAGAGGGGGATTAATTTGGAGATGCTTGTGCATGACATATGGTAATCTCTCTATAGGAAGGAAGTGTCAGAGAGCGACCTCTAAATCTCCGCGCTGACCTCGGCTTGTAGCATGTGTATGCCATAAGGTCTGCCCGGCTTTTCATGTGGTAATATTAAGTCATGAGGCATTAGTGGGAGTATAATGTTTAGAACTGCTTTTAAATTACATTTGCAACAAGAAACACTGCAGTTTACAAAATAAATGTCCCGGACACCGCTGTGAGTCACACGCTGGAACCCCGCGCTCGCCCACAGGATGCTATGATCCTGCTTCACATTCCAAGCCCTTTCTTTGCTACAGGGTTAAAATTATTTGAAGGGGGAGACGTTTAAAGCCAACCTGTGTTAAAACTAGCCATCAGGAATACGTTCTGTGGCATTTTGGAGTGACAGATGGGGCAGCCCAGGCTTAAAAGGGGTTATTTGTGGGGTAATGAATGAGTAGTGCAAATTCCAAATCTACCAAAATAGGGGGAAAGCACAAGAAGCAGTGAAACTCCTGTTTTTAAAAATCATAGTAAACCATGCTGTCAACCCAGATCTAGTTATTTAAAAATAGGTTTGGAATCAGTTTCGTTCCAGGTACTTGTGTCCTTTCAGAGCGTGCCGGTTTGTGTCGGTGTGTGTGTGTTCTCTGCAGTTGCATGTCCTTCTCTCTCTGGCATCCCACTTCCTGTAAAACCTAGACTTCTTTTTAAGTTTAATATTATCACAGTTTCCTCCAGTTTTGTTTTTCATTCTTCAGTGATACTAATCTGTTTTTCAGAAGCTGCTCTCCTCACTTTCCTCTTTTTTTTTTTTTTCTCTTTATTTCTTCTTCTTTCCTCTGCAAGTCGCTCCCGCTGTTTCTTCTAGCACTGAAGCTGGGCACTCTGGCTCTGACACTGCTCCTGCTTTACATACCTGTTTCTTAGTCAATGAAGGTATTCTTTCCTCACTTTTTCTATTTGTCTTTTACTTTCAACTAATGTCCCTTATCATTGTTATGACATGACTTTGATTTGATCTGTGTAGGATTTTTTTCTTTGCAGAAGAAGAGAGGTGGAGAGGGGGTGGTATATTTTGTATTAAGGCTGGTAGAGGGTGCACAGATCCCGTTTGCACGTCTTGGGCTGTCTGTAAATTCCATTCTCAACTGGTGTGTCAAAGATGACGTTTCAGATCTTGTGGGGGTTTGCTGTTGTCTTTTGACATAGAAATCTCAGCCCGTTGTAAGAAGGGGAAATGCCCACGGGCAGCGTGTGGTGTGTCCCAGCTCTGGCTGCAGGAGCTGCTCCTCGGGAAGAGGCTCAGCCCCAGCTGGGATGAGCGTGGGATGGGGCTTCTGCTCCCGAGAGGAGAGAGCTCCAGCACTCTCTAGGCCACGGTTTGAATCCAAAGAGTAAAAATTTAATGCTCCTTTCAAAATGAAACAAACAAAATCAGTTATGTGCCATTTAAATTTTATTTTTGGTGCTTCTGACAACTTAGTGTTTATTTAATCTACTTGAGTTTTGTGTTGGGGTTGATTATCTTTTCTAATAAATATTTATCCACATTATTAAGAATGTTTTCTGCCAACAAGATTGGCACAAACAAACGAGCCCCCTTTGTATCTGTGTCGGCAAGCTGCTTCAAGTCAGGATTTTTATGCCTTATTACTTAGCTATAAATTCCTGCTGTCATACATCTCAAGTAGTAGAAATGGGCTCTCTTAAATTGGAAATTCCTGTTTTTAATCCATTTTTCTTTAAGGAAAATTGACTTAATGATTTCTTTTCTTGTAGCACCATGAAGAGCTCTATTAGTTAAAATATTCAGATTTTTCTGCTCAATATTGCAGACAATCTAAAAACGTAGATCTATACACTCACCTGAAGTATTTCTGCAGTTTCTCAAGTCAATGTAGAGCATAATACTGGAAGAATTCTTTTGCGTAGAGTACTTTGCAAGCATTTTTACCAGCTGTGTTATTTGAGCTTGCCACACTGTCTTTCCTGGGTGTGACTCCCCCGTGTCAGGCTGGTAGGAGGGATGCCCCAGGGTAGGCTGGGGGGTCACACTTGGATACAGAGGCAAGGGGAGCAGGCAAACATGTGCTTCTATGTATTTGCATACTTGTTAAAACAGACAGAAAATTCTATGTAACCTTTCCTGTAGTAACCTGTATGCTAAGTTTTTGTGATTGAATTATATCACACTTGCATGTAGGACATGAAATATCGTGATAAATAATGCTAATTATGGTTTGAGCAGGGTTTCGAAATCTTGAACTCGGAACCATGGCTTAGGCTTTTGCCAAAAATTAGCCATAATGTTTTGGGGACATCTTTTGGTATGTAGTATGTACGTTGAGTGTATTCTTAAGGATGCGAGTTTAAAACCCAAGCATCTGACTAGATGCTCAAGTCCTTTTGAGAGGGGCTGGGGAGGAAGAGGGGTGTTTTGTGTACAATCAGGGCTGATTTAAGGCTGTCTGCTGCTGTCTCATGTGCCCCTTGCATGTGTTTGAGATCCAAGCTGGAAAAGCTCATTCCTGTCCCATATGGAAGGCACATGCACTGTACAGCCCGCCCTGAGGTCAGCTGGAATCTGTAAAGACGGGGTGCAGCCTGTGATGGGGTGAGCCCCAGATTCCCATGGCAGAAAAGACAATTCTCTTGTTCTGCTGCAAAATTGGTTCTATTTTTGTTTCTCTCCCTCTTTGTCCCACCTTGTCCTGAAGATGTCCTGTGTACCAGTGGCCAATGTGAATTTACTTGATGGCATTTTCAAACTGAAAATTGCTTGGGTGTTTGTTGTGTTTATCTCCCTGTTGTGGTTTTTTTTACCAGGGTGGAGCCAGCTCGCTGCGATGCACTGCGTGATGCTCCCCGACCTGTTGGGACTGGATAAATTCCGCCCTCCTCTGCTGGAGATGCTGGCTCGCAGGTGGCAGGATCGATGCTTGGAGGTGATTGCAGTAGTCATTTTGTACGGCTAGGTTTTGGGAGGTTTATGTTGTCCTTTACTGATCACATTTTCCCTTAATATAAAAAAAAAACAAAACCAAAAACCAACATAATTCTGTTCTGACACAAGTTCCTGCGGTTTTTATTTCAGATTTAGTAAGTTAATTTTCCAGTTAACCTGTCAAAATGTTGAAAAAGTGATCATGTCTAAATATACATATATATTTTTACCTTCTGGATGCTATACGTAATTTTTTAAAGAACTTATTGGATTAAAAACTTCCATGATTGCATTAAGAATCTTATTAGGATTAAAAGACCCTACCCTGTATCTTTTCAAGAGAGTGCTGAGTTGCTTGATTTTTTTTTTTTTTTTTTTTTTTTTTTTTTGAGCGTGTGTACAGGAGGCAGTAAAAGGTTTGTCACCCGAGTGTTTGATAAATGACTAGCGGGCCTTAAGACTACACCTGTGCTGGTCTGGCAGAAAATGTGCTGAGTGTGCAGCTTTCCATGTGGGAAGGGAGGAACGGAGCGGGGCCGGGGGCTGTGGGTCCTCGGTGGTCCTGGAACTTAACTGGGAATAGGTTTTTTGCTACCTGATCACATGTTCTGTAGCTAGATAGGATGTACTGTGAGATGGCTTCCTGGGAGGGTAATTACTTTGAAACTCATTAAAATTATTAAGCAACAGGAGTCCAGTTGCTAGGCATCCTTAGCTGTTAGGGCAGCGCGCTTCTATTCCATTTGTCCACAATTTTTTATTTTGCTATGATCAAATCATGTCCTTGTGCATTAAATCTTTTAGATGAAAATAATATGTTTATTGATGAATGCGTTTATATATTTTCCTTTGCTTTCATTGTTCAGTCTTCTGTAATACATAGTAAATGAGTACAGCTCATGTGAAAAATTACTTTAAGATTGTTTGCTTTCTTATCGCAACATGCATGAGGCTTAGAAAAACTTTACTCATTGACATTTGGAATTTTGGACCCAACTTTGGGAATGCTGTAGAGAAGGGTGATTACAAACTGCTTCCACAAAACTAGAATTGTGGTGGCCTTTCAAGCAAACAAAGGGTTCAGCCTTATTTCCCTGAGTGAGAAACCTTCTTCGTGGGTTATTTTCCTTCTGTCTGTAAGGTGGGGAGGGGTGGGGAAAAACGAAGGTCTGATAAAAGCTCAGTTCACTTTTCTGCAGAAGTTTTTTCTTTTGTTCTTGCTGAATTACACCGAAAGCAGAGTGGTAACTATTTGATATTTGAGTTGGCACGACGTTCCCGTTGGCTCCGCAGGTGAGAGAAGCTGCCCAGGCCTTGCTGCTCGCGGAACTGAGAAGAATCGAGCAGGCGGGGCGGAAAGAAACCATTGATGCCTGGGCTCCCTATCTGCCCCAGTACATTGACAGCGTTATATCACGTAAGTAGTGCTGCGTTAAAGCAAAATAACTTGGTTGCTAGATAAAAGGAAAAAAGGCATCTTGTACCCAAAATTGCAAACAGTGCTACGATTTAGGGCAAAATTCTGGGGGGAAAATCTATATAGAAAAGACTGTAGTTGAGAGGTTTTGGGGGTAGAAACTTGCAATGAAAAGGGCTGATAAGGTACTAGTGGTAAAACACTTGTGTTCCTGTTCAAAGAACATATAATTAGATTATAGAAATTGTTCTAAGGAGGTCCCTGGGCATCCCAGCAGTACAAGAGGATGCTGAGAGGAGGTGATGCGGGTCCTGCAGTGTATGGTCCATCGCAGTCTGGTAACCCTTTGATGCGGTGCCTGCCCCATCGGGGTTCAAAGCCAGTGCTTGCCAAGTGCTGTGGGGAGATGATGGGTAAGAATTATTCTCCAAATAAGTTCAATGGCTACTGACCACTATTTAATCTGTTGTATTTTTCTCCAAAATATAGCTATTTTCATTGTTATTAAAGCAGAGGTTGTACAGACTCTAAGAGTGTGTTCTTGTAAGACCTGTCAGCACCAGGAGATATTTCTACTCTATTCAATTATCCATCTAGAAACTGGCCCTTGTGAAATAATGCCCAAACAAATCTGCCTCGTGTAACACCAGTAAAAATGTATATTTTCATGAATGAGAATGTTTGTTTGTTTGCTTGTAAGTTGTAGGTGTTCATCTCTCTTAAAATGAGACTCTTTTTCCAGTGAAGACTCCAGTTCCTATGCAGAGAAAGATCTCTATTAAATGCCAATTGATTTTTGAGAGATGTGTAATAATCTTATTAAATCTAAATTGAATGCATAAATTACATGGAGCGCAGTACTTTAAAGCGATGTTGGGAATTTGTTGGTAAGACTAAGCCGTTGTTAATTACAGCCCTCAGCCATGTAGCATTTGCCTTATTATGGGGATGTTGTTGCATGGTTAGATGTGCAGCCGCGCGGGGAATAATAAGTGAATGTATGTTGTATATACATGCCAAAGAGCCTTGATTCCTCTTGATACCTTGATATTTGTGCCGTTTTGTATAATAGGGTGGATTTTTTAATTGATCTTCCTCTGAGGCTGGTTATACTTGGTTTGTAGCTGCAGAGTAGCTGCTGTAGCCCCTGTTGATGATGTACTGATTTCCACTCTCTGGAATGACGCTGAACGACCTTGTTGGGTGCAAGGTTACGGACATAATTGTGTCGGGGAAGTGTATAAAAACCATTCTGCAGTGCCTGCTTTAGCTGGCTGACTGCTTCCAAAAGGGGACTTATTTTTAACCTACTTGAAAACAACTGGAAATTCATATTAGTTCCAATAGTTTCTTATTTCTGGTACTCCTTATTACTTAAACAATTGCATTTGGAAGTTTGAGAGTAGAGTATGCAGTTCTATTTTACACGTGCATCGGTTGGAAGTATTGTATTTTGTTCTCCCTCTTGTGCTGATGTTTGTGCTTGGGTTATAAGCACAACAGGCACTTCTATAGCACTATGCAGGAAAAAACTTGAGTTATTTTATATGCATTCACTACAAGTACGTACACATACAGCAGTGCTTTGCCCTCTGTCAGTCCTTAGCAAATCAGAGCAGAGCATTTGTTTTAACACTAAATTAGGATGTGCTTATCTAACAGAACAATAAAAGCTTTAAAACACAGGAAGAAAATATAAAATAGAGGAATCAGCTGAGCATGGCTGAATGCATTACTTGAATGTATATGTTCAATATTGGGAAAGCGTCGATATTGAAAACCTTTCAAACAGGTCATGACTAGCAAATTGGAATGTTTTTTTATATTAACAGTGTTGAAAACTGTGAATTCAGGTTACAGAGTTTGTGCTTCTCCTGAATGACAGGACTGAGAAGGTATTTGATTGTTTTAAAGGTCGGGGGAGGAATTGAAGGGGATAAGGATTATTTAGGATGGCCAAAACAGATGAAATCAACTTCTGAAAAGTATAGTTTTATGCTAGAAAGGGAAGAAATATGAAAGACAAAGAAATACAGCTTTGATTCCTTCATCTTATACTTCTCCCAAATCATCTCTTGATATATGGGCATAAACTACTATCAGTGTATTTTTTGTCTCCAGTGTATGTTACGGCTCTGCAATCCTTTTTACATGCATGATGTAGAAATAGTGCTTCTCTTCCACATTAACAGGTTTTGTTTGAATTAACAGTCATGGTAATTGCTAGTAGAAGGTTGCTGCTGATATGAGATCCTTTGCCATATGCATTTAACTGGCTCTTGAATGAATTGAGTGGGTGGTACTAACAATCAGAGATGAAATATTTTCCCCATATCAGTGCTTAGATCCAATACCGGTTCTGGGACGTGACCTTACTGGTACAGACTGAGCGACTGGCATGTGTCCCGGCGTCTTCATGCAGTGAAAGGCAGAGAAACTTGCACAGACTTATCTTTTAATAATCTTTTAACTGATGGAAGAGAGGTGATTGTCCCCCTGGGGATGGTGGGGTGGGGAGCAGGGAGAAAGGCAGGCAGATCTTCTTCCCCTGGTGGCCCTCACTGCTCCAAGCCATGGGCTTCCAGCTGCCGATGTGGCTCCTGCGTCACAGGATTTGCAGTTCAAGGTGTTGGGACACATTAGGCTTCATTTCGCAATGCCTTGTAGGGGGGAAACAATAAATCTTTGTTTTATTTGGACCTTCAAATCCAAAATGGGCACATCATCTTGTTGGCCCTCTATGGAATGGGAATGGACGTGTCAGTGATTCTCCGAGTTAAACCTGCGAGGGTTGTTGCAGGTGTTGGTGTTTCTCAGGCTCCCAGAGGGAGGAAAATGGTTAAGTTTTCAAAGCTTCATCCTGTATCTCCTAAGATTATGTCACGCAACTGTAAGTATTTGCCGTGGCCTTGTCTGCTCCTCCCTTTCACAGTGTTCAGTTGTCCCTGATATGCCACAGAGTCCAGGGGCGTTTGCCACGAGGATGTGTTTGCAGGGAAGGTTCAAAAGGGGAAAAACCCTACTGCCTTTTTCTGCCTGCTTATTTTTAAGAGCAAGGGCCATCTTTGGTGTCAAAGGCATTCCTCAGATTAAAGCAGCCCTTGGTGGTGGGTCTGTCTGCCAAGCCCTGGGGGGACAGAGATATCTTTAAATATGTGACGTTACTGCAGAGAGGAAAAAATGGCTCCTCTGGCTTTAATGGAAAGGAAAAGGTTATCTTGCCCCAGCCTTTGTGTGGGAGCGGGATGCGGAGGAAGCCGGCAGCGCGGGGCGGCTGGGAGCTGCCGGCATCGATCGGAGCAGAGCGGTGTGGAGTGAATTAATGCCAGGCAGCCACGCTGCTGTCACCGGCCGCCGGCACCACCACTCGGCCTCTGCAGAAACCTCCTCTCCTGCATCCTCCCCAGGCACTGAGTACAGGCACTTCTCTTATTGCTAAAATCCAATTCATTCAGGTAAACGTTTCTATCACATTAGTTTCTTTTTAAGTAAAAACCTTAAATGTGGCAGCAGCACGAGATTGCACAATTTAAGGATATCAGCTTAAATTTCTTTATCTCTAAACTGCTTCAAATAATAATCTGTGTTATCACAGGAAAGCAAAATAAATATGAAGAGTCTATAATAACAAATACGCCGTTGTCAGGTTTTACAAATGTATTTCTAGTAGACCTATATCTCGGTTAAAAAATTTTATTTAAAGCCAGATTAATTGAGTAAAACTTAATTAAACTTCCATCAATTTAAATGGGAGTTTTCATTGAGTAAGGATAGGTTGATAGGACCCCAAAGACTTTGCTATTTCTGTGTGTGGTTAAATAAGTTGTTAGTGTGTAGTATGTGTATGTGATGTTTTTAATGTAGTATGTGTATGTGATATTTTTAATGATGCCAGAAGACGGCAGAAAGAAAATAAAATACAGAAGAGGTATTTACAGCGTGGAAGAGCTGTTGAAAGGCTAGGCTTGTGAGGAGTCTGCCTACAGTATGGTGGGAAACCGGGAATAGTTGCTCCTTGCTTTATCTGTGTTCCATAGTTACAGGCCATGGTTCACTATAGAAAGGGATAATGACTACTTTTCCCCCCGATCTAAGGATGTTCCCTACCAAAATCACTGACTTTGGTGTTGGGTTGTTTTCCAGCTGGAGTAACCTCGGAAGCCATTCAAACCAGTAGCGCCAGCCCGGATACACTGGGGACAGAAGCCAAAGTGCAGGAAGAGGAGCATGACCTGGTTGATGATGACATTGCGGCAGGTGAGCATTAACGTAACGCATCTGCTATTTCTCACAATACCAGGTACTGTGCAGAGGAGGTGGAACACTTTCTGCCAAATAGTGTATTTTTCATGGGAAAATGAAATACCAAGGCTGCTTTATGAAGTGTGTACTATTAGAAATGAAGTTATTCAAAAGTGGAAAAGAACCATAGACAAAACCTAAACATCTGCTCAGCTGTAACTACCTTGATATTACTGTGTTAGTTCTGAATCATTATCTAGATTTGAATATATATGGTTTGAGTTTCTAAGTCTGCCTGCAAACAACACGTTTAGTTCGTAGTTCTTGAAGAATAAAGGCTTTATATGAACCTTTATAGTTATCCCTTAAATTATTTACCTTGGTGAAAGATCTGATGTAAGGAGCTACCATCACTCTGCTTGGTGGAATTGACAGGTGTTTTTCAACAAGTAAGGGTTACTGGTTTGTTGCACGTAGAATTCAAGTGTGTTTCATTTCTGCAGTATTCGTATCGCTTTTTACTTTGCTCTAGTTTATTCCAACCTGGCAGGTAAAGTCAAGGGTTCTGGTCCATCAAGGCACATTCTGAAATGGCAGAACGTGCAAAAATATGCATTTAATTATAAGCAGTTATCTTTTTATTCTTTTTTCCTACTTATTTATGTTATAATGAAAATATCTATATGCTCAATGTCAATATCCTTGGAATTGGAATGAGTGTGGTATGTATTTTAGGAGAGCACACTGCAGATTGTAGAGCGTGAAAGCTCTACAAAGTTCAAAGTATTTTGACTGAGCTTTGTATAGATTTTCGTGAAAGTCTAAAAGCAAACTCTTTATTTCTGTTGAGCTGAAGACAGTGTGACAGATCCTGTTTTGGGCTAAGTCTGTAGTTGAAGGTGCCTGGGACAGGGTTACTACTGCTGGAGGAGGGAGCATTCATGCAGGTTGGAGGTAAAAGGCAACTGGAAATAGGCAGGAGGGAGGATGGATGCTGGGAATGCCTTTAGCAGCCAGGAGATGATGCAGGACTTGTCAAGAAAGAGCAAGGAATACAGGATGAACCCTTGGAAAAAATAAAAATAAAGTAATGAGTGGGCTGGACTTACCCCAAAACGCACATTGCCCCAGCTTCAGAACATCCAGCATCTCTTTGGCTCTCAGAAACCTCCTGGGGCTTCTTCTGGAAGGTTTAGCACCAGTAGGGTTAGAAACAACCACATGTGGGATCTGGGACCCTTTCTGCCCCTTCCACATCACATGTTCTTTTCATGGGAAAGAGACTGAAGATGGGTTGCTTTGGAGTAAGTTTCAAATTATGTATGGTTTTTGCTGTGTGCCAGACTGGTGAGTTCTGAGGCTTTCAGAAAGCTATCTGCTGTGCTGCTAGAGCTTTGAGACAATTTAAACCTAACCTTATCCTTAAAAAAAGATGCAGCTTCTTTCTGTAGTGATCCTACTCAGGCTAATATTTATCGATTGCACAAAGTAATGCTGCTGTGCAGCAGTCAACAGGATTTTTTTCAGTTCAAATTGAGAATCACCAAATACTTTCATTTATCCAAATAATTTTTTAAAAGGATCACTTTCACATCAGTCCTTTTAGAGATTAAAGCCTTTTAGCTTAGCCAGCTGAAAAGCACCAAAGCCTGTTGCTGGAAAATACTTTGGTAATACATACGGTGCCTCTTCAGCGTTACAGGGGACACAGGAGTTCTTTAGAAAATTGGCTCCATCTTCAAATGCACTGGAAACACATGCAAGAATAGTCTTCCCATGTAGGGGTATTTATTGCTGTCTTTATTGCCTGAAAGGCGTTTCTGGATAACTAAAAGTAGAGTAAATGTTTTGCTTAAATAATTCCCGTGTAGACGACAGCATTTTTTTCCTGGTTGGGCATAAAATCTACCAGCCTCGGCGGTCAAAATTTTGTGATTCCTGATGGTAAATTGGCTTTTTCAGTTGGTTTTTCTTCATTTTACAATTTGTAATCTACTCGTATTTTCGGTGTAATTTTAGGGTCCATGATAGATGCTATCTAACTTTTATTTTAGCTATCCAAATATGTTTACCCAATAACTAAATGAAGAGCAAGATACTTTAAGGAAAAAAAAAAAAACAAACCTAAAACCACAAAACAAACCACCACCAATATAGTTCTGTTACGTATTTGGAAAGAGGTTGGTGTTGGGGCTCATTCCGCCCTGTCTTTTCCCACTGTTTGAAGCAGTGGGGCCACGTCCCTGTGTGCGAGGGGGGTACAGACCCCAGCCCAGAGTTCTGCAACAGTTGCTCCCATTCGGGGAGATCTGGAGGAGTTTCATGTAGGACACAGGGCTCTCGGGGACAGAGGGTTAGATGGCCTTGGCGTCTCCTTCCGACCCTAGCAAACAGATTTCCTGCCCCCTAGCTGGTTTGGCTACAAAATCTGTTGTCTGCTATAAAGCACTAAGCAGTTTATGGTTTTTTACACTTTCTTTTGAGTAGCTGTATGAAAATAAAGTGTCGGTGGGTGGGAAGTTGAAGGCACAGGCTGCTGCGGCTGCTCCCGTGCTCGCTCCCAGGAGGGGACAGTGCCCCGGGGAGCAGAACCATGGCACTGACACCTCCTTAAGCTGTCTGGCGCTCCCACGGGCAGCCTGACAGGTAACAAATACACTGTAATTGGAGCAATTACTCTGGTTTGGTGTTTTCATAAAAAACAAACAGTAGCAGGTACAATTTTCATTCACTTTTACTTGAGCCAACATAAATATTTATGTCTTTAGGAAACAGTGTGATATGACATAGTCAATTGCTGCTTCGGGACAGTAGGAAATGGATTGAAATGCAATTTATTGCTAAGGCTCTGTCCTCCCGAAAGGGCACTGCTCTAGCTACAGAGACAAGGGTTACTCTTTGGTCGGGTCTGTTTCTGGGGGAGAGCTGATGGTCAGCCCTCTCCTTGTCCCTTGGCAATTCCTTGCACAGAGGGAGAAAGGTCTGTTTGGAAATGCCTTGTGGCAGAGAAAGGCAGCAAATACGTGCTGTAAAAATACCCTTTGTTTTCCTGTGAAACCACCAGGAGTCTCAGTGAAGCAGACTCTGATTTATGCATTGCACAGACACTGTTGTTTCTGATGTGTGAGAGAGGTCCAGCAGTTACAGTAGGGAACGACAAAGGTTTATATTGAAAATAAAATCTAGGAGTGCTACTGGTAAATGTCCGTAAACTTGAAAATTTAATTTGTTAAATCCCTTCTGTCAATATTCACAAATCTATTTTTGTGCATAGTGAGTAGTATTTTTTAAGCAATAACTATCCTTTAACCAGCGAAGTCAGAAGCAAGAAATATTGCTAGATTAACCCACGCTGTAAACTCAAAAATAGTTCCTTAATCAGTGACAGGATTTGTCTGTGTCGAGGATTCAGAGGCGTAAGGGCAGGGATAGTTTCTTGTGATCCGTGGTGTATCTGAGCCCACCGTCGCTGCCGCTGAAGTGCAGCAGCTCATGGGATGCATTTGCAGACATTTCTGACTTCCCGCATTTGCTCATATTTCGAGCAATGTTTACTTACCTGCACTGTCTAGACTTTCTGATTTTGGTACCATCTAACTGTTTGAAGTAGTTTTAAATTAGTTTCTGGGTGATGTATTATTTTTCTCTGTGTTTATTATAATTTTTTACTCAAAGGCTTACACTGTAAAGGAAGAAAATATTCCAACAAACTGAAAGTTGTGGACAGTCATCTGTTAAGTCATCTACTATGCTTTTTCCCTCCCTTTTGTTACATTTTTAATAACATACCCAGCTTCTGGACGACTTTGGTGGTTTTTCTTCATTCTCTTTCTTACTGCTGGAGCTGGAGTTCTTTGAAGCGGGAGCGCCAGGTGCCGTTCCCAGTGCGTCCCTCCCGTTACCAGCCAGAAAATTGCTGAAAATGTGGGGTGCACAACAAATGGAACCATCTGCCATCCCCAGCAAAGGAGCCAGCAGCCCACTGTTCAGCACAATGCGGGTGCCAAAAGAGTCAGGCTCCGGACAAAATTCCTGCTGGGCTGCTTTTCAGTAGGTTGGTCTGGACCTGGGCACCTTCCCCAACCCCTGTCACACAGTTTTGTAGCTGCAAAGGCCACCACCGGGAGATCAAAGCAGCTTTTAATTTGTGTTTAGTCACTCATTGGAAAGCCATCTACCATATCATGCACTGGCTATTGTGCAAAACACCAGAAAAGTGAGGGTTTATCATCTAAAGCAAAACTTCATCCCTTTCAGATGCTAATGATGATAATAGAGGAAATACACCCTGACTCATCTCTGTCGCTTGGTCTTTTCTGCTAAAATGCAACATGAAGTCACAGATGCAGGTTATTTAACATGTAAAGGTTAATTTTTAATGTTAATTTTAATTTTTAGAGTTAACTTTTAATGTGTGTACTAACAGGATTTCTGAAACGCCTCGAGAAATGTGTCTAATAGGTAGTTGTATACCAAGCTAATTGCGAATTTAGGTTCCTATGGTTTGCAATTAGCTGTCTACAAGGAAACATGAAATTATGGGTAAAATTCTGGGGCTTTTGTTTTTTTTTGTTTCTTAAGGAAGCATAATTCATATAAAAACACTGGGTTTTTCAACGAAGATCCGTGGGCATCTGCCAGCCAAGCAGATGTCACCCCGCGGAGGCCATTGAGCTCCGTTCTCTGCGAGGGGCTCTGGGCCTGACATCTGGCTGAGCGGCATCTGTCGGCCTTGGGAGGGCGTTCGTTAAGGAACTACTAATGCAAGCAAACATTGGGGGGGTGGCTGGTGGGGTGGTCTCTAATTAATGGAGAAGAATTAATGGAAAGTAGCGCAATGGCAGAGCTGGGACCTGTGGTGCCCAGTGGCAGGGTCCATCCTCGGCGGGAGGAGTGGGCAAAGGGCAGGGCCAGGGACAACCCACCCACCCGCCTGCGCCCAGTTACTGAGTTTATATTGAACTTACATTGCAGGAGCAAGGAACTTTTCAAATTTGAAAATATTTACTTTATCGCATATTTTATGAACTGTACTGAGTATTCACACAGTACAGTTTTGAATGGAGACTTTGTTAAATATTGATTTCTTTAGTGTAGCAGGAGAAGCTGGTTTTAACATGCATTCATCTACAAATACCTGCTTTTGTAGTTGAAAACAGAACTTTTTAATTTAGTTTTGTACACTGTCTGATATCTATACCTATTTGATGGTACACAGCTTAATACTAAACTTCACCTAATGTGGCTAAGTGGTATCAGTCCTTACACTGTTATATTTTGTGTGTGAAAGCGGGAACTCGGGGCCAGTGTGTGCTTTATATCTTAGTACTTTGGGAAAATCCATCTGGAACTCTGGGCTGAAATTCTTTTGTTGGTTTGGTGGCAGATGTCTTCTTCCAGCACTGCACAGCCCCCCTTTGTGCCACCGTTACTCCAAAAAATCCTATTAACTTGGGAAAAGTTACTTCTCTTTGTCTTAGGAAACATCTATGCCTTAATGTGTACATCTGGCTGCTCGTCTTCTCTATGGCGTTGGGCAGAAACGCTCCAGCAGAACGTTTTCTTTAACGTGGTCAAAGGCTTTTGAATGAGCATTATAGTAAAAAGAAAAATATTTCGAATAATCTCTTAGGTGTAGAAGTAGAGTTTTAAAGAGGCATGGATTATAAAAGAAATGTATTAAATCTACTTGCACGAATTAACCATTTTCAGTTCTTATGAGCGTCGCTGTAGGAACTATGGGAGTCCAGGAGTTTCCGTGGAAAGTTACTTTCCCAGAAGCTCATGCTGGTTATTATTACATGAATCATTTACTTGATGACCAATGTATTGTTAAATGTGACATACAACTACTTGAAGATTTCCTTTAGTCTTGGAAGCATCTCCTGAAATTTGGGAAGGGGTTTGTTTCTTGGTTTTTTTGTTTGTTTGTTTAGTGGCCATGTGTAGTTTGGGAGGACTGTTTAGCATTGCATGCAGCACGTGAGCTGTTTCCCATCTGTACCCCAGCAGGGTCATTGCAGGGCAGGAATTCACTGCAGCAGCAGCAGTTCTGAAGGCCCGTTCCTCTGGGTGCTCTCTGGTGTCATTTCATTCTAAACAAAACTCCTTTTCATGCAGACAGAGCTCTGGTAGGAAATTTAGAGAATTTATTTTATATCATTTTTCCATACCTCCTTCTGGATAGTCAGGGTTTCAAGCTAGCAGGTTCAAGACGTTAGTTACCTACATAGAGTATGAAAAACCTGATGGAATTTTAAAAAAAGCAACAAAGCAATACCATATTGTATTCAAAATTGCTTGTTCTCACATTTCAGCTGTACTTTGAACAGCTGTAACTATTAAAAAATAAAATATAATGCAAACATATTTAACTGTGTTAAAAGATTATAATTTGAACAGTACTTTTTTATCTGCGCAAACTTTAATTTTACCTACTTGGGCAAGAGAGAAGATGATTAAAGTTCATACATTTCGTTCTTTTACCAGTCTTTGCACTTTGATAAATAAATAGATCATCTAAGACTCAATAGGCCAATTGCGGCATAAAATAGCTATTCAGAGGCAATTAAAGTGCCTTTTTTCATGCCGGCATGTGAGCGTGCCCTTTCACAACCTTCAACTTGATTTGTGGTGATTCAAAATTAACTTAAAAGTCTTGTTTGCTGACAGCTTAAAGCTTAATTGACTGAAAGCCAAATAGAGTGTGTTCTGTATTCAGCGGCAGAGCCCTGGCTAAAGCCCTGTGTAAATGGCACGTGCTGAACGGCAGCGCGGGTCCCTCTGCCAGGGTCCTGCGGCCCCCTGGCTACGACAGAGGGCCTTTGGCTACTGGGGCTTCCTCCCTCCTGGCTCCTGCGCCCACTGGCACCCGCCTTTCAAAGGGATGCTCGTTTTTCCAATTCTGGCTGTATCAGGTGATGGAGAATCAGAAAATGAGAATTACATCCTGTTGGTTTCACTGTGTGCTTCAAATGATCCCACTGACAGGTAAAGTCTACTGTAGTTTGAATAAAATTTTTGTGACTATTGAATGTTGATCTAAAGACTTTCTCTATTGCTAAACAAGCAACAAATAAATATGAAAATATGTGTTTCATGGTATTAGTGGGATTCCTGTCCATGCATAGGTGCAGGGGGTGATGGGGAAGGTGTGTGTGCACCTCTGCTGTCCCAGCGGGACGTAGCCGGGGTGCAAAGCCTGTAGGTGAGGACTCTGAACAGCGCTGCAGAGTGCTCCCTGTGCCTGCCTTTGCAGCTTAGCCTGGGGGGAATAGAGTCCTGATTAATTATAACCCTCATCTCAGTCTAAATCCCCTTTGTAGCGCTGCTAGAAGCTTTCCTTTTCCCCCAAATATTTCTCTATATACAGCCTGGTTTTGCTGTGGAGGGGCTGCTTGCCACCGCCTGCCTTCTCCCAGCCCCGCTCCCAAGGCACAGGTTCACACGCGAGTCCAATTTTAATATGTAAAAGTTAAAGAACGTGCGTTCTGGTATTGCTCTATCTCTTATTGATTTCTTGGCAAATCATAGCTATCTAATTTCTTCTGCCTTCCTATTGATTTCCAATAGGAACAACATCTTTTCATAAAGCATCAGCAAAGTTGCCATTTGGTTTCAAAATGACTATAATGTAAAATAGCTTTACTCTTAACGTTAACATTCCTTTCAATAAAATAATAATCATACTTCAGAGCATGAGGTCCAGCTCTGTACCGGTTTTATGGAAGCCTTGCCTATGCCTAGAGAGGTCTGAACCCCAACAATTTCTTTAATTGTCTCTTATTAACAGCTCATTAAATGCTGTTGAAAAAAATATATCAAGTAGGTTTTGCAGCCACATTCCCATCTGCTGCAGTTCACTGGCACTTTCTCCTCTGTCGTCCCTGTTCCAGGGGAGTATTTCCCTGCACTGCAGCCCTGGGAAGGGCACCTGGGTGAGGATGATGCTTCCCAGCAGGGCCGAGAGCGGGGAAACGGAGTCTCTGCTCTTCCCAGGGGGAAACATCGGGCACGGGCTGCTCAGGGCAACGGGAGGGGTTTAAGGCACTGACTTAATTCTCCAAAGACATTAAAGCAGTTCTAATCCAAATTTTGAAAAGGGAAGATGAGCATTTAAAATGAACGTTTAAAATTTAACATTTGAAAAAGAATTAAAATTCTGACTCATTTATGCAGATGGTAATAAAGAGAAATAACAGATCTCTGGAAATTACAGCCCAAACCTGCATCTAAAAATTGCAACAGTGAGGTAAAGGGACAATAATTACTTCCGTAACTGATGTCTATGGGTCTTAGACATGGTATGGAAGAACCAAATGTCACTGTGGTGAAAATAATTCTCAAGTTCTTAAATACTTCAGGTTATATGGCTTACGACGGAATTAATTTAGTTTAAGGCGATGCTTGCTTGGTTGTCCTTGCTGGTGGAAACACGTGTACGCAAGAGAACAGCTGATTTTTCACTTGCTTTTTGAAAGCAAACGGGTATTTTCAGCCCAGAGTTCACAAAGCATTGGTGAAAAAAGGAACATTTATTACAAAGAGAAAACAGGTTAACCTCTATGTCTGTATATTCCAAAAATGAAATGTATTGTTGCTTTACTTCAGGTATTGGGTAACTATTAAATGTGTTTTGGTTTTTATTAGTATGTTGCAGACAGAGAGTGACTGACAGCAGCAGCCTCTGTGTTTGCAGTCACAGGGCTGAAATCGGTTTCCTGTTAGTTTCATGTACCCTTGTTATAAAGTATTAATTGGCACGCTTGTTGATGTTTCCTACTGAAAAAAAAAATGAGGCCAGATAAGAATCTAGAATTGTATGAAAGTAATTAATACATGTCATCTCACTAGCGTTAGTGGGGATTTAGGCAACACTCTTCAGCTTTCCAGGGTTCAGAAGGGTTTTGGTGGATCCTAAGCACGTGAGAAACCACCAATAGAGCCGTCCTACACCCTGGTCCGGTGTTTTGTCAGGAGATAGAGCCAGGTACGGCGTGCTGGCAGCATGGGCTGCCCTTCCCGGCTCCTGCTGGTGCCTGGTGGTACCCGACGGCTTGGGGCTGCAGCTCCTGGGGAGGAAGGAGCCATGGCTAATGATTATTTGATGCCCCAGCTCTGGGCCGAAAGGGTGTACTGCAAAGGCGATTCCTCAGCGCTGCCGACAGGTTGATCGGGTCTCACCTTGAGCCGAGCAGTGCCGGATCGATCGCCGGGGCTGGATTTAACCACACTATTGGCTTAAAATAGCACCACCTCTGCAGAGGAAAATCAGTGCCTTAACCCTTCAGGCTGCCAGTCGTGCCTCTGGAATGCTTTGGTTGGAGGCAAACGGATTCCTGAGAGCTTTTCTTCGCCTGAAAACTGCCATTTTTAATCAGCAAGTCCATTGCTGGTTTCCAGTAGCGGGTGTTTGCGTGTTCCATGTGGATTTACATGTGGGCTCTGACCCTTTGATTTGAGATAGGGTCTTCAGTGGAAGGTTTAACAAAGGTTAACTTTATTTTTTCCGATTTTTGTAAATCGGTTGGTGGCTGCAACAGCCTTTTTCTAAAAATAATACTCTATCCTCAGCTAATAAATACTATTATTCACCAGGAGAGGTTTTATAATTCCCCCCTATCTGCTGCAGCTGGCGACCAGCATGGGACAACAGTACTGACATCCCACAGGGAATGTGGTATCAAAAAGCAGACCAGCAAACTATATTTTCAGTAATATATTAAAGTATAAGCTGTGAGGAGCTGGCTGGGGCGCGGGAGCATCCCTGGCCCGGTCCCTGCTGGGCAACCCTTCTCTGCGGGGCCAGCGGAGGGAGCTGTGGATACAGGAATGGGTTGCTCTTCCCGGGAATCGCACTGCTTTTAATGACGTGGGGTTGGTAATGAGTAACCGCGCTTTTCATAAGGTGGGATAGAACACATTGTGTCCTGTCTTTCTGCATTTTCCTCACGGTCGCTCTCTGTTATTGTTTTCATAGTATTTTTCAGTTCTGATTTATTGTGAGCTCTCTGGCTTTATAAGCTTTCAGGAGGTGCTGAAATTACTGTAATTATTCTTCTGTATATAATCTTAAAATCTAGAAACGTAGGCAAACCTGTAGCATGGCTGGGACTGGTTGGAGACTGCGGAGCAGTTGAAGGTAAGGATGGGTATCTCTCCAGGGCATGTTTAGTGTGTACCTTTCTTAAAGGCCTTTGCTATTTCCTGCCTAGCACACAGGCAGAGCGTTATGTAAATGTGTTCACTTGTGGGGTAATAGTAGACTGTGAGGATTCTCCAAATTTAACTAACTATATATTTGTTCAGGCCTGAAAGAGAGAGGAAAAGGAAGGATGGGTGGAAACCTTTATCCCAACCCACCCACTTACAAACCTCCCCTTCATAAATTAACAGCAAAGCAATCAGAAGTAACGCAGAGAGGGACCTGGCAGACAGGAGGGACAAGTGACAGTGGCAGGCTGTCATCTACAGACCGTCAGTTCTGGCTGTGGGCGGTCAGTGCTGGGGAATAGCAACTGGGACAAACACCCAGAGGGCTTTGGTTCTCCCTTTCCTTCGTACCCTTATATTTTAAAGGTACAAGATTGGGATGCGAGGTCTGAGTTCTCTACCACGTCTGATTCAAAGTGCACGTGTGGTCTCGAGCGAGCTATTTTATTCATTTCAAATATGTATTTCCAGAATACTGTGTATTCCAATGGACTTACTGCTGCCGACATGCTGCCCAGCCCGGTGCTGTGCCTCTGCTGTATTTAAGCTCCCGTGAGGTTTTGTCACTTTACTGAATTTTATGAAGGTTAAATGTTGTGACTAAATCTCAGTGATTACATTTACATTAGGGGACGTGGAGGCAGCCCCATCGTTAGTTGTGTTGTCGCTCGCCGGGCTGTGGCCGGGTGGCTCTTGGTGACAGTGGCCAGGGCTGATGGAGCGGGGCTGGGACGTGCTGGACAGGGGCTGCTCGGTGACACCACGGGTGCAGCTGGTGTGTTTAATCATAATAAATAGGTCTGGCACCTACTTCCACGAGGCTTTAGTACCTGGTACGGCCCAGGAGTCCCACCAGCGGGCACCTACCAGCAGATAGAAGGGATCTGCTCACAGGCCATCTCTCATAAAACTGCCTTCAGCCTTAATTCAAATCCATTGATTCCTGTTCCAGTTAAACCTGGACAACTTAATTTGTCTTTTAATCCTTTTATTGTAAGCTAGGATAAAATTAATTTTACCCAAGAACTGTGTAAAGCCAATTAACGTGATCTTTAGAGTTATTTAGTAAAGTGCTTCAAACTGTTAAATTTATCCTGACCTCGTGGCTGCACTCTCTGACTGCTTTTTAAATGAACTAATCAATATCTCGCAGCCTTTTAAACAATTTCAACTTCTGAAATGTTTTACCTATATTTTAAGCACTTCATAAATATGCTCCGTGCTATCCGTAAAGCTGTCTCCTCTGAGTAGCTGAGGATGTTTCCTTCTCAAAAACTGAGATGAGATATCTTGCAGTATTTAATATTGATGGTTTAGTTCAGGAAGGCCCAGCCGGGTAAATGCCCGGCCCCGGTAGGTTTCTTGGGTGGTGTGTGGCTCCGGAAGCGGGTTATTTTTACAACTGAAATGTAGAAGGTTTTTGTCCTTTCACCGGTGTAGCTTCTGTTTTCCACATAGGGCTATTTGAGGTTATTAATTTTCTTACTGTGATAGGGTGATCAACCGTCCTGTCAAGAAAATGGATCTCTGTGTCACCCTTTAGCATGATTAAAGGGAGGCACGTCGCTGTGAGAAAATACCAAATTTTCATGAGACAAATGAAACTGTAGAAAGGACTACTTTTAGGGACATTATTTCATTTTAAAATCTCCCAAACGGCTGTCAGTTTATTTGTAGGAAATCATTGCAATTAATTGTGCGTTTCTGCCAGTAATTAAAAAAGCAAAGGCAAAAATATTTAAGGGTTTATTTTTCCCTACCTCATCAAGAGGTTTGGGGAGGAATATTGCTGGGAGGAGGGTCGGGATGTGGTGGTTGTGGGGTTTTTTTGCTCTGGTTTCGGTTTAGTTTCTTGGGTTTGTTTTTTCCGAGGTAGCAGACCCCGAGGCGCAGCAGAGCGGGGTGAAGCCTGCCTATCCACCCGGATTGCTCAGGAAACACCCAGAGCATCTCGGCTGGAATTTATTGTTTGGCTAAC
>JAHREE010000192.1:121128-180713 GCA_033628505.1 Tringa tobata
TATCCTAAAAATATTTTAAAAAATAATACAGGGTTACGCAAATTTAAAGTTAAGCAAACCAAAAAACACCTTTCATGAAAAATAGACAAACAAAGAATTCCACGGATCTCTTATCAGCTGAATAAGTTAAACTATGAAATGAGACAGTTTTGTGCTGGCTCTAGTTTTCTGTTAGTTTGAAGTGTGGGTTTCATTGAAGACAGGCCTTGCATGGGCGGGATTTAGACTTTTGTCATGCGTTAGAGGTTCTGAGAAGTAAAATGGAATCATCTCCAGCAGCTGAAAATCCTGGCGAGGGCAGTAACAGTTCTGAAAACATGATTTAACCTCTTTTATTTTCTCTGGGAAACAGGATGTTCGGAGCACTACAGAAGAATCCTGCTTTGGATTTTTCTCATGTTTCTTACTTTTCATTTTAGGCTGTCTGTCTGGTCTCCCCCAAATGAAGAAAATCTCCACGTCCTATGAAGAGAGACGGAAGCAGGCCACGGCCATCGTCCTGCTGGGGGTCATCGGGGCGGAGTTTGGAGCTGAAATCGAACCTCCCAAACTTCTCACTCGGCCGCGTAGTTCCAGTCAGATTCCCGAGGGCTTTGGTTTGACCAGCGGGGGATCGAATTATTCCTTGGCGAGGCACACGTGTGAGTATCCCAGGGCACTGCTTCCCTTGCTCTGCTCTGGGGGGCAGGGAGGAAGGGGTGGTATTTCCATCTCGCTACAAACTTTAATTTAACTTTTTAATTTAAATTACCCTTTCACTGGAAAAGAAAAAGCTGAGAAATTTTGAACGTAATAAGCAAGAGCACAGGAGAGAGGGCCACAGGCAGAACCAGAACCAGTCCAGCGCTGACTCCAGCTCTTCTGCTGGAATTCCAACATCCTTTCTTCTCCTCCCACTTAAACCAAACCACTTGCATTTATGTTATTCATTCTTTTATCTTTTTTATCCTGAAAACACCCCTTGGTTTAGTAGAGAAAGAGGCAGATGAACTTAATGGAAAGCTGTGCTATATGAAGTGTTACATCTGGACCTGTATTACAATTAGTGCTGCAGTGGTGATGTCATTATCCTTAGTACAAACAGGAAAAGTGACATTATTGAAGATGGTTATGTATCTATGCATTGACCAGTTGTCATTAACAGTGCAAAATCTGGAAGCAAATGCGACTGCAGCACCCTGGTTCATGCAGTTATTTTGGGCAGGTTCCTGTCCACACTGCTATTTGTTTGGTTTCTGTGGAGTCTGGCAGAAGTCCTCTTTGTCACCTCTGTAAGGTCTCTCTGCAACACTACTGACTCAGTGCTGGTATTGCTCGAAAATCCATCCACTCTCTGCTTAGCCAGCGCAGTGCATTTCTCCTCCTCCTCAGCTTCATCTCTTCCAGTGAAAGGATACCCATGAGATAGAAGGGTGTTGGTGTGAGGTCCCAGCCTGGTGTTCGCGGTCAGGGTCTGCTCAGGTCTGCGTGAGCCCAGTCCCCAGCACAGGGTGGGGATTCACCCCAGCAAAGTGGCCCCAAATGGGGACAGGACAGGCGAAGGACACCGAAAATGGAAATACTGCTTGCCAGGAAACGCTGTTCTCAGAAAAAGCAAAGTTCCTACTATGTGCTCAGACTTATGGTTTTTCCTTTTTGCTATGTGTCCTGTTATGACTTTCAGACACCGTACTACAATACATGCAGGTTATTGCTCCGTCTTCCAGTGACACAGAAAATATTTTGGCCCCTCAGAACAGCTGGGGAGCTGATAAGGTGTAGCCTGGTCTTGTGAAAACTGGCTGCAGGACGTAAGAGATGGTGTGAACCAGAAGTCTTCGTTAAAGAACTCAATGATTTTCCTCTATTTCAAGTTGTGTGTTTGACACGCTGGTGCTGCAGCAACAGTGCATGCTGACCAGAACTGCCCAGTGACCCCCAGAGCGAGGTGCCAGGGTGGGGGACACCAGGGACCTGCTGCCACTTTCTGCCACCCGTCTGACAGCCTGTCCGTATTTTCAATTTCAAAATAAGTTATCAAAACTAATTGCTTCTTCATTTATACTGTTAACACATGCAGCATTCTTGCTGTGTGTAAATTGTGCATGTTGTGATTTATAAAGAAAAAAATAATTGTGATAATGCCTTTTTGAGAGGGTGGAATTCTCTAGAAATCCAGGCGGTGACCTTGCCTGACACCCTGCATTAATCTCTGTTGACCTTACAAATAGTTCATGAGATATTTAATTATAAAATGCCACCCAAAGAATTTCTCATTACAGATGCACCGCATCACACTTAAACTGCAGCTAATGCTGTGTTTATAAAGTTAATGGGCTGATAAATCTGACTGACTGTTCTGGCCTGAATATGAAAATGCTTGATTCTGTTGTTAAGGCAGTGTATTTTTCAAAGCATCTGCCATCAATATAGTTATTAATGATAAGCGTTTTGCCCTTTAACTCACTGAGTGTCATATGCGCCGGCGTGTTCACAGCATTGGGTTATTTATATTGGTTTTGCAGGCCGTGTGTCCGTACTTCCCTCCACAGCCAGTTTTAGGGTCCCCACCTTCCCTAATGGGTGGCAGTCACTCCGGATTTGCTGTTTGGGGAATGATAAGGTGGCCAGCGGTGAGGTGCCTCATGCAGACTCACGATACCATTTTTCATTTTTTAATTATGATGTCCCAAATTGGTTGCAGCTGACCTTCTTGCCTGTTGGGCAGGAGGGAAAGCAAGTGAAATTCTTGGGCAGAAATAGAAATATCCCCGTCTGCCTAATTGTGATGGGCTGTGCCGCCTGCTCCTCAGACACTCTCCATTACACAGCCCTGGTCCTGAAATGTCTCACCTTCAGGTGGCTCAGCCCTATCTCTGGAAACCCTCAGCCAAAACAATTAGGTCATTAGGTTGGGATGAAGGAAATATTTATTTTTCAAAGTAAATGCAACTTCAGTGCCCTCTTCCAGGCTGGGAGAGGACCAGCAGCATGTGGTAAGCACCACAGCTCAGGTCTCGAGGTCTAGTACAGGACTGTTGCCATACAAAGGGCTTGACATACAATACACCTTATTTTCCTCTGTTTTGGATTTTTACTCTTTTGCATTATTTGCTGCCCGATATTCAGGCTTCACCACCCAGTGGTATCTTCTAAAAGTTCCATCACTGCAGCCAATGAATGCCTTTTCTAAGCAATATATTTATCTTCACAATATTGCTGCTGGAGCGCTGTTTGTGTGTGTTAGAGGGATTTACCTGTCAAGATGTGATCTGGCTTTTTTACACGTATGTAGGCACCCAAAAAGTAAGCAAGCACAAGAATACTCAGGGGGTGCAGTCAGGTATTCCCTGTGTTTTGGTAATTTGGGGGATCCAGCATTACAGATTTTTGTATAGTATCCCAAATGTATTTCATCTGAAAATAGAATTTAATGCAGGATAAACTTGAGCTTCTTGATGAACAGGGGGGTTTCTGCTCCATCACCTGCCTTGAAACCTTTTCTAACGTCTTTTGATCCCTTAGTTCTGTGCTGTGAGAATATTTGAGTTGTGGGTCCAGCGAGGAGGAGCCGGCTCCGGGAGAGGCGGTCGCTCCCGCTGATGGATGCACCTTCTGCCCAGCCCGTGGGCTGAGCTCGCGGCCGCAATTAGCACAGACGAGCGAGCGCTCGGGCTCCTGGCGTCCGGGAGCAATAAATCAGTCGAGCACCTGAACAGCAGCCTTTCACAGCAAATTAGGCAAACGGGCTCAGTAACTTAATTTGAACAAGCCCAAAAACACAACGGCGTGATTAAAGCAAATAACTGGTTTTATTGTTGATAAGGAGCCTGCCAGCAGCACCGGCCCTTTCCTTGGCTGGGTTTTATATCAGTTATGCAGAAAACTGTTCAGATTTGTATGGATCTCGTGGTTCATGGCGTTACTGTCCTCATTTGGCTCCGTATGTTTGGGTCAGGATGCTGTGAAATTCTGTGTAGGAGTAAGTCTAAAGTGTGCTTTTCTTCCTTGAGCTGGTGTGATTAGATCTGTGTCTCCGGCAGAATTTTGTCCCTGAAGGAAAAAAAAAAAATGGAAAAATGGCGGTTTATGAAAATCTATATCTTAGCCTCAGAGATAATATTTAGAAAAAATAGTCAATCCATATGGCAGAAAACAGTCAATCTTTGTGGCAGATATTATGCCCTCATTTAAATCTGGTTTTTGGCTTGAGTAGCAAAATCAAATCTTAAAAAATTATATTCACCTTTTTCCCCAAATCCTGTAGGGGATGAGTGATTCGCATTATATATTTTTAATCAGAGGTTTCTTTTTTGGATATTTAATATATTCTGGCTATTGTCATGGACTGTATCTCAGGAAACTAAAATCTCTTGCCTTTGTGCTTGGGCTGTGAGGAAGCCTCAGCACCAAACAAGTCTCCATCAGTTGTGATTTCTACCGCTCCGACGCCTCTGTAGATGAAGGCTCAGCTTTGAGACCGATACCCCATTTGGGGGTCATAAAAATTCAAGATACTGTATTTTTTCCTCCCACTTCAGCTTTGCAGAGTCCCACATGCTGCTTGGAGGAGCCCCGGGTCGTTCCCAGGAGGGTGTCAGACCAGTGTCTTGCCATCCGTAACCACCTCTGTGTCCACAGACCTTTCCTCTTCCTGCTCTCTGTTTGCAATCGTTCGAGCACGGGCTCTGGCATGAAATACTGGGCAAAATGGAAACACTTCCACCAGAGAACGCTCACATTTTCATTTAATAAGGAAAAAAACAAACCAGCCTGTTTTTTGCAGGCTGCTTGTGGGGCTACTTGGGTCGCTCTGCTGGCAGCTGAGCCTTCGCAGGGGCAGCTGCTCCTGGGGGAAGGCGCTTTAAGATGAAAGGCTCGGTGCAGTGCCAAATATCCTGAAAAACCTGCTCCTCTAATGTGTCCAATATGAGCGGGGACAATATTACCCCATTTCCCAGCCGTCCCCACTGCAGCCCCTCCTGGAGCCGGGTGGGGTATGCAGGAGTGGAACATTGCCAAAAAGTTCACAGCCTTTGTGAGGAGCAGAATTCCCGATTTAAGCCCCTGTGAGTTCAGGTGCACAGCCCTGTGTTTGGATGTCCCGAGGGAAAGGGATGCGCAGGAAGCGGTTCGAGAGAATACCGAGTAAAGGTAATATCGGGGTAGCAGGATGCACCACGATTCCTTGGAGTGGTTTGCATTCCCACATGTTTGCAAGTGTATATGTGTTTGGACTCCTTAGAAACAGCACTTATGTAAAGGCCTCAGCCTGGTGGGGAGCGTTCCTGGGCGCTGAGCAGCTCTGCCCGGGCAGGTGGTACCCGCTCCATCGCTGGGCTCTCCTCCCCTGCCCGCTCCACAGGGCTGGCGGTACCCAGTCCTCGCCTCTGAGCAGATGAGGGTTTAAAAGCAGTTTCTGTAATACCAACTTTTGCATTTAAATGGGAAATTCAGAAAAACAGGTACTCATTTTTTTTGTTTCTACAGCCGTTTTGCTTATTTTTTTATTAAGAAGTGTGCTGTCATTGGAGCAGAACTGATGCTGCAGTTACCGTGCGTATCTGGAGGAAGGTGTAGCCTCAGCTCCGGGTATGAGGGAGACTGGGGAGCAGGGATGCTCTACCTGCATCATTTCTAGATTTTGCAACAGATGTTTGCTGGCCACAGAGTGTTGTGATCACGTGTATTACCCGAGAGTCGTTCTTTCCTTCCCGATGTGGGTGGTGTAAGGTCCTCTCCACTGGAATCTGGTGACGAGCAGCCAGGCGGGTGGGGGGCTGGAGAGATGCCCCGAGTGCCATTGGTGGCACAACCAGCAATAACGCTCTTCAGTGAGACAGATCGTGCACGGAGGCTACGTTATCCCTCTGTGTTGATCACAGGTACGTTGTGCTAAAGGGAAAAGAGGGATTCTTTCCCTGAAAAACATCTCAAAAAATGGTGGGTTTATTTTGCCGTGTTCTCTCTGGTTGGTACCTGCTCGGTGTGTTACATTCAGAGATGGTGTTTGGCACGGCAGGTAAGCTGCATTTAAATATTGCACCTAACCTGCAAGCAGTAGTGTGCTTGAGGATTCAGTTACATTATCTACATGCGAGTATTGCCACCTGGAAATAGGTATGCTCCCTGTGTCAAACGGGAAGACCAAAGCTACACCTGCTTTTTGCTGTTCAGTGCCTGTATTGAAGAAAATAGTGCCCAAACATTGTCAATCGATAGTTTGCATGTTTAAAAAGAACACTTCAGAACAACTTCTTTATGAACTGCTGCTTCATAAGCTGTGACAAGTCAATAAATCAGCCCGTGCTTGCCTTTGTAATGAGTGAGATGAAGAGGAACAGAAACTAATTTAATTCATCATACAAATTAACATTATTCCTTCATTAGGGTTGCAGGTGCTGAGCCAAGCATCCCTACCTTAAAACGGGAGAGGAGTTTGAGTTTTACTGTCTTACAGCTATGTGTGATAAGAATAATGGCAAACCCAGGAAAACACTTGTGAGATATTACTCTTACTCATTTTAGGAAGGAGAAACGCGGGAGAAAATATACAAAAATAATTGGCATAATACTGCTTTTCAGGCAGCTAGCAGGGATTTGGGTTTACAATGGATGGGTTGATCAATGCTTAGTATTATAATTATTGGAAACGATTTCTTGTAACTGTTTTGGACTTTCTCTTGGCCTTTTTTTTTTTTAATTAATAGTATTTGCTGGGAGCTTTTGCTTTCATTGGCAAGAAGGTGGGATTTGCTGAGTAAGAAATGTGTGAAAATCATAGTAGTCTTTTTGTTGCCCTATCCGATCGCATCTCAAAAGTCTCCAGCGATGGGGACTCCACCATGTCCTCAGGGAAGTTGTTCCAGTGAATGATTGTTCTCACTGTTAAAAAACCTCTTTCTGATGTCAGTATGAAACCTTTCACAGTGCAACTTGGACCTGTTGCTCCTTGTCTTCTCCATGTGGCTCCTGGTGAAGAGAGCCCTTGCCCTCTTTGTAGCTGCCCTTTTAGTACTGGAACACTGTGATGAGGTCCCCACGAGCCTTCTCTTCTCCAGGGAGAAGAGGCCCCACTCCTTCAGCCAGACCAGCTATGGGTGTGCTGCCCGAACGGAGGGGACAGGCACCTTGGGGAGAAAGGAGCAGCTCAAAATAGGCATGTATTGCCTTCTGGCTTTGCAGTAGCTGAGAGTGAAACGTGGTGGTGTTGGTACCGGTACACTTACATATCAGACACCTGGGCTATGGAGAAGGTTAAGTTGGGATCCCCAAGTTCCTGTGTTGACTTGTTCCGTTGTCATTGTGCATCTTCCATTGTCCCGGGTCACGGGATGTCCAAGCTGCTTAAGAAAATTCCTTACAATTATGTGTAACTGGAGAAAACCTCTAAGATTCAGATAGTTTGGTCAGGACTGTGATGGAAAAAAACAGCTACTTCCTATGAGACGGTGACCATTTTTATGGAAATAGCTTTATTTAGAAAGCATTATATAATTTAGATTAAAATAAATAGCATGGTTTAATGGAATTATGCAATTAACAGGAATGAAAATACAGAATTTAATGCACAGTTATGACCCGAGTCGTATTGGCTTTCTCCTTCCTGCTAGATTCTAAACAAATTTTGGATTAAAATAATGATAGTTTACTCTTTCTATAGCACTGTAATATAATTTCATAGTTAGAGGAAGAATGCATTTAAGGCAGCATAGTTGAGTTCTCTCCATAAATTGAAACAAGTCTGACCTGAAACTCATTTACTGTCTTGGAAGAGAATTGATCTTGCTTTCACATTTGATTCCCCCACTGCAGCTTCTGAGAGGAAGAAAAATGGCATTGTTAGGTGGGTTTCACCGGACCAGGCTTAGAGTGAAAAGCCTGGGAAACCAGCTGTTAGAAACATTTTCTTCTTTGTTTCCCTTTCTAACCAATGATGCAAAATCTTAAGGCTGCTTTAAAACGACCTGGGGGCAGCGTTCGGCTGGGCCCACACAGGAATGTTCTTTGCTGTCTGTTTGCTTCATATAGGAAGCAATATATATTAAGCTGTTTAATAGAAACGCTGGGCATTTACTGCTTCTAGGAATGATTGTTTTCATCTGTTAAACCTCTGTTAAATTTCCAGAACTTACTTGGATAATTAACACGGAGGACTTGTTCCCCTTAAGACTAAGTAACATTTCTGTATATTTTTTCTTGCATTGCTAAAAACTGAAATCTTAACTGTGCGGTGAAGCACTGAGCTATGTCTGTGCTGCAGAAACACATTTGATTAGGAGGCATTTAATTTTCAACCCCCTGAGAGGCTGTTATAAGTCTCGGGACCTGATGGTGTCCTGCCTCTGCTCAGCTCCGCTCCCCCAGCACTCCTGCAAACCTTTTCCGTAAAAACAAGAAAAAGTAAGTCACAGATGTCAGTGTACATTTTTGCTAATCCCAACTTTTGCTCTATTTTCAGCCCAGGGGAGGCTGAAGTAAGAGTTTAGATTTCCTGACGAACTAAGCAGAGCCTGCCTTCCTCGAGGTGGGATTGTGGGAATGGGACTTCAGTTCCTTAGTGATCATCAGCAAAAAGGAAAGCTCTCCTCCCATAAATTCAGAATAAATAGGAGCGTCAGCATTATATCAAAGGCCAAAAAAATGCTGAAAATGAATTCTGTAAAAATTAAGAAATTTGACATTGTGTGTGATTGAAAAAATATAATTAAAATAATCTTTTCATCACTACGTCTTCAGAAAAAAATCTTCAAATAATATGACCTGTTAATTTTTAATTTGGGCCTAAAAATATCCTCTGGTTTTATGCCTGTCTGAAAGAAGAGGAAAGATAAGTAATAAAAATTCACTGCACTAGAAGTAGGAGGGGATTAAGGGGTATGGATTTTTAACCCAGCTATCCAAATTTATTTGTCTGTCTTTCGGTGGACATTTCACACAGGTATATGTCAGGTCGGGAAAATATCACCCAGCAAGTGTCACAATTTGGTTTAATTTTTGTAGAAAAACACTATGCCTGTGAACAAGGGGAGGGAGGGCAGACAGAAAGAAATTAGAGCTGTGATTCTTCACTTGGGTTTGTTTTTTTTTTACATAAAATCAGAAAAAGCTGCAAAGCAAGTTAAATCATACTCTTGGAGTCCATCATTTTTATTTAGTTGGAACTTGATCCCGTGGCAAATTATGAGAATGGGAGTCAGAGTTATCAGTGTCTCGTTCATGCCGCTGCTATTGATTTTCCTGGGCAAATTATTTAATTTTTTTAAATCTATCGGCACGCTGGGGTAACAATGCTGACTGATGGAACGTGGTGAAAGCTCCAGAGACTCAGCAGGGAAAGGGATTTTTGCAATCCAAGGGGCTACACGCACTGGAAATAACCTATAACCTCTAGTATTCAGGTCATATTGTCATTAATAGAAATGACAGAAGGATCAAAGACTCACACCTTCATTGTAGCGTTGAGGTAAACACCAGAAAGCGTGGGCAGGGGTTTGGCAGGGGGTTACACTAGATGATCTCCAGAAGTCCCTTCCAACCCCATGTCATTCTGTGATTCTGTTTGACTGTGCCCTTTGGCTGGGTGTAGCTGTTTGGGGGGGTGTCCGTGCTGCCACATGGGGTGTTTGCTGTAAGAACACACAGAAATAGGTTCAGAGAACCGGCAGATTTGCTCTCTCTGCCCTAAATATTGAAAGCACTTCAGTGCTTGTGGCCAAAACTGTATCCTTCTCTACTGGTTGAGAAGACTCTGGTCTGGTTTTGGTGCTCCTGAGGATTCCTGACAAGGGGGGCAGTTATCTCCAGGGGCAAAATCACTGCCTTCCCACTGGATTTGCCTCCTTGCTGCTCTTCATTGCCCTATGCTTGTGCCACACATCTGAAACAGCTGCAACAAAATTATATTTCAATAGAAATGTATATACGAACATCATTTACATTTCTGCAAAGTTACTGCTGGGAGGAATTCTGTCTAGTAAGTCGCACCCTAGTTTTTAATGAAAGGAGCTTTTGTGGATTTGTTTCTTAATGACTTTGTCTAACAAAAGGTATGTGTAAGTCATCAAAACTTTTTTACTGGGGCAGTCTTTTTATTTTTTTGTTGAAAGAGCCTGATGTTATCTAGATTTCCAGCAGGAAAGACATTCCACCTGCTTATAGTGATTTCATGGGAAAAGCTGGAGGAGCGCACCCAAGCACCACCACGAGCTGCATTCTGGTTTGGTGGGATCTGTGCCATCACGTCACCACGGTGGCCCAAACTTCTACTAAAATACCATTGACTGGCTGTTCTCTGGCCTGTTTGATAGTTCTGTGTGGGTTCAAGACCTGCCCGGGCTGTGGGGAGAGGCTGCGGGTCCCGGGGCTCCGCAGCAGCTCTGAGGTTCCCAGCAAAGAACCTCTGCAGCCCCTATCAGCAGAGCTTTTCCAGGGCTAATTACCTCTTTACTGCGCTGACTCTAATGTGACATGTTTATTGCCTTAACTAACAACTCATTAGCTTAGTTGATGTTTTTGTCAATATTAATTCGTTCATTTAAGCCAAGTCAAAGCTTAAACAAAGATGTCCAGGCTGAGGAACGGGCAGCAGAATGACTTTTGTTTAGTTCATCTTTTTCCTGAGCTCTATTTCCCCACGGTAGGTGTCAGCGGGAGCGATGCTGGGAGGGGTCCTGTGGAAAAGGCAGGAGTAATGTCACGCTTTTCAATAAGGTTCTTGGATTTGAGACATAAAACGCACACAAACTAGAGCTTCGTGGCCTGCTAAGAAGAAACTTTGAGTTCTTTTGTTGCGTACATGTAAGGGGTCAGTGTGAACAGACTGGAAAAGCCTGTCTGGTGGTGGCTTTTCCGAGCGCTGAAGATGAAGGCAGTTTATTTAAGAAATAGAACAGGTGACTCGTAGTGAACAGTTCTGAAAACTAAAGAAAAAACTCGTAAAATCAATAGGTTATCATAATAGCAAGCTAAGTAAACTTTATTAAGAGATAACAAATAATTATGTAGATATGATAAATTGTCTTTATCTGGGGGTGTTGCTTGTTTTAGCCCTCCTTTGCATTTATATATGTGTAATTATTTTTATTTTTAAAAAGTGTGCTAAATGAAATTATTAATGGCATTCCCTCTGTATGCAGAGCCTGGATGAGAACGATTTGTGTGTGTTGAAGCTGTTCTCTCTCCTGAGGGTGGGTGTCTCCGGTTGGTTCCCACAGGCAAGGCGCTGACGTTCCTGCTGCTGCAGCCCCCCAGCCCCAAGCTGCCGGCCCACAGCACCATCCGCAGGACCGCCATCGACCTCATCGGCCGCGGCTTCACCGTCTGGGAGCCCTACATGGACGTCTCTGCCGTGCTCATGGGCCTCCTCGAGCTCTGCGCCGACGCCGAGAAGCAGCTGGCCAAGTAGGTAGCCCCTTTAGTCCCTTAGAAACCATCCTTTCCCACCCGAGGTTCCTGGGTTTTCCACCGTTGGGCCAAATCCTGCTGGCTTTGGTGCTTGGCACGGAATAACTCCTTGCTTCAGGTTTAACGTGCAATGTATCTGTCTGCCTTTAACATATTTTTTTTTACGCTTTTGTAACTGTAAAAATACTATTTTTGGAAGGTATTTTCCACCCATGCATCTGAATACATGGATTTTTATTTTTCCATGGTTTTACAAGCCATCTCGTCAGGATGGGTGTTTTTTCAGAAAGTACGTTTTGGAAAAGGTGGTTATTTTATCAACAGCAGCGCTATTAATAGCATCAAGGTAACTTGTAGGTTTAAGGAAAGAAATCATAAACTCAGTAGACCACAGCCTGTCTCTAGGGTCAGAGAACAACTTATTAAAATGTCCTAAATCAAGATTTATAGGGAGTGCTCTCTTGTACCTCCGCTCTAACCTCCTTGAAATAAAATCTTCTTTCAATTAGGGTTTTGTAATTGGGGTTGAGGGGGGGACAGATTTCATAAGGAAGTGTGACATTTGGATATAAAATGCACAGCAAAAAATCTAATCTGTTTATAGAATACATTTACAAAATAGAAAACGCTTATATCTGGGTTTTGTGCAAGGAACTCTAAGTGCATATTTGTTCCATTTCTTAAAATTTACTCAATTGTACACCTTCTGGTTATGTATACACAGGTGTGTGTACGTGTTGTTACACGTGATAGTGCCATGTACTGTCAATCACTCCATCAGATAATTATGGCTAAAGGCAGAAGTGAGGTCATTAAGGTGACCTGTGTAACAAAGATAGTGTCTTGCCTTTTTTTAATGCGTTTTGTGTTAAGAGAATGGGATTTTTGAATACTGGCATCCGGGATTTATTTAATGTGTGCAGCTTCGCTGGACATGAGTAGTAATTTTCTTGAGTATCTGCAAATTTTACGATCTGAGGCCTAAAATATAATAAATTTCAACTTGGGCCCTGATTCTCACAGGAACAGTCTTTACTCACACCATTAAGCTGATTAATGACAACAGGACTATTTGCACGGGGAAGAGTTGCGATATAGTCCTTCTATTTATTTTTTTTTTATTGTTTGTTGTAAAATTGATCATCTCATCTGAAATTTATTCTGAATCTCTATCTGAGCAACTTTTTTCTCTATTAAGTTTTTATTAAAAAAAAACCAAACAAACCACTTAAAGGTGCCAAAAGAGAGGCTCTGATTTCTGTGTGTAAATAGAGACAAAATAAGAAGTGACAATAAGAAGCACCCACTCTAAGCTGTTCATATGAAATAAAACAGTGGTGGTGGTCTTTAGGTAATTGGCTTTGAAAGCTGTTTTAAGCTTCCTGCTTTTAATGGAAAAACCTTGAAAAATGTAAGAGGCTGTGTGTTGGTGCCACTGGGACAAAACTGTCACTCCTTGGCACAGGGCCCTGGCGTAGGGACAGTCTGGTCCCCGTCAGGACAGAGGGAGCAGGTGGCTCCTGTGCCGGGGGGGTCCCTTCAGCAGGCACAGATCTCACTTGTTACTGTCAATTAATACTGTAGTAATAAAGTTCTGCAGGCATCCACTGGGAAAATGACTGTTACTGAAAATATTTAAATGTAGTGATAATTTTCATCACGTAAAATACAGAAATGGTCCATGTTTTTCCTCATTCAACCTGGTGGCGTTGTTGCTGCTGAGGAAGTTTCTGTAGTTAAATGCCCGGGCTGTCGGCAGCACTGCCTTGGGGCTGGGGGTTGTTTGCAGGCTCAGCATCCTCTAGTGCCTTCTGAATAATACTTTAATTAGTGCTCTTCCTTGAATGATAATTTGTAACCCAATTTGTTCCTGGGGAAGCAGTGTCACTCCTGCAGGAAGAGGGCTGGCTTCTCTCTGATGGTTTCTTTGCAGGGATGTTGCTTGGGGGCGAGGGAAAACCTAGTGTCTGAAATTGCTGAGGTCATCATAATTGATTATTTAGGAATTAATTGTACTGTATTTCCTTTCCTAAAGCGCAGAGGTTCATTTTCCAGCTGGTAATGTTTTGCGGGATGGCATTGCTGATGGCTCTCAAGCTTTCTGGGAGTATCCTGGGGCAGGGGATGTTTCAGCTTTACGTTAAAGGGGAAGGAAACATCTGCAGGACTTTCAAACTCTTTTAAAGCTGTGGTAGGCCTTCAGTGGTGCAGGCAATATTCATCCGCGTGAGAAGCAGTGTGCTTAGCTGACGGAGGGGGTTGCTTGGCTTATGGGTGATAATGGTACTTCAGGTATTAAAAAAAAATCCTGAAACAATTGGCCAGTTTTCTGCTTTATTCTAAAGAGTTGGCTAAATCAGAGCGAACGCTGCTCTTTTAAGTGTCATTATATGAGCCTATGCAATACCCTTCTAATTAGAAATTAGCCGGGTCTTTAAACTATGTATTTATAGTTTTAGTTACTTTTCTGTTTTAGTGAAGAATTTCTCTTGCCTGTAGCCATACCATTTAATGCTGTGAGCACTTTTACACACCCCTAGTAGCATTTAATCATAGAAGTTCGTTTCAAATCATACAGTTCTGAAAACTGCTTTGTTAGGAATGAGTTTTACTTTACAAAATTGTGTTTACAAATGTTCGTTTATAAACATACATGTTCTAAATGCTACATGCGGTAAGGAACTGACCGGGGTTGTCTTAACACCACGTACACACTTCAGCATCCGTCTGCAGAGGGGTGAGGATTCTGGCTTCCCTTTACGTTATACTAAGGCAGATATTAGGCATTTTATGTGACAGTTTTAATTTCCTCAAGATTTAAAGAATGAATGTGTTGGGGGGGGATGTTACTGCAGAAGTGTCTAAACTGGATTAATGATGTTATTTGTCTGAACTCCAGTTACTTCGGGCAGCGTGACAAGCGAAGCCCCGGTGTTCTGCCTTCCCAGAGAGGCAGCGAGCCCCGCCGCATGGAAACGCAGCCCTGCAGCGGCCGGCCAGGCCTCTCCGGAAAGGCATTTCCATCTTGCCATTACATCCTTGGCTGTCACAAAGATTAGTCTGGCTCTCCGTCCGCGCGGCTCCCAAGAAATGAATGGATCAGCATGTAGCCTTGAGGAGCCCCACGCAATTTTCATCATGATAAATTGCATAATAAGCGAGAAAGTGTTTGCTTATTAATCCATAACAAGGTTTAGATTGAAAATGGCCTGTTACACTCCTGACAGACACCGAGCCGGCTGCGGCGGGGCGGCGTGCGCGGGGGGTTAAGTGTGCCTCTCGCCCTCCCGCTGCCCCGCTGAGCTGCCCCTTTTGGGGCCTGATTTACCGTGGACACAATAACGGCGCGCAGCTGCCCGGCTCCTCGCCCTCGTGCTAAGGATGGTTTATGAAAGAGCTTTTGATGGCAGGCTTCTGCTTTAAAAAAAAAAAAAAATCACTTCACATTTATTGTGAAAAATAGCAGTGTTTTTCTTTTTTCCCTTCTGAATTAAATGAATATCTGAGGTGTTATCCAGAACTCTGGTGTTTCTAACTCCTCCGCTCTCCCGGTTCATCCTGGTCCCCGGAGGCTGGGCTATGCTGGCCGTGCCGAAGGAAACCGCTCGGTCGGGAGGATCCCGAGTATTTCTCTAGCATTTATTCGGCTTTGGTTTCTTGGCATGGATGATGGTAGGGATCATCGCTGTCTGTTGGTTTTGCTCTTTGAAAGACAAGCTACGGTTTGATATAGATTATGATATAATATACCCGGATTAGCAAATTGCATTCTAATTGATCCGTGTATTTTTATATGCGTGTGTGTGTACTAAAATAATGAGGCTAAATCTCTTTAGTTTTGATTGTGTTTAGTGGAAAAATTTTACTATCCTTTTATATTCTTATGGATTCCATCTGTGGAGCCGTAGGAAGTCTGGCAGGGACATCCCCAGCTTTCAAGTCCGATGGAAGATTTTTAGAATGTAGCCTAAGCAATTGCTGGAACCGAGGGTTTTACAGGAGAAACGTGAGCTGGGCTCTCTTTTTCCTGTGGTCTGCAGGTAGACTGTTGTCTCTGGCGTTAAAGGGAGCGGCTGTATCCGTTTGTCTGTGTGACATGTAGAGAAGCGACTCCTCAGCTGTCACTTAGCGGCGCGGTGGCAGGATGGCAGGGCGGGATGAGGAGGAGAGGGACACTGCCCGCTCTTGCTGGACGTGGGGAAGCCCCAGAGCCCATCCGCAGGGGAGCAGAAGCCCGCTGGCAGAGGCAGCTCTCCCCCGTACGTTAGCTGTGCATCTGTCTCGTGTGGGGCGGCGTGCCGTGAGCCCGGCCCCTCGCGGGGGGCTGGAGCAGCTGGCCGGCCCGGGGGGGGGCTAATCGCTGCCCACATGCTGATGAGTTCACAAAAAGCCTGTTGCTTTTGAGGAAAACGCAGGCTTTACCAAGCAGCCTGTAAGGAAAAGGGCTGCTGGCTGAAGCACCGAGCCTTTGTAGGGAAAAAACTACTGAGGGCTGGGGGTTTGATTGCTTTGGGGCATAACGAGCCCCTCGGAAAGCCAGACTTCGATCCTTCCCTCTTCCTGCTTCATCACCTTTGGCTGTGACATCCAAACAGAACTTTTTTACTTGTATTCAAATACAGTTGTACAAGTAAAAGGCCAATGGGACCTTCTTTATTGTTGCAAAGGCTTTATTGGCATGAGCAAAGGAAACTATCTTTTGTGGTGTTGTTTTCTTTATTATTTATTTATTATTCTTTATTATTCTCTCTCCTTGCTGCAATCGTCATGGTGGAGGATGTTTCCTTTGTGGAGTGGGCTGAGTGTTTCAGGTTAATCCCAGCACACACTGGTTCCCAGGTGTTCCCTCCCCTTCTTAAAGCAGGTTCCATACGGGAGCACGTTCATTCCTGCTTTCCCTATAGATAATGTACAACCAGGCTAGCAAAACTGGGCTCTGCTGTGCTACATACAACAGAGATAGCTAAAATAGCACAGTTCTAAGAAAGGAACCTCTCAAACAAAAATTAGCCTATGTGTGGTCGTTGTCAGGTATTACCAGATTTTATTTTTGCTTAATGTACTTACTGGCTACTTACTACCTTTTTGTTTCTTGCCTTTATCTTGTCATAGCAAATATGAGCATTGTGTGGGGAAGATTTAGATGCCAGTTAATCCCTTACTGTTACTGCAAGAATTGCAGTTAAAAGCTCAGCGTTACAAGTTCTGAAGAGCTTTTGAATAATTTCAGTGATTAGAAGGCATAAGGTACAGGGCTGTCTGTCATCCCATCGTGCTGCTGCCACTGACTCATGCAGTAAAGAAAATCAAACCCAATAGATTTGGTGGGTTTAGTTCTTCAGGAAGCTCCTTGCCTTTCTCTCCTGTAACCAGTGCTTAGCTGAATTAAGGGGAATTGCTGCAAACAGGGTATTTTTCAGCCTGCCTTTAAAACGTTGTAAAAGAATAAACCATAAATTCTTGGGCAGGCGTCCTGCGTTTGCCTGGTCCTGGGTTGGGTGATATGTATTCAGCACATACAGATAATTTGTTAACAAGGCCTTTTTAACACTTTGGACAGATGCGCATACTGTTTTCAATCTTCATGGTTAATTATTCGATTTTGTATTTGATGATAGAACACCCTGACTCCTAATCACTGCTCATTGTTGGGAGTCCATTATATTCTAACTGTTTGAGTGCTCCCGTTGACCTTGAACTGACATTATAAGCTGTTTCTAATCTTTTCACTCTGTATTTCTAATGCTCCTTTTCTCTCTCCCCTCTTTGTCTGGTGCCCGTTTAGCATCACAATGGGGCTGCCCCTCAGCCCGGCCGCCGACTCTGCCCGCTCGGCACGGCACGCTCTCTCCCTCATCGCCACCGCCAGACCACCCGCCTTCATCACCACCATCGCCAAGGAGGTGAGCAGGGCCCCGGCAGCTTCTCCTCCCACCCCTGGGGCTCTGGCCTTGCCAGCAGAACCCAGCATCCCTCCCCAGAAAGGGAGACGGCAAGTGTGATGTTTGGGTGCCTGCAGGAATGGTTTTAAATGAAAGAGCGGAGATTTGGATGAGATATTGGGAAGAACTTCTTGGGTGTGAGGGTGGTGAGAGCCTGGCCCAGGTTGCCCAGAGAAGCTGTGGCTGCCCCATCCCTGGAGGGGTTCAAGGCCAGGTTGGACAGGGCTTGGAGCAACCTGGTCTGGTGGGAGGTGTCTGAGGGTGTAACTGGATGGTCTTTAGATGTCCCTTCCAACCCAGACTATTCTATGAATCCAAATCGCCCATCATTCATGACAGGAGCTGTATTTTACTGGGTCCAAAGAGTTGTGTCTGCCTTAATTTTTCATGTGTAAAATCCTGCTTTCTTTACGCAATGCACACGTGAGCCCGTTAAGTCTGAATTTAGACAGAGTGTAGGTGAGCCCTGGGGTGTGGAGGGCAAGGGGGAAGGGACGCAGCTGTGAGGTCAGTGTTATCTGGGGATGGTCTGAGAGCCAGCCCGGTACAGGCTGGAGCTTTGGCTGAGCTCAGGCAGTAGATGGACCATGCTCGGGACAAACAAAGCCCCTTATAAAGCAGCTGCCAAATGCCCAAAGATAGATGTTCCAGAATGTGAAAATCATGTAATCCAGACCCAGTCATCTGCTTATCTTGACCTTCAGTTTTATGAGATTAAGAATGACTTAAAACAGGTAAACCCTTGTTTAAAAACTACCCCAAGGATAAGCATTAGTGGTTCTGCTGATTATGAGTAACGGAGCAGGGGAAATAATCCCCACGTCTCAAAATAAAGCAAAGCATCCTCCCTAGTATGGGCTTTCTTGAGGTAACGTGTAAAACCGTAAGCGCAGATGGAGAATAATATTTAGAGAGTGGGTGTTTCCCCGAGTAACCCCGCTCTTCGGTAGGTGCACAGACACACTGCCCTCGCGGCCAACACGCAGTCCCAGCAGAACATTCACACCACCACGCTGGCTCGGGCAAAAGGGGAGATCCTGAGAGTCATTGAGATCCTCATCGAGAAGATGCCAACAGACGTTGTGGACCTTCTGGTGGAGGTAAGGCTGGTCTGCCCTCTCTGCTGGGGGGGTTGATGCAGCAGTGAGCAATGTGATGGCCTGGAGTTAAATATCAAAGATGCAGTCAAGCACAGCAATTCTCTGTTTTTGCCTGTTAGAGCTTTTATTATGAAACTTAAAATACAGAACGTCAGATGATTGTAACTTTTGTTTCCAAGGTTATGGACATCATCATGTATTGCCTGGAAGGATCATTGGTTAAGAAAAAGGGTCTTCAGGAATGCTTTCCAGCCATCTGCAGGTGAGCTCCTCCTCCAAGAATACGATGAAGAGAACGTTAGGGTTACCAGGGGGGTATATTCCATTAGGAATGAAGTTGCACAAAGGGAAGGGGAAGTGTGGTGGCTGTCCTGTGCTCGTGCAGTTTGAAGGCCGTGGAGCCGCTGGCTCCCACTGCCTGTCAGCGGGAGTTCAGCATCATCTGTCGTCTTTGTCTGGGGCTAGTTCTGCTTCACTCTTAAAATGGGACTTTTACATAGTAAAATGTGATTTAAGTGGGAACACTTACACTATCTTTAGGCTGTGATAAATATCCCAGTTATACTATTAAACTGGTGCAACCAATGAATTATAATAATCATCTGTCGACCGTTACATTTTAATTTAATAAGCTATTAAAATATAGAGTACTTTCAAGAAAAGAACAATTATCCTGTTGACAGGTAGGATACTGATAGAGGTAATCTCCCTTCTTCCTGATGCTTTAAAAGGCTTACCTTAAAATATAAATGCAAGGGTAAGTGGGAATTAGTGCAAAAATCTCCCTATTCCTGTTGCATTTTTATAGTGCTACGTTATCTTAAAATTTAGTTAAATTACTAGTAATATTTCCTATTCTACATAGTTATAGCCATTGTAAAAATGATACAGCACCCACTGATGCGATCGTTCAGCCCAGTGGAAATTGTCGGCAGATTTTAGCAAGTGGTTGAACCTCTGGAGAGATTCCAAGTGGAAGCACTTGGACGGAATCCTGCCGTTAATTCTTCTAATATCTCAGCGCTCTCTCTGCTGCCCCGCGTTACACGCCCCCCTGCCCAGGGGAAGCCATTGGGGTCTCTCAGTGCCGGGGATGCTCTTCTTCCTGGGAGGGCGTTACAGAAGGTCCTTAACTGCTGGCTGTGATGGCAAATACCTGTGGTTGCCTCTGCCGTCCCCAGGAAGCGACGTCGCTGTCCCAGCAGAGCGTTAAGCCCAGTGCTGGGAGCAGCCGTGGGTTAAAATCCATGATTATCATTCTTCCCACGTTTTTAGGGTTTTTTGCTGTGGTACAAATGCAGCAGTCACACCGCTCATTGCCGTGAGCGTGACTCAGCCCTGAGGGGTGCTGAGGAGCAGACCTCCTCTAACGGGGAGGGCTGGCTGGTTCCAGCAGAGTTCCTGCCAGAGCTGGAGAAAGGATCTGCTGCCCAAAGGAATGTTCTCCTCGGAGCAGGGGCTCCATTAAGATGCCAGCTATGGATGTGGATGCTCCAGCCTGCAAAACCAAATTTGTAGCATAGTCTAAATACATGCTGGCACATTGTTCTCCATTAAGCTCCACCATGCAGGCATTAGAAAGGGGTGCAAAGGATTCAAATATTTAAATCTACCTGTGGTTTTAAGAGTGCTCAGCTCGCTAAAAGATAACGAGTGAGGCTAAAGAGCTGACAACCGAATGTCGGTTTAAGGAGTAATCTTTTTTTAGAAAATTAAACTCAAAAACATCCATTTCCTTGGAGCTTTTTTTCCCCCAAAACCTCTGGTTTTGTGTAGTCTGATGGATTCTTCTTTTCAAAGAGAAGCACTGACTCAGCGCTGTGTCTGAAGGGGCGTTTGAATGCCGTAAGGAGAGGAGTGCTGTTTGCTTCCATACAGCACTCAATGGTACTCTCCTTCTCAGCCTCTTGGAGGAGACGAGCCCATTCAGGGCTGTAATACCATTTTATATAGAAACTTCCTGTTGTAGTCCATTTCACTTGCAATAATAACCAGTGCGTGTGGGGAGGGGTGTTGTAAATTTATATATAAATCCTGAGTTTGCTCGTTATATAAAATAGGCTTAAAACTGCTCTCCTCATCTGGGGCACCACTTTAGTTGTGCAGGTGTTTGACCTGAAATGGTGAAAAATGAGGATGCTCTTTTATTCCAGTCCCGTGCCTTATTCACAGTGCATGGCAGAGTTTGGGCCCTGCAGGTACCTGTTTGCCCACAGCATCAGCCCTTTTCTCTTCTTTTTCCTCCTGCCTGGCTCCTGCCTCCCATGCTATCCACCAGCAGCTTTTGATATTTTTTTTTCCAAGCACTCCTTTTTGTCTTCTTAATAACAAATGAGAAGCTATTATTATTATTCAATAATGAGTAAGTAAGTTGCGTGGCTGCAACTGACCAAGGGGATGTGAAAAGCAAATTGATGAGGCAGATGCTGGCTGCAAAAGAAACTAACAGAGATGGTCTGTGACCTGGGAATATTGGAATATCTCTAGAAAAAGGCATGATAAAAGGCTGCCCGCCATCCCAGTGGTGGGAAGGGAGGGGACTACTCACTCCTGCCCTTTCTCCTGCACAACAACTAGCCATTTGCTTCCTTCTTTCCCCCCCACCCCTGCCTTTTTTTTTCCTGTAACATCATGTTTGATGCTGTATTTCTTCCCGACTGCCATCCTGCGCTGCAGAAACAAGTGTATCCCACCTGTGTAAGAGCAGTTGCTATGGCACTCCAGGAATCCTGAAGAACAAGGGGATAGATCATTGTGAGACTCGTTGTTTGAAGCCATAAATATGGTCACCAACATATTTTTATAGACTGATTCTAGAAATCTCTGGCAGACGTTGTTATAGTAAAATTTAACTGTAAAATTAAAATGTAACGGGAAATGCAGTTTTCACAGGTCTGCTCTCCCTTTTTAGAGAAAGGCACGGTGATATTCCCTAAGATTTGAATTTGAAATAAGGATTTTGACTCTTGTGTTTTGAGGTGTAGGAATTCCTTGAATTTTGCAATTGTTTGAATTCAATTCAGTGCCTGAATGCTAAGGACTATTTCATGCTTCTCAGTTCCTTTTCAGTTGTAATATTTTAGTAGACTAGAGAGTGTTTGATAAATTTATGGGGTTTTTCCCCCTAATTCCAAATAACAGTTTATTAGTTTGGATGTTTTTCCCTATGCTTTGTCTCATTGCCTCATTTGATTTTCAAGGAAAAGTGCTTTGAAATTGTTCAGAGTGTTCAGATTGTCTTGTCTAAGCATTTGACACCCGGCGTTGCTGTGGTGTTCCTCTGTAAACGTGGACGTTCAGGGACCTGGCGGTTATGGCAGAGCTCTCTCCCAAGCTCTGTGGAAGTGTTCAGCACTGTGGGATAGAAAGGAATAAACCTGATGGGATTCTGCGGTGAGGTATCAAACATCAGTTGGCTTTGTTTGCCGAATGCCAAGGATGAGAACTGGCAGCTGATGGATTTTCAAATCAAATCTCTGCTCTAGCAATAATGTTAATTACCCAGTGGCATTGCAAATTAATTTTAACATCATGCAGGCAGGTCAGATCTCACCTGTTACTGGTTCTAATGTTCAATTCAGGTTCTACATGGTCAGCTATTACGAGCGGAGTCACAGAATAGCAGTGGGAGCTCGCCATGGTTCAGTGGCCCTCTACGACATCCGGACCGGGAAATGTCAGGTAAATAAATCATTGTGACTTCCTCCCCATAAAGTGTGGAAGTTATTGAAAGGCAAGAGCAGCGAGCTCTGCATCGGTTGACGTGCTGAGCTGCTGGAACATTATGGATAATGCTGAGGGGATCAATAGTTTAATGAAGGACTCAAAGTATATAGAGCCCTACTGTCTTCATCCACTGGAACTGAACGGGTGCCACAGATGGGTTAATAATGGGAGCCGAAAGTTAGGTGACGCCCCTGCTCGGAAATACATGAAAAAAATGATTTTTAAAAGTTAGGGTTTACAGCGGTATGTTTATCTACCATAGAAGTCACACAGAAAACCCACTGAGTTGTTTGGTTTTTTCCTAAAACTCCTCTCTACGAAACACCATTACGCTTATGTTTGAGCTATTTACACTTCTCTGATGTTAAATAAGATAACGTGTTTTCTTACACTAACCAGTGACCTAGAAGAGGATATACATAAGGCTAATGTTGAAATGAGTGCTTGGATTTAAAAATGTTTAAATGAGAAAGTGTTTGCCTTATCTTTTCAGAAAACTCCATTGGTAATGTTCTTCATTATTCCTGTACTATGCGATCAGCTGTTAGTTCTCATTGAATTTCTATAATCTTTATGTAAAGCTCAGGTAAATTATCTGGATTTTGAATCTGCCTCCTCCTTTTGTGTAAGTATAATTTTGTTGTTGTTTCTACAAGCTGTTATCTTTAGTCCTTCCAAAATGTGCATTATAGAGGTGGCATAGGTTGCCTCCTGCTGGATCTGCGGTGCCGCTCAGTCTCAGTCCCGTGCTGGCAGAGCCACACGCTCAGGTATATCCGCCTGGTTCCTTGCCTGCTCCCACATCCTGCGCTTTAGTTCCCAGCATTGTATCTTCCAGTATTTTTTGTTTAATCAGCCGTCCTATGGAAGCTAAGATGGCCAGATTTATTTTATAAATAGCTATACAATGTAGGCAAATGGGAAATGTGGATGCTCTGTCTTGTTTTAGCTGAAGTCATTTGGATCATGATTTATTAATTTAGCTATAAAACGGGTCCAGAAGAACTGCTGTATATTGATACATCTGATGTCACCGTGCGTTTTTGCTGTCCTGCACCGTGCTGCGGAGCTGTGCGTGTCCCTCTTCCCACAAACATCTCCTCGCTTGTCTGTGCGAGGAGCCTGTGCCCGTTGCAGGGCTTCTCCCCACCTCTTCAGCAGCCAGGCCAGTGAAGAGCCCAGCATCTCCTGCTGGAGGGACACAACCCCCAGCAGTGGGCATCATCCCACTGGAAATTCAGGGTGCAGAGCTCAGATCAGTCTGGGAAGTCTTGGCATCTCACACTAACGGCTAATTCCTGCTGCTGCTGTTGAGGGAGAGGTGAGGAGCACAGCTGTACACATCTGTCCTTTGCAGACTATATTATTATTCATGAGATAGAAAAGCGTGGCCGATGTGTGCATATGATGATTAGGTGGCAACGCCATCTATTGGATACATATATTCTTATTCCAAGTCTCATCTTTTTAAGTTATTTCTCACAGTTGTAGATTTCAGGCTGCTCAGAAGATGTGAAATAACTTCAGGATTGTGTAGGTGAAAAAGTTACAAAATTGGAAAAAAAGCTCAAACTTTTAATTTACTTATTTATGAATAAGTTAAAGCCTTTCAAAATGTTTATCAGAATATTTTAATTGCCTCGGTAACTTCGAACCGGAAACCAGCCTTTAGGGACAACATTTTTCATTGCCAACATCAAGAAGACCAGCTCAGGTGAGCTTGTGGGAGCCCTGTTTGCAAGGGGGTGTCTGCTCCACCTGCCGGGGGTCCCTCTGCGATGGGGAGCTGTGGTGGGAGCAGGGGCCGGGGCAGGAGGGCTGGTGGCCCCAGGGCTAGCAGCCGCAGGGCTAGCCCACCGTTCCTGCTGGACCTGTCCCAGGAGGTTCTTCCCGCGTCCCTCACCCTGCTCCGAGATCTTGGCCCCAGCCCCGTGGGGGACGGAGCAGGCAGGCAGTGGGGTCAGTGCCACCACGGTGTCACCCCCCTGCGCTGGAGCCGCATCCTTTGGGGACGCCTGGAGAAAATAGCAGAAATCCTGGTAAAAGGGAGAGATTTCTTTGTTTGCGGATGCTTTTGATTTGGGGATGTTTGCAGTGAATAATTCATGAAAATATAATCTGGTAGCTTCCCAGCGTGCGTACGGACGGGGCTATGGGCATGGACGTACAGCTTCAAATGTTGGGGGTTTCTGTCTCACACTCACGCTAAAAAAACAGTCCCTTGTAAATTCAGTCGATGGCAAGATCTGAGCAGTGTGGGGCTTTGTGTCGCTGAAATTGTCACAGATTTAGCACAGCTCATAGTTGGTAGAAAATTTTGTAGTAATTATCAGCAGCAGAGCAAACTGCCAGGCTAAATGTGCACTCAAAATGTGATTATTTTTATTCTACGGGTGAAATAGGGCGCTAACGAGAGGAGTTTTATGATCTGCTTCAAGGAAAAAGGGAGATGTTTTAACTGTAATAATAGGAAACAAAACCATTTTTGTATGGTTTGTTTTTTTTTTTCCTTCCAGCACATTTTTATTTTGTTTGGAAAAAAGGTGATTGTATGTACTGACCCAGAAATTACATCTAATGATTAATAGAATGATGGATGTCAAGGATCACCTTTTTTAACAAATAATAAATCAACATTTATATATGATAGGTTTTTTCCGGTAAAATCTACAATATTAGTATCACTTATTTAACAAGGTGTCAGTTATTAATACTACCAGTAAAATGTTGCCTCAAAGCCAGAGTTACCCGCTTTTCAGTGGTTTGCTTTTGGTTTGCTTGATTGCTGTTGGACGGATGTGCCTAGTAACACATGAGTTCTTCCTAATTATTTTTAAGAGGTAATTTATTAATTATAACATTTAAAATTTTTAACTGCTCTACATTTCGTTTTGCTTTCAAGCAAATATCTTATTTCAGGGGTTTTGAATTTTAGTTTATTTTTAGAAGATTCAATCGGCATGAGAATGGCAGCCCTTCTGTATTACATCATGAGCATTCCAAACGCATACCTTTTTTTACCTGTTTTGTACCAGAATTTAGCCTAGAGATTAGGTTCTTTCTCTTTTTCTCTGTTCTGTTCCATTATTTATTGTTTCCCGGGTGCTGCTGGCTCTTCCCGCTGTCGGCCGGGAGGGGTGCCGGGGTCGCCGTGTGTTTCGGGGTGCGTTCCCGGGGCCGTGCCCATCCTTCCCACGGCGGTATCGATCTGCCCTTCAGCTGTTTGCAGCGCCAGGACCCGGGGCCGTGCTGCTGATTATCCACACAATGTCTCAGGGAGGAGTATTGACCCGGCGCCGCTCCCCGCCTCTGCCTCTCGATTTTTCACGCCGTCTCCATGACGCTGGTAATAAAACAGACGACGGTGGTGCCGCGCGCCCCGGAAGCCCCCCGTCCGCCGTGGAACCGCTGCCGCCCCTCTGCAGAGTGTTCTCTGAGCCAGGTGTTGGGCTTGGGCTTGGCAGAGGTTGGGGTCGGCTTTGTCCCCGCAGAGGGGGACCCACGCCCCGGGTGTCCTGCGCGGTGGCGGTGGCCTTACGGGGACAGGGCTCGTCGGCTTGGGCTTCGTTACTGCCAACCGCAGGGACACGGCTTCTGGAGTCTTTCAGTAATCAAAACGAGTCGGGAGGCTTGCAAGGGAAAGGCAAAAAAAACATCCAAAACCCAAACAACAAACCCTGTTATGAAAAGTGAGATGATATAAAACAGTCAAGATCGATTTAAAATTTTGAATGCTTTGATAATAAGCTCCCCAGTAATTCTGATAAACAGAAATATTGAACAGCTGCTTTGTTTTTCAAATTCCTTACGTTCTAATTTACTATTAAATAGCCATGTCTTGGAGAAAATTATGGGGAGGAAAGCTTTCCAATAGTTTCCTCTTTTTCACTAATGTTATTTTACACTGTGCTTTAGATTATTACTATGAACTGCCGCTTTGGGGGGATTTTTTTTTATTTGGAAAAGCAAATGATTCCGTTTTGTCTGTACAGAAAATTCAGCCATTTTACACCAGGTTCTGCAAGTGTCTGGTAGCGGGTTTGAGTAAGTCTTTAATCTTGCACATCAGTTCTGCTTTTGCCAAGAAATAGACATTAATTATCATTTTAGTTCTCCAGTGTCTTAACATGTCTCTTGGAGGTTGAGCCCTTGAGATGGGCTGAATGATGTAGGATTCGGTGTAGGAAAGGGACCGCAGGTTTGGTGGTTTGACGATAACTTGCTGAATTGAAATGTAAATATCTTCTGATCTGGTTGTTGGTTTGACGTCCGTTTTCACGGCCTGATAACCCTGAGGAGTTAATGCCCAAGAGGTGAAAATATTCCTTTTTTTCCCTACTGAGGGTGAATGACTTTGCGCTGAGCCGCGGTTCCGTGCGGGCAGACAGGGTGCCTGCCCCTCCACCTGAGCTGGACGAGAACTTCACACCTTCTCCCATCAGGCATCTCATGGTGTCTGGAGGTTCATGACCAGTTTTTTAGTGATAATGCCAAAAGGTATTGCCGGATCCCATGGAATTTGTTGAAGTTTTATGAAGGCTTTCCAGCTGTCTGATCAAAATACCAGACAGTTTTTGTGTTTCTTGCTCAGACTGACCAGCAGGGGACTTCCAGCGTTGTCCTGAGTGCTGAGAGAGCTGGTTGGGTTGGTTGGGTCGGGTTGTGTGGGTTTATTTAAGGTAGCGAATATAAACCCAGCCATAACTTTGTGCTTACATGTGGTTTGGCTGGTGCCCTTTCTGTTTCCATGCTCTACCTAAACACTGTTCCAGCCCAGAAAAATAGAAGTGGCTGTTCTTCTCGAAATTCCCTTTCTCCTTGTTGATGTGACTTCTGACAAATCCCCTCCGATTTCCATTTCTAGAGGAGCTGATGGATGGCTGAAAGGGAGAAGGTATGGCTGAATCACCTCTCCGTTCTGCACAGCAAGGTGATGTTCAGGGTGCAGATTACTCATGCTATGCTCAAAAAAATGAAAACCCGGTACAAAATGTTTACAACCTCATTCTGTGCCTTACTTCTATTTCAAAAAGAAATTATCATAAGAAAAGGGCTGAATTAGAATAACAACTTTGACAGAAGGGCTGCTACACGATTAGCCTAATGCATATATGTTTTTATACTTTTTTTTCTTTCTTTATCTGTGTGATCTCATCCCGCTTTTATTCTGGGTAACAGAAAGCTGCTTACATTTAAATAGACAAATACCTGCTGGCAATTTTTCTCTTGTTCCCGTTGGTTGTTACGCACAGACCATCCTTTTTAGGCTGTATAAAAACCCCTAAACCAGGTTTGCTGTGGTTCCGTGTCCAGAGGGATGTCTGATGCTCTGGGCTCAGCGTATGCAGAGCTGCCTTTAACTGAGTCACACTCAGCAGGTACTGCAAAGGTTAAGCTTTATCAGCTGCGCGGAAAAAGGTTGAGGTTTCATCAAAAACTTCCATCCTCACAACCTGTCGACCACAATTTGATGATGATTATTGATTATTTCACAGCCTTTCACTCACTCTGGCACCGCGGCCAGCCTTGATATACAGATAGGGCCGCAGCCTGGCTAAAATAAGACTCCATCTTGATAATGGACTGAGATGAGATACTGTTATTTGATAAAGATAATTGATGTTTCACGGTGAATTGGAAAACAGTTCTGAGCGTGGCGCATCCGCAGCGGCTCCATCTGCAAATGTGGCCTTTGTTTACAAAACAGGGGAGAAGAGGCGCCGTTTAAGCCGTGCCACCCTCGGTGGCCCCGTGGCTGGCGATTGGTAACCAGAAACAAACCACCTATCGCTGAGAAGCATGGTTTGTAAGGATTTTTGCAGGCAGGATGAATTTTCTCGGGTGGGTACGTAGCTTAGCGTGCATCTGCTGAGACACCCTGGAGATCTCGTGTCTTCGCTGGGGAGCTACTTGATAATTTATTTCAGGTGAGCTGGGGTCCTAAAATCCTGCTTTTGGGGTTGTTTTTTTTTATTTATACATGGCATTTGAATTAGGCAAAATGCTGCTTGAAAGGGCTGGAATTTACCAAGGGAAAATAAGACATACTCTGGGTCTGGATTCCTTCACCCTCCCGAAGTTTTAGCGTGTGAATTTAAAGCACAAGTCGTGCTCAGGGGCTCCCACCTCCGCCGCTGGTGACGACACGTGTGCAGCCCCCGGCTTTGCACCGATTGAGGTATCGCTCACCGCAAGTTCTGCTCGCCCAAGTTCTTTTTAGTCCTACTATAACCTTTGTAACCCCTAATTAAGCACTAGGAGGTGGCAGGGAGCGGGGTTATCGTGAGCTAATGACACCCCAAGTGTGTGCTGCGTGGCACAGGGTTCAGCTCGGCGCAGCTAATCCTCCGGGGGAGTGATTATCTCCCGATAACCGTGCCCCGTCGCAGCGCGGGGACGTCACCGCCGCACGCTCCAGCCCCAGTTACCCTTCCCAGCCCAAACGGCCGGGTTTTCCCATTGATTTTACAAACCGGCAGTTTTGAGGGGACTTGCAGACTGTGCAAAGTCATGACCCAGCAGATGCTTCTTTATTTTTTCATTCTTTTTAAAGAAATCTGTTTATTAAGAATATGTTTACTCAAAAAAAAGCATAGTCGCTTTTGCTAGGCAAGAAGTCATCTCAGCAGGTTGAGTGCAACCAAAGGGACACATTAAATGCAAAACAAATAATATTTTGCATAAGATTGCAAATTATTGCCAACATACTATTGAAATTCCTTTCTTTAGAGGTGTGCTAATACAGGAAAAGAATGGTACTCTGCCACGTTTTTTTCTAAATGGAACCCTAAATCATTGTTCTCAGACTGTGGATGTATTTCTGGTAACTAGATTTTAGGATACGTGATTGTTACTGACTTCAGAATGATGGGAAAATGTTAATGTCTGGAAGTTACTTAGCGATATTTTGTTTCATCGGAGTCTCTAGCACTATTTTATGGCCAAAACACATTTATTGTCATTATTCATTAATTATAATCATGTTAATCCATAAGCATTCTTTTGGGGGTGGTGTTTCCTCCTTGTGTGGGTGAGAAGCAGGCATTTACTCGAGCTTTGTAAGGTGTCTGCTCCCTCCCAGAGGGCTCAAACTCAATCGGTCTATGAATTTTATGGGAAAATATCCCTCTGCCTCCTGCACTGTTCTCATTTTTTTAGGGGATTTTTGGCTGTTGCCTTCAGGCTGGGTATTTTTTGTGTGCCTGTTGGCTCCAGTCTTGGAACATGGAGAATTCCCTCTGAGATTTTATTCTTACTATTTCCTATTACACTTGGAATGAAGAGTTGCTGATGCCAGGTGGCTTGTTTTAGTTAAGTTTGATTGCTGAATAAAAGAGACTGCGGTGTTTTAAAGATAGAAGCAGCAAGATTGCTATCCTGGGATCTTGGAGCTGTAAGGGCATTTGCTGATACCGTCACACTGACAGGTTCAGATGAGGCAGGAAAACTTGTTAGTAGAAACACGCATCCTCAAACTGCAGATAAAAGATAATTACTGAGTATAACCTTTTAATTTTATAGGCCAAACTCCTTCTCTCGCTGGAGGCAGGAGGGGAAGGGAAGCTGTTTCGCTGTAAGAAAAAACAGTCTTATCCTATCAACAGCAAATCCCACTGACATTAGGGATGCAACAAGAAAACAGCCACTTTTTTTCAAGTTTCTCAAATGTCTTTAAAGCTGGTGTTTAATTATGCCCAGTTGGTTAGCAGGTGGTAATTTAGCAGCAGGTTTTATGGGAGTAAACTGTGCTGATAGGCTTCCACACGGGAGGCTGGCGGGGATTTGGCCAAGGTGTGAGTTTACAGCACACTGACTCCTCTGCATTAACTCTCCACTTGGCTATTGTCAATCTGCACCAAATCTGCCTCTCTGCATCCAGAGAAATCTACTTTGCACATAGCAATGTATGCATTAAGCTCCCAGTGACAAATGCAAACAGAGGCCTCACGTACAGCCCGGCGAGCGCACAGTGAATTCATTCCCTATCTCCGCTCCACCTTCCCAGCCCTGGGAGGCAGAGTCATGAGGCCTCGGGAATCACAAAATGTGCTTTTTAGGTCACACAGATCAGCAGCACCAGTTTGCTAAAAGACAGGCATTTTTTCCTCTTTCTGTAGTTTTGTTCTAGTTGCTTTGGAGACTGGTTTAGAGGTGCTCGCCAAGTCAGGACTGGGAGTCCGAGCACAGAAATGCTCCTGAATAGTCAAAGTTAGTAAAAACTAAATAAACAATTGATTCAGCTTTGGCTTTCTACTTAACTCCTATGCCTCAGCTAGCATCCTTTCCACTAAGGATTCTTTTTCTTTTCAAAGCGTTACAATTCAGTACCCAAAAGTCAAATAGACTGGAAAAGGATATTAAACTTGCTCACCAGCCTCAGAGGCCACGAGCCCCTGCTGAGTTACAGATTTCTTACAGCGTCCCTAGGAGCAGTGACAGAACAGTAGGTATGCACGGATTTTATACCCAGCTCTGCAAAGAGAATGAAGTTTATCTAAAATTATATCTAATTTAGCTGTTACTTCCTATTCAGACACTATTTCCCACACAAGAAGTGACCTTGGTTCTTCTTTTTCCCTTTTATAAGAAGCTTTTTTTTCTTCAGGTGCTGCTAAAGCAGTTTTCTGGAGCTGGGAAGGGGAAGAAGGATTTTATTGCTTTTACGTTGTTCTTATAGCTTTCATAGGAAATAATTTCTCAGAAATGCTGCTTGTGTTAAAGAGAGAACCCCTGGATTTCCCCATGCAGATTTGGCAGATCAGTGTCAGTCACCTCGGTGTGTAAGAACCCTCCTCCTTTTTCCTAAAGGACTATCGCTTCCTTTAAAGAGAAGCTGAAACAAGAGTTGATGCAAGTACCTTTTAAAAGCAAAATCTGATGTTGACTGACGATTGATAACTTGCAGAATCACATTTAATTTCTATTCCATATTTGAAGTAGGAGCAGAGCACTAACACGCCTGGAATGGTGATGGTCAGTCTGGGTTTCTCCCTTCAGGGCTGCCCGTGGCCAATAGGCACAGATTTAAACACCTCTCTCTCTGGAGATGTGCAGAACTGTTTCCAATCATGTTGGTAACACGTTTATTATTTTTTTAACTGCCCTATTTCTCCGATCTCAACACGACCTTTGCGGCTGCATTTTTGCTTTGGGGGGTTTGTTCTCTGTTAGGGAAGAACGTGGTCCTGAGCTGGGGCTTTGTGCTCTGCTTCTCGCATCCCTGAGAAGAAGCCCCAGGGTATCCCAGCACAGGGAAAGGCTGGGATCCCGCTGGAGCAGGGACAGGGGAGGGATGTAGAACCTCCTGCCGGGGCTGTGTGTCTCCTGGGGGCACCTGGGCTTGTGGTTCAGCCCCCCCAGCGTGGCTGCGAGCGGCTGCAAAGTGGCTTTTCAGATAGAGGGGGACTTGGAAAATCTGCAGTGAAAGTAGAGCTTCTAATCCAGATATCAAAGCACCTTTTGGAAGGAATTGAAATGGTTAAGCAAGGAAAATCTCTATCCTGAATATATTTAATAACTCAGAACCAGAAAAATGTGTGGATATTCCATCTCTTGTACTATGGCAATTATTGAGTAATTACTGATCGCTAATTTGTTCTACGGTGTTACAGCTGTACAATGGCATCACTGGATGTGCCTATTTGCATGTGAGGGCCCAGCCAGTGCTCCCAGTTAGGTAAGAGGGGTCATGAAACAAGCAAAAATTATTTAAATACATATTTTAGAAGTCAGAAAGCTGCTGTGTTTTTCAAGTGCAATGACATCACATGGCTAAGTGTAAACCATCACATGCAGGCGACTTGTAAGAAACGTTTAGGCTTGTAAGAAAGTATTCTCCAAGAATTTTAAAATCGAGGACTGCAATTTCCAAGTTCCCGTTGTTTTGATGATCCCGATGCCAACCCCTGGAGAGGATGCGAGGGGTGAGTGTGGAAAGGAGAGGCAGCACCGGGGAGTTCTGCGGCGGGCGACAGTTTGCCCAGGAGCTGCAGAAGATCCACAGATACGGCCGGTGCCGATGAGAAAATGAGAGCAAAGAGCGGGGGAAATGAGGCAGCTGGCTGCAGACCTGACAGCAGAGTTGCTCTCCCTGAGTCCGCGGGGCAGGAGACACTTGGAGAAGGATAATTAAGTCCCCAAACCCCAGCGTCCTGGCGGGAAGCGCTGATCTCGTTAGCTTTCCCCACGCCCCTGGAGCTGCTGAACGCTTTTCTTTAAAGTCTGGGGTCACTCGGGAACGAGGGATTTGTGTGTTTTGCAAGTGCATTGAAGGCTCTGAAGTCAAAGGTTAAAAACACTCCGGTGCTCCAGATAGCGCTGTGATGCTGGTCTAACTGGTTCCCTTTAAACTTGGGTGAGTGAAGCTGGAGCCAAACGGGAAGAGCCACATCCAACAGAACTGTGGGGATGAGTGTCAAAAATCCCACCGCTCTCTCGGTTTCACCTGTACTGACACGGCACAGAACGAGTTTTAGCCAAAGGGTACCTGAATAAAATGCGCTTTGGCTGGAAAAAGGGAAAAAATTATGGGAAGCTGGTGGTGAGCTCTGGATCTCCTGGTGGCTGCTTGAATAGGAGAGGGGAAACCAGGGCTGCTGCCACCACGTCTGGCTCCTCACCGGAGAAGATTTAGAGGTCGGAAAGGCTTTTTGCTCCAGTGATCAGCTATCAGATAGAAGCCGGCGTATGTAGGCAGGTGAAACACAGATTTTTGATCAGTTTAACTCTTATTGTCAAGCAGTATTTCCCTAACTGTAACTACGCAGGGAGAGGGGATGCTCCACATATTCCCCTTTCACTGTGGGGCAGCACTTCGTTCTTCCCCTGCTTAGAAGTTTTAATGGCTTTTTCTTTCAATAGGGACTGATTTTTAATGAAAGTTATGAGTTTTGGAGAAGAGTTATCTGTAAGAGAGCACCTTCTCTCCGGTCGCTGGTGCTGTGAGCCCTGCAGGGTTATCCAGGTGACGTTCTGTTGCGTTACCCAAGTTTCTTATGTTTAAAAAAGACTCTGTTGTGTGAACCGAGTTGTTTCAGTGCAGTTCACAGGTAAGATTTGTATTAAACTTAGGGGTTTGCCAGGAAAGTAATGTCTCCTGTCTTGTCTGCTCCTGAAATCTGTTTTAACAAGGCTTATTTTTACTCTCACTTTTTAAAATCACGAATTGCGCCTGAATCTTGTAGCCAAAATCCGTAGCTCTGCTGGGTTTGTGTCCGGGTCCTGCTCAGAGCCCTTGTCCAGCCTTGCCGGAGCCTTGTGCTGGGCTGGGGGACCAGGAGCCTCCATGGGCTCCCTTCCTTCTGCCAAAGCTATTAAAAACAGTAAGTATTTTTCCCTGTAGTCAGTAAATGAGCTCGCTTTGTTGCCTTTAGAGTTGGAGACCCGTTAGATATAAAGTTTCTCACGCTCCATCCCACACCTGTGCTCCTGCCCTGGCCTGTTTGCCATTATTATTGTACTTCTATAGTGATTTAAATTCATAATTTTATGTCTCACAAAATACTATTTAAAAATATGGAAAAAGTGTTAAGGACTTTCCTCTTCCAGTTTCATAGGTAAGAATATCCTGGTCATTTATACTTTGAATGATTTTCCTAGAAGTTAAAGCATAAAGCTTAGAGGATGAGCTCTTGCAACCTCTTTTATAATGGTAATTGTGGAGGAGACGGGGATTTCCATAACAATACCAAGTTGTCTAACACTACTCCTGCAGCTACTCTGAGGTTAGGTGGCAGTACTATGACTCTTTAGATCAAGTACAGCGGCATTAGTTTCGAAAGTCACTGCTGATACCATGGAGAGGCTGGTTTATGGTTGGGGGCAGTTTGTTGTCCTATGGATTTTGATGGTCCACGTGAAAATCTCGACCTGCCAAGTACCTTCCTAAAGCCAGAGCTTGCGTCCAGCGTCTGTGGACATTGTGGGGTGTTTGAAAGGCAGCCTGGGCCGGGTCTGCACGTCTTTTATTGCAGCCACGGTTTGGGGGAAGAGCAGGCCAGTTTGGGGAGGGTTTTAAACCATCCCGTAACACTTGGGTGGCTGCAGCTGCCATCTCATTTTTTCTGGATTAAGTTCGGCGGAGAAAGAAGCCGCCTCATTTTCTGGTTGTCATTTGCCCAGGAAGTAAAAGCAAATCGTAATGAGGGCCTCCCAGCAGGAGAAGCTCCTAACAAATGAGAGGCAGATTCTGAGTGACAGCCGGCTGCCGCCCCGGTGATAAATGTATTTTCATAGGCGGCCGGCCAAGGGCACTTTGTGCTCCCGCAGAGTGCTGCCGCTCGGACCGGGCACCCCACCTTTGGGCACGGGGGAATGGCCGTGCCTGATGCGCAGCTCTGTTACTGTAAGGTTGGAGATTAAGTTAGAGATTTTATTAAGTTAAAAAAATGTAGTACGTGCGCTTTGACTTTATCTTGATATTATTGAGAAGCCACTTGAAGGACAGGAAGAAAATTAATTTAAAGATGCAGATATACTCTTTTTCTCAGTACGGTCCTGAAATTTTTACTGCAATTGTTAGTATTCCTGGAACTAGCGTAGAAATTAAATTATTAAAGATACTGAAACTGCTTTAAGTTAATAGTATTTTAGATATTTCCACTAAATTGCTTGGAAAGTAGGGGGTTCTTTTTTAAAGTGCTCGTAAAAACCTCTGAAGGGCCATCTTGAAAGAATTCACTTTTAGTATGAAAAATGAATTTAAATATCAGGTGAAGCCGTTTAGTTTTGTATGGCTTTGTACCCCTTTTAAGTGCGTTTATTCTGAAATAAGTAAATATTGTTAACTCAAAGACTGATGTTTTTTCCTCGTCGCAATTTGGGCTCCATGTACGTTCTGCAGGGTTTTGCACCCTGCATTAAAATCCAACTTCTAATTTTTAATAAAAAAAAAAAAGAAAACTTTATTTTTTGTGGAGTCAGTCAGTGCAGGCTGCTGCCGGGGGAGCTCAGAGAGGTATAGACACGCCAGCATGGCCCGACTAACCAGGATTTTCCTTGGGGCTCATTTCTAAGAGTGACTGATTGCTCAGACCTACCTCTGTTTGTTAAGATCTATTCTAAAAGCATGTTATTTTTATTTAGTTGGGGAGAAAAGTAGAGGGAGAGTTACTTTTGACGTTAGTGCCAGTGATTCTCAGCTTAACATTTCAGTTCTTTGCTGTTTCTTATTAATCTTTGCCTTTAGATTTCTGATTTCTTTCTGTCGTGTAAACTGTGTTTGTGCCTGCTTTGGGGAGGCTGTGCAGATCTCCCCAGCCTGGCCGCAATCACTGCCAGTGACTCCCCGCCGGTCCATGAAGGAGTCGCAGAGTCACCTCCTCCTTAATCTTCCAATAACCATCCTCTCCCAGCGATGGGCTGTGTCCCATGGAAAGCTGGAGCTGATCATTTCCTGCTGCTCCGTGCTAAGAGCGGGCACGCCATTCTGAGGGTCTTGCTTATCTGTGGCAAAGCTCTGCTCTCCTGTGTCCCTCGCCTGACGGGCACTGGGAGGGCAGTGCTCTGGGCATGCCTTAGGTACGCTAATTCCCAGTAAGTGAATGCTTTGTTTTGCTTTAGTTACAGCATCCCCAGAGATTGGGGGTATAAATATCTAATAAATAATAAAGGTGGTAAAATATTAGTGTGTCTCCACAGCAGTACATAAGTTGCTTTATCAATTTAAAGTATGCATTCCAGTATATTTATGAAAATAAAATTGCCACAGTGATAAAGTGATTATTTTTTTATGTCACCTTTTAACAGAATATTGCAATTCAATGTAGAGTTTACCAAATATTGGACTTAGAATTAGGTTGTCATAGCTTCAGTATATCATGTGTTACAGGACAGCCGCGGCGGCAGGTGCAGAAGTCAAATAGTCTCCCAGGAGCATCCTCCCATTAAAAACCAATTGCTGGGGCAGAGGGAAGCCGTGCACAGCTGCTCCGCGTCCCACCGCCTCCGCGCTAATTCTCTGCCTTCTTATAACTGATTTGGGGCCGGGAAACTGCAAATGGGAACTGGGAAGCCCTCCCCAGGAAGGGGGGTTTGCTGGGCTCTCTCTGTTTTGAGGCATTAGTGCCGCAATCCATTAATGCAGTGCTCGGCATCAGCTCAGCTGCCGGGCACCAAAGGGATGGCACAAGCCGAAGATTTGGAATGAGCAGCAAGAATTTGGTGGTGGTAGGCATCCTCGTAGGGCTGGGAAACGGGAGATGAGCATTGCAACGCAGGCGTTCAGGCAGCGCACTAAAAAATAAATCTTGGCTTGAAAGGATTAGCATCAATTAGAGAAGCACTTCCTTTAAATAACAAAGCAGATTAATTCCCTTAAGGATTGTACTTATTGGAACACATTTTCAGTAGTAAAAAGAGCAACAAGTGTGCTAGTACTATTGATTTTCTACCTTTGTATTACCAAAACATATTTTATTGACAAGTATTACTTGCTTGTTAAGTGCTAAAGAGTTTGATGGGTCTAAACATGGGATCATCTAATTAATTGCCCTTTCAAACTTCCATCCTAAGCTGCGGTGATTACATTAAAGGGATAGGTTTAGGGCTCCTTCGGAGTTCACTCGCCTTTTCCGTGATGAACAAGAAATGAATACATTAATGGGTACTTAATATGTAAGGCTAACTTCAGATGCAGTATATCATTCTGAGTAGGACTTCATCTTTTAATGTCCCGGTGATGGGTACAGCAGCACTGCTTTTGTTTTTGCAGCCTAATGTTACTCAATGAACATTACAGAGTCTTTGCTCAGTTAAGCCCTGCCAATTTAGCGTTGGCCCAGAGCCTCTTAAAAGGCTCTGAAGCCTCTTAAAGAGCTGCTGTTAGGTAGTTTTGAAGGAATACTTTGTGGGTGCTGGGGGAGCGTGCTTCCCTGCGGGATGGAGAAGCCCCTCAGTGCTGCGGGAGATGCTCTGGGGGCTGTACTCCTTGGGGTGTGAGGGGACATGAGCTGGGCCACCGGGGTTTGCCCTTTGTAAGATCCCCAAAGTGTTAGGGAACACAAAACAAATGAGTCCATCTTGTGTGAAGCCTATCGGGCAGTTAGTAAACAGTAACCTCAAGTAGCGAGTAAATAAAATCTTAATGGTGACTCTGGCCGTGGAATGAGCGAGTAATTTTCCATCGTGTTTATTGTATGTGTATATATTGTTGGATATTGTGAAAACAAGTGTTTGGTGCTGGTGAGAGCACAGCTGGGATTCCCTGAGGTCCCGGAGCGGCCGGCAGCACAGCCAGGAGGGAGTGTGGGTCTGCCATGGGTGCAGGAGGGTGCACTGCCAGGGCCTGGGATGTGGCATTAAATACCCTCGGAGATCGGTCGCAGCTTGGGCTCTGCCGCTCGGCCTCGGAAACATTTGTTGCTGGCAGAAGCTGTGCATGGGGATGTGTGGAGCAGGGCTGTGTGTCGACGATGCATCGCCATGAGAAGTGTGTGGTTCAGATAGTGGTTCGAGCTCTAATCTGAGAAAATACTAGGTCCTGTCCTTTGCTGGAGTAACGAGGGGTGTAACGACCCTCCCGTGCCCACCGCCTCGCCAGCCGGAGGCTCCCAACATCCAGCTTACAGCCTCCTTTGGGGGGTGTGAGTATTAGGGTCTTTAAAAATAAAAATCCTGTTAAGGGCACATTTATGTTGGTATTCCTGACAAATTACTCTGGTTTAAAAACTGGATTTGGCAGGGAATGTGTTCGTATGATGATTTAATTCCACTTTATTGGCTAAGCAGCTGTTAGAACGCTTAAAAGGAATTGTCATGGCATTTAATACTGATCAGCAAGTGCTTAAGTCCCGCCTGATAAGACATTGCAGTGGGGTGCTTTCGTATTTCAGGTTGGTCACAGGCACTTATGTGTCCTGAGGAAAGGAGCACAAGTCTTGTGTGGGACATGGCTGGGGTTACATCCCTGCCATTCAGCACGTGCTGCCCTCCTGAAACCCTCTGCAGAAGGGCTTGGCTTGGCCCCTCAAGGGCATTTGCCGATGGGCACAATGACACTCCGAAAATGAGTGCCAGAATAACAGAAAATGCAGGTGAAAATGAAGAGGTTTTTCCACATGGTATTTCATTTTTACTGATGGTAATTGTTACCCTCAATCTTGAAAAAAAAAATGGTGTCTAGAATTTTCTATACTTGTTCATTTGTGTTTGCTGAAGTCTTTTAAGCATCATCACGGTGACAGGTAATGAACCTTTGCCGTTCCTGTTCTCTCCCCCTCTGTCCAGACTATCCACGGCCATAAGGGACCCATAACGGCGGTGGCTTTCGCCCCTGACGGCCGGTACCTCGCCACCTACTCCAACTCCGACAGCCACCTCTCCTTCTGGCAGGTAAGGATGCGGGTCCATGCGTCTGTCTGCATGCACATCCGTAATGAGCTCAGGTTTGGGACATCCTTTCAGCATCCTTCAGTAACAAACGTAAGGAAATGCCAAGCCCCTGTGTTGGTGGAGTCAGGGAGCCCCGTGCTGGGCTGTGGAGCTGCCTCCCGGCTCCTTCCTCACACCCAGGGCAGGAAAGCCGAGGCAGAACCGGTGTAAAGGGGTCTGCAACACAAGGAGAAACTGAGAAACGTTCTGTGGAGTGCCCAGAGGCTTGTTTTCTTTAACATATCAGTCTTTTTGTTTGTAATCTCGTGTCAGTAGGAATGGTTTTGTCAGTTCTAGGCTGCTGCCTACATTCCCCAGAATTTTTGTCTTCCTTCAAATGGCTTTAGAATTTAAAAATTTGTTATTTGAAAGCAAGTTGTCTGGTCAAGCGACGTGCGCTATCAAAATCATCCAGTCTTCCAGTAAGCAGGCTGTAGAGCAGAGCTCGGCGTGCCCGTAGGTACCAGCTGCACTCCTTAACACACTTCCCCGGCTTTCTCTGGCAGTCAGTACTTCACAGGTGCCATAAAAAATTGGTAAATTATTACCCATCGCTATACTGAAACAGTAAATGAGAACAGCAAGAATCTTCATCGGTTACATTTATTCAATTTGAATGCTTGGGGAAAATCTGGAAAGCAATCAGACAGGACCTTTTGGAATTGGCAGGGGGAAAAAAAAAGAAGTCAGGCAGAAGTTTTAAATTGTGACCTGCCACACTCTTCCAGGTGCATAAACCTTCACGTTCAAGTGGCTCTTACATAAAGAGTTAAATATACCTACACATTTAGTTTTAAAATGTGACCTCGTGCACTAGTGATTTTTCCCTTCTGTGTTCTATTTGGCACTATTATTAATGCAGGAAAATCAGTAACATTAGTCATCTTAAAAGGGTTATTACTCAAGATGATTTAAATTGTGAAAATGTCAGTGGTGCTTGCATGCTCCCTGCTAGAGATGCCATGATTTACACTCTCTGACACCGCTCCGCTGCCGAGAAGAGCCGGGAAAAAGTAATGGCTTGTACTTTGTCCTGATCAGAATTCAGGACGTGGCGTCAGCAATAACACGCCTTAAATGTCCCAGGCTTTGCCAAGGTTCCACGGGGCACGTCTCAGGGCTGCTGCTGCTGCTGGAAATCCCAGGGCTGCCACGCGGGAGGGTTTGTGAGAGTAAAGCGGCGTTTCAGACAGTGTAGGGGTTTGTGTGTCTGGGTGGGTTAGGTCAGAGAATCTCGTGTTTAAAAACACGGGGGATAACTGGCCTGCTCTCCAAAGAGCCTAACTCCACAGATGGCTTCTGAACGGCCTCTTCGTCTGCCAGGCAATAAAAAACCTCTTGCTGTTGGGTTTGCTCTGTTCCTACCTCTCACGACAACTGAGCTTTCCTCTGCCTATCTTCAGTTCTAGGGCTGTTATAGGTTAGATAAATAATATTCTAGAATAAATATAATCTTATTCATGTTTTTTCCTTACGTTCTGAATGTATATGCTTATGCTTAGCGTGCCTTTATTAATTGCCCCCAGGGAGTACATATATTAGTGTGCCTTTCTTAATTGCCCCCGAGGAGCCCAGTGAGACATGCCCCCGCTGGGTTCATCAGGTCTCCTGTCGTGCACGGTTGTGTGTGGTGGCCATTAGCCACCAGCCAGCCCAGCCAGCCCTCAGCTCCCTCTCCAGTAAATGACATTGCGACTCTAACAAATCTGTAATTAATCGGGGCTGTGCCGGGGATGGGGGGGGTTGGAGTCTGGGCGGTGTGGCGGTGACCCTCCCCAGTGTGCAGGGTGGGTGACGGGCGGGTGTCCCCGCAGATGAACACCTCTCTCCTGGGGAGCATCGGCATGCTCAACTCGGCGCCCCAGCTCCGCTGCATCAAGACCTACCAGGTGCCCCCCGTGCAGCCGGCCTCGCCGGGCTCCCACAACGCCCTCCGCCTGGCACGCCTCATCTGGACCTCCAACCGCAACGTCATCCTCATGGCTCACGACGGCAAGGAGCATCGCTTTATGGTCTAGGGTAGGTCCCCCCGCGCCACAAACCCCTTCTTCTCTCAAACTTCCTCCTGATTCTCCCTCTCCCTGCCGGCTCCTCACTCCGGTGGGCTCCTGCCCACCCCTGCGAGGTGGCCGCGCTGACGCTGGCCGCTTTTCCCTTGCAGCCGGGAGGAGGAAGGTGACGGCGGCGCTGGGGAAGGTGCTCCTTGCCTGGCGCAGCAGAATCTGGGGACCGGTGACACTGAGGGCGTTCCCCGGCCAGCCCCGCGGCGGCAGGGATGCCACCGGGCTCTGCGGGGGGGCTGGACCGGCCCCCGCCTCGCTGGCAGCCGGGTTTGCCCAGCAGCCCTCATTTAACGCGTCTTTTCCTTCGGAGACTCTGGCAGAATCTCAGTGTTTACCAAAAAGGCTCGTGTTTACATGTACTTTCTCCCAGTGACCACTGAATGATGGTGGGGGATGCCTCTGGGAGCGCCTGGGGGTCGGATGGAGGGGTGGGGTGGGGAGGGTTGAGCTTTGGGGGGGTGGCTGCCCGAGTTCTGATCCACAGGGCACGTTCCCTCATCCAAAAAATGTCCCGGTTTTCAAGTGAGGAAGAACAGTAGTCCATGTGTAAATAAAAATGGAAAAAAATCTGTTGAAGATGGAGTAGCAAACTTGAAAAAAAGGAGTATTTATATATAAAGGTGTTTTTTGCTACCAATGCAGGTATTTATTTAAAAAAAAAAAGTCAAAAAGCTTTTTTTTCTTGCACAAGCTGCTGCCATTTGTGCCGGGCAGCGATTCCGCACACCCCGCTGTGCCACCCCGTGCCACCCCGTGCCGGTGTCACAGCCACCAGAGGGGAAGGACACAGGCCCCGGAGGGAGGCGGCACAAATGGCATCGGTGGGGAGCGATCCCGGCAGGAAAAATGCTGGAAAGCATGTAGGAGGTAAGTTATTGGAGTGGAGATACTGAAACGTGTTCTTCAGTGGGAATATTCCTGTGTAACATCAGCTGTGACTGTGTTTCCCTCTTCTCACATATCTAATTTTGTGAAATATTTAATGGTGTGAAAGTATGCTGGTTTATGCTCACAGTAAAGAAAAAAAAATCTATAAAATGCTATTTTATTTAAACATATTGATGTATATGTTTGTATAGCTTTTTCTTTGCCATTTTTGTCTGAAAGGCTCACAGCAGTAAGCAGGCTGTCTTTACATAATGAAGTGAAAATGGTACTTAGAGAATCTTCCCTTCCCCAAAAAGGAATAAATGAATTTTAAAAATAGCTTCTCAATATAAAAAGCATTGATTTTTATTTTTTTTTTTAGGTGGTCTGTGTAGTATACTGTACATGAAAGTGAAATTTACAGTCCACAAGCTACATATCTGTTTGCTGTTTAAAAATAATTAAAAAAAAATAAATAAATTAAGAAGCCAGACATTATAAGACCATTAGGAATGTTTAACACAAACTGCTGTAAAGCAGATCTCTTCTCCGGCGGGAATGTAGTGTAGAGTGCAGAGCTCTGTAGTAGAACAGCAGGGTCTTTTCTAAGTGAACTAACGCAACGTGCATGTACATGGTGTTTATACAGATCTAAATGTAACCCTGGAGATCAAAAATAAAAGAAAATAAAAAAAGAGGAGGGAGCGCCGAGGTGCTCTGTCAGCGTCCCCCTGCCCCAGTCCCAGGCACACGTTGGGATCCTGTAGATATTACATGGGTGTGTGTTGGGAAATAAAGCGGGGCCCCGGCGGGGATGGGGTTGGGAATGGGGATGGAGATGGGGATGGGAATGGGGATGGAGATGGGAATGGGGAGGGGGTCCCAGCAGTGAGTTCCTGGCTGGGACAGGGGCAAGCAGCTGCAGTCGGGTGTGTGTTGCAGTGGTTGTGTTGAGCGAGCAGTGCGGTGGATCTTCTGGGATGCAGGAGAGTTTCCCTCCCGGCCCCGAGGGCGAGAGGTGGGTTTGCTGGGGAGTCGTGTCCCCCCTCTCCCATCAGAGTCCCCTCCCCTGGTTAACCCCAACCTCCCGGTGCCTCCTGAGCCCCGTCCCGTGCCGCTCTCTCTGCTCCGGGCTGTGCTCTCGCTCCAGCCTCAGCTTTTAGTGCTTTATTGATTTGTTAGTGCCGCCTTTGGGCTCGTCCTTGTGAGCGTGGAGACGTATGTGGCTGCGCTGGCAGTTTACAAGCGGGAGGTGACATGATGAGACACCCGTGTGAAAACGTTGCCGTGATTGAAGTCCCCACGTCTGGTGAACGGTCCCAGGGTCTGCTTCTCCAGCAGCTCCTTGAGGAATCCACCCCCCGTCCTCTGTGTGTGCAGAGCTGCCCGCTGTACCTGCACTCCTGAGATGGAACTGGGCTGTACTGGAGAGCGCTGGTTTGGTGCTGTCAGCCCGGTGGGGTGTAACCAGCTCCCGGGCCGGGAATCTGAGGTCTTTCCAGCCTCTGAGATACTTGTCATTTGAAACACCAGCATGGACGGGAGCAGGACGAGTCCCCAGGAGAGCAGGCAGGGGCGCGCGGGGGCTTCACCCCTCGTTACAAACGACGAAGGCAGGAGGGCGCTGAGAATACAGGTCTCTCTCCTCCCCCAGCCGCGTGCCCCGGCCAAACTGGGGGGTGTTTGCCCCTGGCCAGAAGTTCCCTGCCACCCACGTGTGCCAGGCGATGATGCTCCTGCCTCTGGCCCGCCTTCCCCCCAGCAAGTCCCCGAAACAAATCAAAGGGTGAGGTGTTTCTGAGGTGCAGTGCTGGAGGCATTGGATGTCACCTGGATTTTGGGTTGGAATGTGCCATATACGTTATTTTTAAACCGGGGGGGTGTGTCCCTGCAGAGGCCACCCTGGGGCTGAGCCAGGGGCGGCAGGAGCCGGGTCAGACACAGCCTAAATCGGCCTTTAAAGCCAAAACCCCCTGAGGGAATTGTGTGAATCCTCAAATGTTGAGGTGTGTGAGTGCGTTAAAGCGTGGGGGGCTGCGGTTCTCCCTTGCAGGGCAGGCGTGGGGGGCACGGGCAGAGCCTCACCTCTCCCCCCCGGCAGCGGGCAGAGCCCAGCCTTGAAAAATCAATAGGTGGGAGCCAGGAGGGAAATATTTCCAACCTCTAACTAGAGAATGTATTTTGACAAGGCCAAGATAATCCAAGCTGCACAGGAGAAAGAGAAAAGAAGACTCATTTTTAAAGCTTGACACTTCAAGGTGTTTTTGTGCGATGGTTTAGAGAGAGCATCGATACCTACAAATACCAAAGGTCAGAAAGAAAAGCCAGAAGAATTTCAAAAATCAGATGCACCGCTTTGCTGTTTACTTGGCAAAGCATAAAGTGTTAGATGTGTGCGGAGCTGTGGTCAAACGCAGCGAGCTCCGTGTTCCCGGCCGTCTCCTCCTTTAACAGAAATGAAAATATACTAAAGCCTAAATTATACCTTAAGCAATTTACCTACAAGAAGTGCGCGCCTGCTTCCTGCTATACGTCTGCATTCGGGGACATTAATTGTTTTTGATTTGGCCTGATTGCATTTTGATGCAAAAGAGATCGATTTTTTATTTTATTTTATTTTATTTTTTTCTTTTTCAGTTAGGCAGCATCATTTTTTTGATAATTGAATATCTGGCTGCCAGCTGGGGTACGGCGCGGAACCGCTCCGCAGCGCTTTGGCCCTTCTCTCTGCTCCCCCACCAGGGGGGCCTCGGCCCCGGGCACCTCCTGTTTCTGCAGGGGGACTTGGGGAAAATGGTGGTGACGGTGCTGCTGGTGGTGGTGACGGTGCTGCTGGTGGTACCCGCGGTGCTGCCAGTGCACGGCAGGGGCACCGGGAGCCACGGAACGGTCAGGGGGTCCCCAGCCGAGCCCTTGTGGCACCAACCCGGCCCTGGCTGCGACTCTGGGCAAGAGGAGCCACAGAGGAGGTTGCCCTCCTTGGCTTAAGGCTGTGCTGGCTGGGGGTGGCCGTCCCACCTGTGGCCAAGGGGTGTAAAATCACATCAAGGCTAATTATCCCTGACGAACAATTAGGATGTTGCAAAGAAAACTGCCCTGGAGTGTCACATAAAGCCAAGCAGCATCTTGCAGGGCCTTGGGAAGAGGAAGAGGAGGGACGCGGTGCTCGCACCACAGCTGGAAGGATGAAGGATGGAGCGGGATGTTCATGGCAGCAGAGGAGCTCCTGGCCAGAGGTAAGGAGGGGCAGAATTGGCTGGAGGAGATGTAGCCTGGTCGGGACGTTCATTAGGGATGGAGGGGCTGGACCAGCTTCAGAAGGTGCTGGGGAGCAGCTGGGCAGCGTGGAGGGATGGATGGATGGACAGAGGGATGGATGGATGGACGGAGGGATGGATGGATGGATGGATGGCTCAGAGGAGCAGAGGCAGAAGGAAGGGTCAGATGAGATCAAATGGGAAGGTGCTCCCTTCCCCAGGTTGAAAGAGCATGCATTAAGGCTGAGGGAGACCTGCCAACCTGCGAGAAGGTGATTGAGAGACGGAGCGACGGGCTTGTACATTATTAATTGCGGAGGCGCGATCGTCTCCCAACTGTCACGCAGTGTTCTGCCTCAACTGAGGCCGTGGAGATTGGCTGCCCGCTAATTAGCGTTATTGGGAGTGAGATGCGGGAAATGAGAGGTCACCTGAGATTTATAAGAAAAAAAAAATCCAGAAAAGCTATACCGGGCACTTCAAATTTGCTGTTTTCTGTTAGGTTAGGCAGGAGGGAGGGCTCCTCTGCTCTCCCGCCCCACGTCTGTGCCACCCTGGTTTCAGCCCGCGTTCCCGGCCTAACGCGGTGAGGGACCTCAGGAGGGGCCGGTGCCCGGCGCTGGGCAGGGACAGGGCTCGGTGGGGCTGCCAGGGAGCCCAGGAGAAAGGGAAACTGGGATTTCCTCCATTGTCCCACCAGCTCTCCGGGCTGTGCCCGGCCTTTAGCAAACCCCAAAACTCTTCCCGCGGTAATACTTCTGTCTCAACAAAAAATAAAATATCGGTAAAAATCTGCATCAGAGCCTTCAGTGTGATAAATTGACACTTGATGGCAATAGTTGCCTGGAGTGCTCTTTGAACAGGAGGGCTCCTGGGGAACTTCCCTCTATCTCTGATGTCTGAAAATTAAAAATTAATCCTGTATGAAAAATTAAAAGGTGAAACTTTCTGCTGCAGCAGCATAGCTTTTTGAATGTTGATTTTGTTTTTTTTAAAACGAAGGTGGAATGACATCTACGGGAAGATCACTGTTGGTTGTTACATTTAGAATATATTATTTTAATTGATTTTTGTAAATTGGAAACCTGTTTGCAAAGGGCTGGAGCAGCTGAGAACGGGGGGAGTGGGGTGTAGATATCTATTTACTGAAGTAGCTGACTTTAAGCAGGCATTCATTCACTTCCATAGAGCTCCTCCCAATTTACAATGCAGTAGGAGAAAACGGATGGGTTTGTCACAAAAACAGTGATGGAGTCTTCACATCTTGCAAGTTTAAATTTGATATTTATTAATTTTAAGAAAAAGAAAGCAAAACCAACCACTTTCTGACCCCAAGGAGCACCTCATGCCCCTCGCTGCTCGGGCACGTGTCCTCGCTGGAGCGAGGGGCAGAAGGTGTTTTCTGCCTTCCCCTCTTGAAGGATAACGTTGGCCCATTTTTAATGCTCTTGTTGCCCCAGGAGGATCTCCACGGTGGACTTCATGATCTTTCAAGACAGAGGTCGTGTGGCAGCGAGTCGCAGTGCGGTGCAAAGCGCCTGGGAGCCAAGCGGGAGCCGGGTCAGCGCTGCCGGGCGGCAAAAAACACCTCTTTCTGCTGTGGGGACAGAGGAGTGATTAGGGACAGGCGGCGTGGCACTGCCGTGTCTGCAGCTTGGCCAGAGAGGGGATTAGAACCCCTTCTAGAGCAGTCCCGGGGCTGGTGCGGAAAGAAAGGCAAGTGGAGTTCCCCGCTGGCTGGCTCCGGGCGGAGGAAGGCGAGAGGGAGGAGGATGAGGGGCAGCAGGGACCCCAGCGCCCGGAGAAGGGCTCCTGAGGCTGAGCAGGACCCTCACAGGGTCCCCGAGCCCCGTCTTCAGCCCCAGGTTGTGTTTATTTTATGAGTGGGCTGCCAGCTGGAGCTCAGGCCCCAGCACAGGCTGCCCTGGCAGGGGGTGCCCCCTCCATCCCTGGAGAACCCCACTGGATGTGGCCCCAGGTGGCCGGATGGGCCTTCTGCGGGGGTCACACCGGGTGGCCCCGAGGCAGGTGGCTCTGGGGCCTTGGGAAAGGGTCTCTGATGGCCCCCGAGGGGCTGGGATGGGAAGGTAGAGGCAAAGGGGCCGTGGGAGAGGGCAGGCGAGGGCTGCCTGTGGTCCAGCAGCGCGAGGGCAGGAGCCACACGAGCCCGGGCAGTGGCCGGTGTGGAGGGGGGAGCCGTGGATTGGGTCTCAAGGTGACGGCCACCTCTGACTCCCCCAGGTCCTCTGCCACCGCTCATCCATCTTGCGGCCGCTCTCCCGCAGCCCCGTCCCTGCGTCCCGCGAGCCCCCGCCATCCATCTCATTGATTAAAATCTGCATCTGCCCCGGAGCGAGGGGAGCCCCTGGGGAGGATGAACGAGCACCTGAGAGTCCTCTGGGCTGGGGGCAACGCGGGGGTCTGCGGGGTGGGAAGGTGGAGAGGCTGTGCCCGAGGTGGGGGCGTCTCCCTGGGGTTGGGGGGCATCTCCCTGTGCGTTGCGGAGCTGGAGCTATCAGTGTCTCTGCTGCCTCTTCCTTCCAAACAGCTTTCCCTCCTCCATGGCTGTTTTCTCCCCACCCTTCCTCAGGAGGAGCCGTGGCGGTGACGGGGTCCCATCCAGAGCCCCAGAGGGGACAGAGGCAGGAGCCATCAGCCCGTGCACCGTCACACGTGTGCCCGTGAGCGTGTGCGAGGCTGGAACAGCATCTTTTAATCACAGCTATTTTAAAGAATGAAGCGGACCAGAGCAGAGATTAAAAGCTAACCTGACACGAAACCAATCAAAGTTATCAGCAAACCATTAAATTGCTTCCAGAAATAAAACTCGGCAGGGAGAGAGGTGAGATGGAGGTGCCTCCCCGCTCCTGCCCTTCCCACCCCATCCCTTCCCGCCGCAGCCCCAGCCCCGGGCTGAGATGGAGGTCGTGATTTTGGCGGGGGCTCCATGTCATTCACCTCCTCGCAGGCAGCACCCCCGGCTCCCCCAGGAACCGCTTGGAAAGGGATTTTCCCCAGGTACCGCTTGAGCCTCGGTGGCCCCGGGGCTGGGTGGCACCGACTGATGCTCACCCTTGGTAGCCCTGGGGCTGGGTGGCACCGACTGATGCTCACCCTTGGTAGCCCTGGGTGGCCAGGGCTGGTCTCGTTCAGGTGGCCCATCGGGAGCTGGAGCGCACCGGGGAGAGGAGGGGGCGGAAGGTCTGGGAGCGGGATCTGCCGTGGGTGCCGTGGGGCTGGGCTGCCCCGTGAGCCCCCCCCGCCAGCCCCATTGATCATTGCGGGGCTGTCAGGTGGTGCGTGGATGGGAGCGGGGGCCTATTGATTAGTACTAGCCCGCTAAAGGTTGAGGAGGGGGGAGCCAAGCCCCTTAAAAAGCCGGCGTTAAAGCGGCTCGTTCCCCGACACGGGTCTGTTTAAAGGGAGCACAATATTTGCACCCGTGGCTTCCCCGTGACAGGGACGGGCGTTTATTTCGGAGGCGAGGTGTCCTGCCGAGCGGCCGGGAGGGGGACAAAGGCACCGAATCCGGCACCCCCCGCCCCACACTCAATCTCTGCCAAGCCCCCTCAGCGCCGTGGATTCTGCCGGCTCTCAACGGGCCGCGGTCCCAGGCGGGGGCTGCGAGGGCTGGCAGTCAGGGGGAGGGCGGCGAGATGAGTTCCCATCAAGTGCACTGGCTTGGAAAATGGGGAAAGTTTAGGGTCAGGCGCAGGCGTTCCCGGGGGAACGCTCGCCATGGGAAACGGGAAGCGGAGCGAGCTGCGGCCGCCGTGATTGCTTGTTTCAGCGTCAATTTTCTGCACCTTCCCCTTCACTGAAAACATCCACCTGCTCGGGGAGCGCTGCGGAGCTCTGGCTGCGGGAGGGGGCTTCTTCCCTTTCCATGAGCCGAACGTTAATTAGGGAAGCCGTGGTTAACCATGGTTACGCCACCCCACGGTTAGTGGGAGCACTCCGCACCATCCACGGATAAGTTAAAGGAAAGCGTGGCTCCCTGCTCTCATTTTCCTCTCTCGTGTCCGGGTGTAGTTTTTCCCACAGAAGAGATGCTCCGGTGCCGTGCAGCAATTCCTCTGGGCGTACGAGGCTGCAGGTGAGGCCCATAGCAACTCCCTCCCGGCCCGCTGTCTTACGGGTGACGTAGGGTATTTGGAAGGAGCATAAATGGAGCTCGTCAGCTTGGAGCCACGAGCTGCCTATTGGGGACAGATAATATATTCCACGGGCAATGACTGGCAATCGCTCTGGTTGGGAGGGGGTGACGGCTGTGGCCGGGTGCCCCCCGTCACCCCTCTTGCAGCCCTCCAGTGCCCCAGCCCTCGCCGTCCCCAGGGGGTCGGGCAGGGGCCGGGCTCTCCCAGCAGCTTGGGAAGAAATCCCCTTTCCTGTGACTTCGGATGGGTGCTCCGGTACCAAGAGGGCGCAGGTGGCACCACACCATCGGCTTCCGTGTCCTCCACCGGCCTTCGGTGCCCCAGAGCCCAACGGCGATGCCCCAGCCCCGTGGGAGCCCCAGGGCTCGGCCAGAGGCAGGATCCTGCCGGTCCCTGGCTTCCACCTTACACTTTTAGAAGCCCCTCTGTGAGGCAGCCGACACCGAGCTCTCCCGGGCAAGGGGATCTGCGGGGGGATTGTTTACAAAACAAGGGTCCTTCTCCCCTTCCCTCCCCGGGGAGGCGGCGTGGGATGCCGAGGGATGCCGAAGGTCACCGTTCCCGGGTCAGAGGCCCGAGTCACAAGGGACTAAAAGAGATGAAATATCTCCCTCTCCAAAACTGGAGCTTTGGAGAATTAATTGCTCCCTAAACGTGAAAGCTTTAAACGATTGCCCTCCGTATATGCCAGATTCATCCTCCCGCCCTCGCTATTTGTCTCTGCAGGGGAAAATATTCACAGATGTTAGAAAGTATTTCTCCTCCTGTAAAACACAGTCAGCGTTACTCAGAACAGGGGCCAGCTCCAAGAAGAGTTGGGGCTCTGAGAGCCCCCACGACTTCGCCTCCGAGCATCTCGTCCAACTCCGCTAAGGATTTAAACACACATTGAAATTAATCTGCTGGATAAAACCTTTTCTCCACAGTCTTTCATTAATCGCCCGTCCTTCCCATACTTCCTTGTAGGAAAATAGATTTTTAAACCTGTCAGATGTGGTTTTGTGGGATTCGTTTTGTGCCTTTTCTGTCTGTTCTTCTGCGCTGCCAGGAGGGAGAGAGACAATTAACTGATGTTTTAAAAATGCAGAGCACTCATTACTGTACTCAGCTAATAGATGTGAATTATGTAACTATTGGATGTGCTTAGGGTATTAAATATAGATTTTTATTTTGGGATATTAGGTTTCCCAGCAAGGCAGGGGATTGACACAGCTGAAAACTCAGTTCCCGGTCCTATATAAAATAGGTGGCTACAAAATCTGCGCCCAAATTTGGAAAAAAAAAAGAACAACCGGCAGTAAAACTGGTGTTAGAAAGCTGTATTTGGCTTTTTTGAGCCAGGGCAGCCCGTGCTGGGGTAACCGTGCTGGGCATTTGCGGGGGCGATGCTGCTGCGGGGAGCAGGATGATGCCCCGTTTCTGGGAGCTGACCCTGGCCACGTGTGCTGTGGGGACCCCCAGGGACTCCCCGGGACCCCCCAGGACCCCCGAGGACCCTGCCGGGCACTGGGGGCAGGCGCTTTGCTCGGAGAGCTCAGGAGAAGGAACGTCCCTGTGAAAGGTTTGGGGTGCCGACAGAGAGGGGCTGCTCTGCCCCATGTGGGGGCTGGCATCGTGGACAAGTGCCTTCATTACACAGTTTTTAGACAGAAGTTTGCAATTCGCAGCTAAATGCCCCAATTCGGTGCTCTCAATTTGTCCACTCTTCTTTTCTGGGTTAATCTAAATCCTGGTGGGCTTAACCTGCCCCGGCCAAATGCCGTCTGCTCCGCTCGGCAGGGCTCCCTTCGGCCGGCACGGGGGGCTTGTCCCCGGGGCCACCTCCCAAAGTGACCACTGGCGTGGGAGGGGGCGAGGGCAGAGCCAGGAGGGGCTGTGGGGACGGTGGCACCAGGGGGTGGGTGAAACGGGGATTGAGAGGCTCTTTTGTCAGGAGGAGGAAGCCAGCCTGCGGGGTGGACGTGCTGCGGGGAACGAGTGGGTCCCGAGGGTGCGGGGAGGGGTGACACGGTGGCTGGCAGGGACAGCAGCAGAGGTTGCCCACTTTGCTGCCAGCCCCCGGGGCTGGATCTCCCCCCCTTGCTCCAAACCAGCCTCTGGTTTGGGTACAGGGCATTTGACAGTTACCTGTTAACCTAGACATTGGTATTTCTGCAAAATAAAGCAGAATTTGTGTTTTCTAGAGGAAAAAAAAAAAAAAAAAAAGCTCAACTTTTGGGGCTATTAGTAAGCTTTGCTGTTTTTCTGCCTCCGTTGCAGCCACCCTCCGCAGGACACGTGCCCTCGGGGACCAGAGCCAGCTGTGCCCACGCCTTGGGAGATGCCTCGTCGCCTGAGACAGGGATAACGAGCCAAGCCCCTAAGGATGGCTGGTAAAACACACCATCCCAGCCACGAGAGAGCCTGCGCCTTCGGAAAGGTGGAAGCTGGTTGAAGGGTGAATGGTGCGTGAGGTGGCATCAAGATGTAAGTATTTGTATCCCCCACAGGAAGGGTGGCTGCTGTGGGGCATCCCCCAGGCCGGGCTACCCCATAGCAAAGGCGTCAAAAAAACAATTGAAAGAGTTTTAACCTAATTACCGTACTTCTGGCCCAGCTCTATTAGCTGCCTGCTTACTGGTTTAGGGGGGAGCCCGAGTCCTGGGCAGGAGCAGTCCAGAGACAGGAGCCAGATAATGAGGGATTGGGAATTACTTGTTTGGCTTTGCTGCCCAGGGTGAGGCAGCCTGGGATGATGCTGCACCTGGAGGTTCAGAGATGGGAACCAGAAGGGCAAAGGATCCAGGAGCCCCTTTGGGGTCTGGCCTGGGCTAACTAAGGAAAACGCAGCGGTTTCTAACACAAGCTGAGATTTTTTTTAAAGGAAGCAAATATTACAAATATGTAGATTTTGAATTGTAAATTGGCAAAATAGAGCACGCACAAATTTGACTGCGTCTGCCCCGCAGCCGTCCGCAGGGCGTTAGGTGCTCACCCAGGGGGAGGGGGACGGGCGTCCCCTCGGCGTCTGGCCAGCAGACAGCAGGGTCACCCCTGGGTGGCCGGGGGCACGGCCGGGTCCAGGCCAGCCCTGCTCCGAGCTGGCGGTTGGGCTGGAGACCTCCAGAAATCCCTGCCAGCCTTAATTATTTATGAATCCATTATTTCAGCCGCGCAGCGAGACTGTGCCTCTCAGCAGTTCTGCCTGGGCCGTGGCAGAGGGCTGGGGACGGCCCGCTCCTCCGCTCAGCGCTTTTTCCAGGTGGGCACCTCGGGGTAGGGGATGATCCCTGGCGTGGACACCAGTGGAGCCGCAGCCTGCGCCCAGAGCTTAGGTTTGGTGTGCCACCTGGGTCTAAACGTGAGCACGATGTCCCTGTGCCCGCAGCTGGTGGCTGTGCTGGGCAGTCCTTGGGCATTCTGTGGTTCTGTGATTCTATGAAGCGGTTTCTCCCCCATGTTTGCACACCAGGGGGGCACCCAAGATGTGAACGGTGCCCTGGGAGAACGGCTGGAGGCATGGACCTCGCTCCAGACAGACTGCTCAGAGCCAACGATTACAAAAGACGGCTTAGGTACTCACAGAGATCATAGAATCACAGAATTCCCTGGGTTGGAAGGGACCTTTCAGATCATGGAGTCCAACCATCAACCCACCGCTAACAAACCCACCACTGACCCGTGTCCCTCAGCACCACGTCTGCCCGGCTTTTAAACACCTCCAGGGATGGGGACTCCACCACTGCCCTGGGCAGATGTTAGGTTATATGGTCCACCTTCTGGCACTCCTGTAACCTTCACGGAGAGGCCTGTGGGCACGGGCCATGGCTGGCAGAAGGCAGCAGCCATGCCCTGCTGTGGGGTGGAGAAGCCCGTGATGCCGTGGGGAGCATGAAGGGTATAAACCATCCCGCTGGCATCCCTGGGGCTGAAGGATAAACGGCTCCGCGTGGTGACACCCCTGTTACAATGTCAATTGGCGGAGGGGTTTGGTGGTGAATTGTGTGATGGGGAAAGCACCATGATTCAAAAGCTGTCACCACGAGGAACCTCTGCTCCGTGTAAACAGCGCACAAGTCATCCGCTCTAATAGGATGCAAACAACGTTGTCATGGACCAGATGAGACAGGTCGCAAGTCAAGCTGTCATATTCCAGGACAATTGAATTGATTTGTGTTTGCTATCTTGTTCTGTTTCTAAATGGTTCGCATGGAAAAAATACGAGGACGCCGAAGCTGCCGCGGCGCCGGATTCACATCCAGCAGCCCCAGCCGGGCCCCTCGCTCCCACCTCTAAATGTAGGGTTTGGGAAACATGGTAGGAGAGCGGGGGGGAAACTGCTGCACAACCTTCATCCGGGGGCAGCTGCCCGGCTCTCCGCTCTCCGCAGAATAAATGTAATTCATGGCTCTGGTTCCCAGGCTGGAAGGGCTGGGAAGGGAGAGGACGTGCTGCAGGCGGAGGCGGGCGTTCGGTGAGCACCGAGGGGACCCCCGGTGCCAGGAAAAGCACGGGTTAGGGGCTCCTGGGGACAGTCTCCTTTGTTTCCCGCGTTTTTGAGATGAATCCCTGAATTTCAGCCTTGTTTTAACTGCGCTTGAGGCACGCACCGAAGCACGCAGGTGTCTGCAGCCTTACCTTGCCCTGCATTTTCTATTTATAACCTGTTTTCCACCCCAGGTGAGGATGTGCTGCAACAGTCTGAGGGCAGGTAATGCCACCCGAGCACCCGCTCCTTCTGCTGGAGGGGGGACAGGCTGGGATGGCCGTGTCCCTCTCCAGGGCTATGGAGGTTCCCACCCAGGGCCGGGGGGTCCTGGGACCCTCTGCCCTTGGTCTGGAGGACGAGCCTGGGAAGGGCCCCGAGGCTGCTGTGGGAGAGAAGGAGCTGATGGCTGTGCTCCTTTTCAACAGAGAGAAATCTATACGCGCACGGTGACATTTTTAGGGCACGCTATTTTTGCCTTATGAGTGGGCTGGAAAAATCAGAGTGGCTTTCAAGAAACGAAAGCACCTTATTTATTCTGAGAAAATAGCTCTTACTGATTAACCTCAAGCTCTTCCACCGTGTCTCTCGTGACATAAGACTTAATCCCACGAGATCGAAGGTTAAAAGGACAGGTTTAGGGGGGCAATCTGAAGATGCTGCAGTGGAGGGCCAAAATGGGTTTTAGAGCTGGAAGCCTCTTGCAGCTGCTGAATGCAGCGATGTGCTGTAATGCTGCAAAACGGTTACCCTGCAGAGTAACCACCCCAGAGCTGGAGTCCTGAAGCTGCTCATCAGCAGAGAGCCATGGGACACAACCACGGGAGAACTTACAAAAATACATTCTCCAGCGGAAACTAAGTGGGGCTTTAGATGGACAGCTGAAGGTGGGCAAAGGGGCAAAAGGCACAAAATGAACTACCCCAAACTTCTTCTTAGACTTCATTTGCGCCAGAGTTTGCAAAATTTCTCATATGCATTGATTTTTTTTAATTTTGTTTTTTGCATGAAATTCCATGAAATTTATGACAATTCTGGGAAGCGAAAAATGGCACGGATGGCCCGTCTCTGGGGGTGTATATACAGAGAGGAGAATTTAGCTCTTCCAGCCTTCTCGCGATGCAGAGACATACAAACTGTGGTGTGGAGAGGCTCCCAGACTTTCTTTTTCCTTTTTCTTTTCTTTTTTTTCAGTGGGGATAATAATAACAGTGTCAAGGACACCATTCAAGTTGATGCCTGGAGAGCTATTCAGTATAGACCTATTTACGGCCATTATAAAATGCCTGTGGATAGTTCAACGACCGATTTTCAAGAGTCTTTTTCTACCTTTTGAAGGATCAGGAAAATCTATCAAACTGGAGAAATTAAGCTATTTTTCTTCAGGGGAAGAGAAACAGAGTAGGGAGCTTCTCACATTAAAATGCTGCCGTAGATTCCCGATGAATGAAAAATTGGTCTGCATAATAATGAGCCGGGAGATGGATTTTTAAACGGCTTAAACCCACTCTTCACAGCTGCCGCGGCAGCGTGGGGGATTTGGGGCGACCTGCCTGGGTTTTGCCGTGTGAAGTTGAAAGATCGCCCTTCTCCGGGTGGCTGGCAGTGGATTTTTCTCCTCCTCCTGCCCGTCAGAGCAGGCAGGGAGCAGGCAGGGAGCAGGCAGGGAGCAGGCAGTGCTCGGGGGATGCAGGCAGGCACAGGCTGGGCTTCAAAGGAGCATCAAACACCGAGTGCGGCGCGACCAGGGCTGTCCTTCGCATCGCCCAGGGTGAAGGGCAGCTTCTGCTGTGGGGGATTCCTCTCGGAATCCACCTTTGGAGGTGGCTGAGCCATTTTCCCCGCTGGCCAGCTGCCGGTGCTGGGGTACCCGTGTCTTAGGAGGGGCGAGCATCCTGAAGGCTGGAAAGCCTCTCGGAGTGGAGCACACCTCGACGTGCCCTTGCCACCGCTTCCCTGCCTCGCAGCTCTTCTCCGTGCCCCCGCTGTTCCCCCCGGCTCGCTGCCCGTGCTGCCGGCCGCTAACACGCCACGCTCGAAAATATCATAGGAAGCAGTCTGCTTCGGAAAAGTGGGGAGTTGGAGTAAGGCGTGTTAATTGCTTGCAGGATAAAAGTCGATCGATATGCTAAACAAACAACTCCGCGCTCAAATGGGCTCCCGTCACGATTTTGTTATCACATGCTTGCCCTCCTGCCATCCCCAAGCCGGAAATGGAAGCCCATTTTCTTTTCCAGTGCCTTAAGTTACGTTTAATTGAGTGGGAAAGACATTTATTTTTTCCCCTTAAAGGACACCACCTCAGCCTGGGCAGCGCTGGCTGAGCCCCAGACCCCTCCTGCTCCGTGGTACCCGAGTCCCAGAGATGCTGTGGTACACGGTGTGTCCTCCTGTCCCACGCAGCTGGGGATGCTGCTCTGTGGTACCCGAGTCCCAGAGATGCCCCACGGGGCTGGGGGTGCTGCCCTGTGTTGGAGGACCCCCGTCAGGGTCCGGCCTTTCTCCCCGTGCCCATGGAGCTGGCTGTGCTGCGCTACGGGGACAAGCTCGTCACAGGGAAGGTGTGCTATTTGTGGGCTAGGTTTGACCGCAGGCTTAGAACAGCAACACCAGTTATTATTTTTAATTTTTATGACACACCAGTCGTGGTTCACATTTCTTCTTTCACAGAAAATCTGAAACTTCACTTTCAGTTTTCAGGAGCTGGTTTGCAAGAGCCCGTTGCCATTTCTCCTTTGCTTTCCAGCCTAACCCTGCATAGCAGGTTTCCCTTTTTTTTTGTTCTTTATGAGAGGTAGCGATCGATCGTGTCTCTCTTACAAATCAACAGTATGTACAATGTGAATATTAATAAATAATGACGTTTGGATGAAGGGGATTTGGATCCGCCACATGCTCTTTGGGTAAAATTCTTTACTTTAAACATTAGCCTTTGCATGTGCCACTTCTGCATTTTATTTTCTGCTGCGGAAGATATTGCTTCCCGTTAGACTGTGTCTAGGAAACATTTTCAAGGCGTTCCTGTGGGACGGTAACTTGGACGGTGAATTTCCACAGCTGACACCGTGCTGTAAGTGCTCCAGGACCTGCAGCCTCATCCTCCTTCGCTCGCTGTGCCGCAGCCACGGCCCCGGCGGGGGCCAGCAAACGCCCCGGGCCCTCGGCCAGCCCCGTACCTGCCGGGAAGGCAGGGGGGAGCATCGGGGCCCGGGGCCGCGCTGCGGGGGGATGCTTCGCGGCAGGGGCTCGGTTTTACAGCACGGCAGCAGGTGTTTGCACCCCTGTGGGTAAGGGGAAGGCTGAGCCGCTCTGCCGGGGCACATCTGGTTGCCCAAATGCCGACGGGGGCAGCGTTTGGGGTAAATGTCCCCCCCGGGTGGGTGCCGTGGGGAGAGGGCTCTGCGGGAAGGTGCTGCCTGTGTCCTGCCCCACACCGCCACCCACAGCGGGTGCCAGAGGGATGGGGAGCAGAGGGGGAGCATCTAGGTGGGCAGGACCGTGGGTTTCACCAGGCTACGGCAGGTAGAAGGGCAAGGAGTCGAACTGGTCTGGGCCTCCCGTGTCCCTGCAGAACCCGTCTGGGGACAGGGGTGTTCCCGGTCCCACCAGACCGACTCGCTGCATCCCACACCGCAGGGCCCTCCCGCAGCACGGGGCCCCCGGGGTGGCTGTCCCAGCCTCGCCAAGGTCACGGGCAGGCTTGTAGCTCCTGGCAAGCTAAGGGTAGCGTTACTGTGATTTCTGTCGCTGCTTCCATAGCCTCCGGGTGCATTTACTCCAAGAGGAACTGGAAGCGAGGTGACTGGGAAGGCTCGGGGGGTACCCTTGGGACGCACGAGGCGCTGCAGCCCAGCAGCTGGTGGTGTTTGCCAGTGCCAGGCTCGCTCTGAGCCAAAGCTGAGGTCCCTGGCCAGACCAGGAGCCACACTCGTGGCCAGGCACAGCTCCCATGGTGGCACAGGGGTGCTGGGGGTCAGGCAGAGGGGTGGCACAACCTCTGCTGGGGAAGGCATGGGAAGACAGGGTGTTGCAGCACGGGACGCAGGCACAGCTCGGCAACGCTGTCCCCGAGAGCTGCGTCCTGCCCCATGGGCGCAGATGTCCCCGTGTCCCCCACATCCCAGCCCCTCGGGACCAGGGCGTACCCGGGGCACTGGGATGTGCTGTGCTGCTCTGGGGTTCCCTCCCCTTTTCCACCCTCTCCCAGCTGCCCAGTGCCTCCCGCAGCACCTCCAGCAGCCAGGCAGACACTTCTAGCTCCCCTTCACCTGGAGGGGAAGGGAAAATCCTTTGCTCCTCGGAGTCAGGCAATAAGATGTCACTGTCACCAGCCCTCTGCCGGGTGTAGCAGCCAGGGCAGATGCCCCCCTCACTCACACCCAGCAGTAGACGTATGCACTCACATCCAGCTCACCTCAGGAGCTGGAGAAACTGAGGCACGGGGCAGGGCTCTGGCTTTCCTTGGGGCACAGGGGGCCGGAATACCCCCGGTGCACCCCTCTGCCCCGCAGGAGCCATGGCTGCTCCCCCCGGCTCCCGGCGGGATGCTCCGGGGGGTGAGGGCTGCCGCAGGGCAGGGGCTGCACGGGGGGGAGCGGGCTGGGGGCTCCCCTCCGAGGAGCCGTGTCCCCCCATCCCGGTGACGGTCCCCGCGGGGCAGCAGCTGGCCGATCCCGTGGGAAAGGCGCGCTGGCGTGCGGCCGCCCTCCCCTGCCGTCCCCTTTTCTGCCTCCCTCCCGTGGCATGACTTTGTTCTTTGTTAAAAGACACACAGTTGAGGAGATGCAGCCGCTCTTTGTGCCAGCAATTTGAATTTGACCCTTTCCAACACCAAAAATCAATACTCCCGTGGAGAAGCAGTGGGTGCTATTTTTCTAAACCCTGTTTACAGCAGTACAGTCCTTTAAGGCAGATGTTATCTGCTCCAGAGTCCGCTGCATACTTTACCAAATTTTACAAAGCATTTTCTGAGCACATAATGACAGTATTATCTTTGTCCACCTGCTGAGAGTAGCAGTGGGCTTACAATAAATATCTGCTTCCGAGACGTACAAGTAAGAGTCCATCTTATCTGTCCAGATGGGGGAAAAAAAGCCCCTAATTTACATCCCAGAAAGCACTGGGGTGTGACAAAGGTCATCGGCTGACACTGTACCCTCAACTGGGATGAAAAATATATGAGCCAGGACCGCATTGTTTGGAGGGGAAGATAACCAAGGCCAACCGCTCCTGCCACCTCTTCTGCTTTTCCAGCCAGTGATGCCACCCAACCCAGCCCTCCGTGGTGTCCCCGGGGTGGCGAGGGGTAGGGACGTGTCCCCGTCGGAGCATCAGACTCGCTGAGGATGTGTCCTCGAGGCTGCCCTGGCCGGGGTGACCTCTATGGGAGCCCACAAAGAGCTTGGCCAAATTTGTATTCCTCCAGCTCAGCTGTCAGCACTCTCTTTTATTCCTCCACTTAATTTCTTACCACCCGCCGTGTTTGCACAGGTCCTTTCCCCGAGGCTGCTGGGATACCTCCGCGTGTCAGGGACGGTGGAGCAGGAACACCTTCCTGGGTACCAGCTGAGCTGCTGGCATCAGCACCAGGCTCAGCTGGCCACAGGGAGGACCACCCCGTGGACCCATCCCTCCTCGGGGCAGCGCCAACGAGGTATGTTTCAGTTTCAGATGGTGAATTTCCCTTTCTGGGGGGATAAAGCCTTTTCTGTTCTTCCCAGCACACGTGCCACCTCCCGTGGGACACGTGGGACCTTGCTCCTCCTCACCGGGGGGCTCCCTCCGTTTCCTACATTTCCAGGAAATTTTCTGGGCTTTACCAAATACCTCACGATTAGCCACTTAATGAGCTAATGAGGCAACTCTGGCCGGCTTCCCCCGCGTCTGAAAGCCCGGCAGCATCCTCCCTCCCCCGGAGGCAGACCCCCCTGTTCTGCTTCTCAGCGCCAGACCGAGCGAAAACCGCCCCCGGCGGGTCCCCGGAGGCAGCAGCCCATTACGGCGCGGCCAGGTTCCTGGAATTAGTCCTTAGATTAAGAAACGCGGGCCTGGAATTAGCAAAGGCGCGTGCCGTGCTGAGGCGGCAGCGCGGGGACTCCCCCGGGGCCCGGAGGAGCTGGGGGGTCCGGCAGGGACAGGGACACCGGGGTGGCTGCTCGGCCCTGGGGGGCACGGAGGCTCCCGGCCGCGGGAACGCATCCGGCCACCCCACTGAAAATGAAAAAAGGACAAAGAAAAATGACTGGGGAGTCGGGG
>JAHREE010000192.1:180795-194902 GCA_033628505.1 Tringa tobata
CAGCGCCAGACCGAGCGAAAACCGCCCCCGGCGGGTCCCCGGAGGCAGCAGCCCATTACGGCGCGGCCAGGTTCCTGGAATTAGTCCTTAGATTAAGAAACGCGGGCCTGGAATTAGCAAAGGCGCGTGCCGTGCTGAGGCGGCAGCGCGGGGACTCCCCCGGGGCCCGGAGGAGCTGGGGGGTCCGGCAGGGACAGGGACACCGGGGTGGCTGCTCGGCCCTGGGGGGGCACGGAGGCTCCCGGCCGCGGGAACGCATCCGGCCACCCCACTGAAAATGAAAAAAGGACAAAGAAAAATGACTGGGGAGTCGGGGGGGGGAATATAAAATCATTACCAAAACTCCTAATACAGTGGGAGAAACGTCAATATGAGCGCTGAACTAATGGGCCAGTCTCCTCAAAAATTTTATTATCTCTGAAGTTTTAAATAATGCATTGCATTCAGATCGCGGATGTCCCTCCTGACATTAATCTTTGATCTTCCAATTCAGCACAAGGAAAGTGGTAAATCAGAGATACTGACCCTTGTCTACACATTTTGCAGGTAGCAATTGATCAAAGATTTATTTATTAGCCAAGCCGTGATTGATTTATGGGAGTTTTGCTTGATGGAGTTAATTACAAACAGTAAGTTACTGTCCTGGCTGCACGGGCAGCCCGGTCCTGCTGCCGCCGTTGCGGGGGGATAACCCCGGCAAAGCGATAAGACACCGGCTTGTGCCCGGGTCCCCCCGGTTCGGGATCGGGTACCAGCAGCAGATAAAATAGTTATCAGCATCGATCATCAACTGGAGGCGGAGCCGGAGGATTTGGCAAAGCCAGAGCTAAAGCGTTGCTTCCTCGGGCTGGGCTCGGTCAGGGCTCCATCCTCAAACACCAGGAGGAGGTGGTTAAATGGCGACTTGGGCGTGATGCTACAAAAGGGAAAAACGTTTATGTCTCTTTCCAAAACCAACACAATATAGGAAAACGTTTACATCATCTTCTTGCTCTCCCACCAGCTTTTCAGTGTAACTTTCCAGCAAAGTCAGCGCCTCGGCGAAGCACCCAGCCCTGTCTCGGGCATTTCGTCCCATAGCACGGCTGCCATGGAACGGGCAGTCGGAGTCAGCTCTCCTGCCTGTGTCCCCTCCCAACTTTTTGTGCCCCCCTCCACCCCAGTGCACCCCCCCGGCAGGGTCCCTTCCCTGGGAAAGGGAGCCAGGAGGCAGAAGGGAAGGAACCACCTTGTTTCTGAGCCAACACACATCTAAAAAATTAATTTGGGGCTGGGGTTTTCATGATCTTGCGGGAACGAGGCACTTAACCCAAGTGAAATGCTGGTGGCTTTGACATCTAAAAGCTCTTTTAAAGATCCTAGTCTTAATTGTTCAGGTTTTTTTTTTTTCCTACCTCCCAGCTGTAGTTCAGGCTTCCAGCCTTTCCAAACAAGTTTATCCATCCTTAATTACCGCTAAGAAAGTGACCCCGCGCGAGCCCCGCTGCCGCTCTCCTCTTGGCTGACAGACAACTGCCAGCCAGGCAAGAGCTACTAATTAGTAATTGATAAATATAAGTGTGCTGTCTTCCCCGAGCAGAGTCCCGCTTGACGACAGTAATTAATTGTCCATTGATCCCCCCAGGTTGACGGCAGCTCTGCCGAGGTGCTTCTCAGCCGCCGCCGCTTGAGGTGAAGGATGCTGGTGGGGGTCCAGGGGTCCACGGTGCCCGGCTGTGCCACGGGAGCAGGGATGCCAGCCCTGCCAGCCCTGCCAGCCCTGCCAGCCCTGCCTACGGGGCTCTCTGCCTTCAACCAGCAGAGCGTTGGCCAAGGGGAGCGAGGAGGAGGGCGTCAGGAGACCACCCACCCCGGGGCCAGCCCCGCATCCCCCTGAGGAAGACCATCCCACAGCCCAGTGACGCGGCTCATCTCAGGATCGGGGTGTCACGTTGAAGCCTAAACAGAGCACTTACTTTAATTCTTCTCCTTTCTCCTACCCTAGCAACACCGCGTGCGTTCAAGCGGTGAAAAACTAAAACCATGCAAAAAATGAGTAGATATTAGAAAGGATGCAAAAGGCCCTGGGCGTGCAGAGGTTCGTGCACCGTTGGCTTTGTCCCTGTGAGCAACCCCGGCATGTTCACACCTTCCTGGGACCTGCGCTGGTGGCACCACCCTCAGCAGGAGGGAGCGAAGCGCCTGCGCGAAGAGGAGCTATTCTTGTGCCTGCGGCAGTCGAGAAGCATCTGCCTTCACCAGGAACAAAAAATGAGGACTAACGTGCTCTCCCGAAAATAGATTTGCATTTTGTCATGACCCAAACACAATTTTTCCAAGAGGAAAAACAATCAAACCACAACAAGCCAGCGTAACTAGATCTTTAAATTACATCTCCCAAGGCAAATACTTGAAACCCTCAAGTGTCAGTGCCGAGGTTTTGTGAGGCTCATTATCACCTTATAAACTCCCTGCAAGAGAGGTTATTTCCTGCCCCGGCGGTTGGTTTCTCATGGAAAAGCTGACCCAGCCCAGCAGGAGCGGGGAGGACAGACCCTGCAACGTGGGAACCATCTCAGGGTGGCTGCTGGGGACACTGCGGGGCTCGGTGACGGCTCGGCCGGGTGGCGACACCGGAGGGTGCATGGTCCTTTCCAGGAGGACTTCCATCCTCCACCCCAGGCCCAGCACCCCCTCACCGCAGCACCGAGGTGCCTTGTCTCGGCCTGGGACCACCCGAAACATTCCCCAGGCCGCCCTCGAGAGCGCCACGTGCACGGCCACCATGCCTGGGTCCGTCCCCTCCCACTCGCTCTCTCGGGTTTTAATTAATTGTCTTCCTATATTTTTTTTTCCTCCATTTGGGTCACGCTCCCCAGCGCCGATCTGTTTGATAGCACCCCGGGGAGCCTTTTGTTCTGAATAGGTGAAAAATTGTACCCACAAAAAGAGTTCCCCCTCCGATCAATTCCCTCTAACAACTTTATTGATTAGCTGCAGTAACATTTTTCATTTATTAATTATGAAGAAGATGTTCCAGTGATTTCTTAAAGTTAACTGTTGTGTTTTCCCCCCCTCCCTCAGCCCTCCCAGCCCAGCCAGGAAGGCTCTGCCGTGCGGACCCCAGCACTGTGGGGACGGACACCGCTCCTCCGCGTGGACCTGCTTGGTAAGACCTCAGCCAGCTCATCTCCTGAGAGCAACAGGGACTTCGGGTGCTTTTCTCCGCCTGGCACGAGTTCTCCAATTCCTCCTCTTTGGGAAAGCAGCCACCAGCAGCTCTGAGCACCCCCTTGGCTTTTTACTGGTTTGGGAAATCCTAGGCTGGGTCAGGGACAAAAAGTGATGACAAAAAGTGTCATCAGAAGAGGAGGTGCACCCTGGAGTACGGAGCGTTCCCTGGAGAGGGCAGAGAGAGTGGCTGGCACCATCAATTAGGACTCCAGAAAGGTGACGTGCCTCGGCCAGTGTCACACAGGAGGTCTGAGGCAGAGCTACAGATTAAAGCTGCTGCCTCACACCTGCCAGCCTAATGATTTAATCACCACACCATCGCTGGTCAACCTTGGAAAACCAATTTTGCCTCCGTGCTTTGAGGGTTTCCACTGGATGAACACAGAGGGAAAGAAACTCATCCTGATAAAGCCAAGCAACTCCGTCAGCATGGGGGGAGGGAGGCAGCGCTCCGGCCACCCGCAGCCAGCACCGGTGTCCCCACCGTCCCTGCAGCCACCACGGCCAGAAAGTCATTTACAGGCAGGGATGGGAGGCCAAGGTGGTTTAAATGTCCCCAGTGAGGGATCCTCCACGTCCTTCCTCAAGCACCGTGCCCGCCTACAGCTCCTTGCTCCCATCTTTGCTTCAGCCTGGGGAACACGCTGTCCCCAAAACTGTCTCTGTCACCGGGGGGCTCGAGGGCATCCATAAACCAGGGTCAGGCCATAAATTGAGAGCAGGAGTCGATGGAGGGCAAGGAAGCCCAAGAGCAAGCTGGAAGGAGGAGTAAGGAAGGGGAAGGAAGGTCAGAAAGAGGGCAATTAAGGAAATGCAGCACAGAGAAATTATACAAGAGAGGATTAGAAATGTACAATTGGTGTCGGTACCTGGGAACATAAATCACAGGGGGCTGGAAGGAGATCACACATTGCTGAAGGAAACCTAAGGCTGATAGCGGACTGATTATGAGTTTGAAATATGGCACGTTGGCAAAAAATCTGCGATGATTTATCTCCTGTCAGCGGCTATCCCGGGAAGGTGGCAGCCCTTTCCCATACAGCTCTTCCGAGACTGAAACTCCAGCGCTGAATTGATTTCCGAGTCTACCAGCCTGTGCTCAGCTGAAGATGGTAACAAATAACACAGAGAAGAGAAGGAAAAATTAGGAAATCAAAAAGCAGATAACAGTCGTGGGAAAACAAATGCAGCAAGCGCTCCCTCAGCACAAGGGACGGGGGACAAACGGAGATTTGGGTACCGGTTTGTCATTCACACCTCTCTAAACAAATATAACCCGGGTGATTACCCAAAATTAGCCTTTAACAGGGTACCATGGGTACAGAAAGGTTTAATAACTCAGTTTTGCAGCCCTACCCAAACCCACTAGCGATCACCAGTCCATGGGAAAGTCCGAGGTAAAAATCTGTGCTTTTTGCAAATACGTGTATCTGCAAATAGAAACTGAATACAAATGTAAGTAATAGCAATACGGAGTCAGAAGACGGACTGGATATCTGGATTAAAATATGGAAGGCTATCTGAACATGTGCTATGTGGTAATTACAAACCCAAGGCTGGTAGCAGCTCCTCGGCATGGTTCGGGGAACCAGCCCCCAGATCCAGCGTGGGGAGCCAGGAAGGAGGACCTGGAAAGGGCTATTAGACGCTGCAGGGGCGGTGGGAGGCAAGTCGGGAGCCTGAGGAGAGCTTCAGCAGGAGCTGCTGGCAAGAGGCATAAACCAGAGATGTGCAGTGGCAGGAATACAGCCGAGAGTGGGGAAAATGGAGAAGATGATCGATACCTGAAGACCAGGGGAAAAAAAAAAAGAAAAAAAAAGAGAGCTGTGAGCAATTTTTATTCCTGACCTGTGCAGCCAGGGGCCTGAACTGAAAACCTGTTTTCTCTTAGAGAAAGTGTAGGCGTAGTCAAAAGATGAAACAGATGTAAATGAGGGCATCGACTGCAGCGTCTCTCCAGCGCGTTCAGCACTCCTGAACCCCTCACGCTGCCAGCCTGCAGGGGGTCCTGCCACAGCAGCCTTGTGTCCCCCTCCCAGCCCCGTGACCTGATGGCTGTCGCTGCCGCTGCCCTGGAAGCGGTGAAGGCAGCACGACTCCCCTGGGCTCTGGCAAGGTCCCGTGGCCAACTGTGACCATTGTGTCTGCCAAGCCCTTGCCCAGGAGCCGCGTCACGGCTGTGCTTCCACACCACGGCGTGGCGGGAGACACGGCGCTGAGCCCGTCGCACCGGGACGATGCGAAGGCAGCAGATATATTTTCATAAAACGATATGTAGAGCTCAGGTTAAAGAAGCCGTGCCTAGAGATGGTGGCTGTGGCTTGCGTGTGGTTCATCACCACTAGCCTAAGGCTTTGTGAGGTCCTGAGCATCACCAAAGAAAGCGGATGGGGAACAACAATTTTCCATCTCTTCCGCAGTAACAGCAAAATGCGGAGGGGAGAGCTCAGACCAGGAGGAGCTGTTGCCATCACACAGCCTGTAATTACGGTGCAGGACTTGTTACCAGATGCTGGGGCTCTCGATCAGACCCCGTGCTGGTGGGCAGGCTCCAGACTTCCAGCTATGGGATCCCGCAGCCCCTCCAGGAGACCCGTGCTGATGCTTAGCCATCCTCGCCATTAAGAAAATTCCTGACAGTTCCCGGAAAATTAACCTAAATCTTCCCCGCGTTTCATTAGCGGCGATGCAGCACCTCAGGTTTCCTGCTGTCCTACTTCCACGCTGGCTCCATCTGGGTGACAGGGAGGTCAAGGGACCGGCTCGGCCAGCGTCACCGAGCGGCGCGCTGGCACAGTCAGGATTAGAGCCGGGGAGTCCCAGGGTTCATGGTCTTCTCCTGAACCAGCCTGAGCGCAGGGCTCCTGCTGTAAAACAGATGGTAAGGAAAAATGATTGGAGGAGATTAATAATAATACCGATAGAAAACCAAATCGAAGGGATCAGGACATAACAGAGGGGGCTGAACAATAATTTGATGCCTCTGCAGTAAATGAAGGGGACAGATGCTTGCTTAAATTTGGGGATTAGGTTTTGTGGAGTAAAGAAGATAATAAACGAAATGATTACAGTATTAAAATGTTGGTCCTGCGGTGGACAAGCAGTTTAGAAAGACCCTTGTCATTAAGAGCCGGGGAGGAGGGGATGACAGGTCCTTGGGAAGGGCAGGGCTGACTCTGAGGGCACTGCTGGCCAGCTGGGGTGGCGGTGCCAACGTCCCCAGCCCAGCGGTGTCCCCCTCGCCCCCCGGCACTGCCTGTCCCTGCCTGTGAAGGTGGCAGAGCCATCCCTGGCCCCTCTCTTCTGCCTCCTGCTGGGTCCAAGCGGGGACGTTCCCATCCAGAAACAGGGAATCTGGGCCCGGGATGGAGCGTCTCAGCACCCGGAGGATGCTCGTGGCCTGGGCTGCTGTCAGGCAGGGCCCATAGCCAGAAAATGCTTGGAAATGCCTGAGATTGTGGGAATGGCTTGAGCTGAGTGTGTAAAACTCTGAGACACGGGCTGGGTGCTGCAGCTGTTTACTTGGAGACTTATTTGAATGCTCATGCAATTAGTAAAATAATAAATAAGAGATGTGAGAGAGGTACTTTAGCCCGGTGAAAACTCATTCTTCAAGGGATTCCTGAGGCATGGGAAGAGGATCCTTTTGCTACAGTTTTCAAAGGAAAGTTTAGCACAACCTACCTCTGTTCTTCTTTTTAGCTGGCTCTGCTGCTATTTGGGCTTCGGTTTTGGTAAAGGTCACGTCGTTTTAGTGGGGCAGTCGGGGTGTATGACTGGAATCATAGTAAGGGGGAGGACCAGGTTGCCCAGCCCCATGGGCAGGCTCAACCCAGCTTCAGGCAGGCTCCAGGGCTTCCTCAGACCCCCTGCTCCCCACAAAGCTGGGGCACCATCAGCTCAGCTGGCTGTCCCCAGGCTTTACCCTCAGAGAGGTACTCTAAAGAAATAGGTGCTTTGGGGCTTTTTTTTTGTTGTTGTTTATTCTTTGCTTTTGTCACAAGCTTTGGGTGAGGAAACGGCCTGAGTGGCACCGCTTGTCCTCAGAGCTAGACCCAAGGTGGGAACCCAGCCTCAGACCTGTAGGGGTGGCGATGGAGATCTGGAGAGGCTCCCGCCGGCTCGGTGTCGCGTGCCGTGCTTGGGAAGGTTGGTCCTGCCCCCGGGATCCGGAGGGACGGCTGCTTAATCCCTCTCTTGTTCTCCTTTTTGGCTCTCTGCTCATTGTTAGTCTAATTGGTACATCGAGGTTTATGATAAAGATCAAGCCCACCGGGTAATGGCAAGTACTGTAGCTGCCTGGGGTTCATTTGCTGCGGTTCCTGTGTTTATTATTGCTAGAATTAAATAGTTTCCCATGGAGAAATGGCTAATGATGTCACTAAAATATGAGGAGGGAGGAGGCAATTACAGCTGCTCCTGACCTAGCTCTTCTGGCTCAGGCAAACAAAACAGCCTCCTCGGCTGCCCGCGATGGAAGAGGGGGCGGCGGGGGCTCCCGGGGAGCCCGGGGGGGCAGGAGGAGAGAGGGAAGTGCTTTACGAGGGGAGAGGCTCCTCTTCGCGCACAAATATCTAAAAACTATTAATTTCGGGCAGCAGCTAGGAAGAAATACATGAAAGGGAAATTGATTTCTATTTAAATGGTATGTTTTCATCACCTTTTTTCAGAGCATGAACATTCATCTTTGAGTACCTGTGCTAATTGATTTCAAATGCAATTCAACACAATCACTGTAGAATAATAAATCTAGGGGCAAAGAAGTAAAGGGAGGGATATCGGCTGGAGGATGAGGCTGGGGAGAGGGGCGAGAGGCAGCGTTGGGGGGCAGCCCCCCGTCCCCATAGCCCCAGCAGAGCCGTGTCCCCATGCCAACAGCCCCATATAGAGCCCGGTCCCCACGCCAACGGCCCCGTGGGGGCAGCTACATCAGCCTTTCTTCAGGACAAAAGGTAGGCAGCCACCCTGCGAAAGGTGGGCTCAATCCCATTAGAGGAGTCATTCGGGGATCAGGGAGGTTTAGGGCTAAGGCAAAGGGTCCTGCTAATCCACCTAAGCTCTGGGAGAGAGGAGATTACGAGGGACATGGGGCAGGGCACGAAAATCGGGAAGGGGAGCCCAAGCTGAAGACAGAGGGGACCTCACTGATGCTGAGCGATATCTAAAGGGTGGGTGTCAAGAGGATGGGGCCAGGCTCTTCTCAGTGGTGCCCGGTGCCAGGACAAGGAGCAACGGGCACAAGCTGGAACACGGGAAATCCCACCTGGACACAAGGAAGAACTTTCCTGAGAGGATGGCAGAGCCCTGGCAGAGGCTGCCCAAAAAGGGAGCGGGGTCTCTTCTCTGGAGACATTCAAACCCATCTGGACACGCTCCTGTCCAACCTGCTCTGGGTGGCCCTGCTGCAGCAGGGGGTTGGATGAGATGGTCTCCAGAGGTCCCTGCCAGCCCCTGCCAGTCTGTGATCCTGTGAGCATCCCCGGGTGCCGCAGCCCCCCCAGCAGGTCCCTGGACTTTGAGGGGAGGCGGAGGGGACCAGCAGGTGACAGAGGGGGCTGAGCCACGGCCAGCTCCTGGCAGCCATCTCGCTGTTATTAAGGGGTTTGTGTGCTCCCGCACGCCCCTCGGCCGCGTGGCTTCCGGCATCCTGGGGTGTAAAGTGCCCCGATGCGAGGTGCTGCCAAAGGGAGGGAGCTGAAAGAAGTCCTTGGAGCGCTGGCAGCGTGAGCAGCTCCTCAGGAGCGCTGTTAGCCCTCCCGAGCTCCTGAATTAAATTTATTGCCGGGGATATTGGCTGCAGTGCCTCCCCGCGCAGGAGAAAAAGGTAAATAAAATTTCCTTCAGGCACATTGATCTTCGCCATCGGCTGCCTGATGGCTAGAGAGAAGGTGAGAAACCGAAGGAGATGTCCATCCCGGGGGTGAGAGGGTGACACCGGGGCAGCACCCCCAGCCCACCCCCACCGGCGGGAGGAAGAGCAGGGAGAGAGCCGAGGAGCCAGAAGGAAAGCAGCAAGACCTGAAGATGAAGATAAGCGATAGGTGCCATGGAACACCTACCACGTGCCCCAGCAAGGGCTCCGGGCAGCCCCAGGGACCAGCAGCCGCTGCAGTGTCTTCTGCTGCAGCACGGTCACTGGGACCACAGCATCTCAACACCATCTACAGCAAAGGGCACCGCAGAGGAGACCGCTCTGGGGAGCAACGGCTCGGAAAAACATCTAGCTTTCAGGTGTTTATCCTCAAATAAATAATGGAACATGATACCCGAAAAGCTGCTGTGGAAAAGAGAAAAAAAAAAGGGCTAATGGAAGCCCTGGCTAACTGCGAACGCGGTGGGTGAGGAGGAGGTGAGCTGCTCCTATCTCAGCATGTGGCACTTGTAGACAGATACTGCAGTGCTATAGCCTGTTGTGGTACTTACGTCTCAAAGGGATGTCGAGAAATTGGGGAGGGAACAGAAAATAGCCATAAAAATTGCTTGCGAGCCAAAAATACACTGCACAGAAACCAGCTAAAAGAGCCTGCCATGTTGAACTTGTCAAGAAAAGAGTGAAAGATGCCCTGATTTCAGAATATGGGAAGTTCTGCAGGAAAAAACACCGGGATAACAAGACATCTTTAACCCGAGGCCAGCTCCACGGAGAAAGAAGGCCCCGAATTAAAGCCATGGGTTCAAAGTACCCAAGGGGGAGACAGATTTAGTGTCTTCTGCCAGGCTGGATGACCTTCCCCACAGACCTTCTACCCAGGCACAGGCTGTTGGGCATGACGTAAGATTAACGAGTGAAATTCAAAGACTTTTCATAAATGAACAATCTATGAACTTGAGCGCAGCATTGCAGTGCGGAAGCTCAATAGCAATATTCATATTGAGTTATCTCCCGATTTATGGGGCATAAGATTGACTGGTTTGACTCTCATTTAATCTAAGCCATTTCATACATCCTTGGGAAGCAGACACATGTAGGACCTGCCCAAAGCTGAGATTGTGCCAGAATTATCTATTGTCCTTTTGCACTCCCCGCCACCGGGCTGGAGCCGTGTGGTTTTGCCCACATCCCAGCTGGACAGTTTTGAAGCAGTGTTGTAGAGATGTCACCTTTTCCAAATACACTTGGCTGGTTCCTCCATGCTCCGTGGCAGGGAGGAATCACACTGGGCAGGGCGGGAGGGAGCCGAGGGCTGTGGTGGGAGGAGAATGGTGCTTCCAGGAGCGAGGAACCGCTGTGAGTCAGGACAAGGCTCAACGAGCCCTTTCCTCCCTCTCCGTCTCCCACTGCCTCCTCCTCTCCAGATGAAGGATCTGAAACCTTGCCAGGGAAAGGCTTAAAAAAAAAAAAAGGCAAAAAAAAAAAAAAGCACCCTGATCACTGCTGCTACAATTAAACCAAGAAACAGCTGGAATGCTTCTATCGATGCAGCAGCTGGGACGGTAAGCAAAATACAAGCAGTAAAATAATGGGCAGTGGACAGTCGGAGACCATGGAAAACCTATTGATTGCAACTGGGTCTCTTTTCTGAACAGCAGAGCCATCTCAGAAGGGCTGGGATTCGGGTAATTTCTCGCAAACAATGTACTGCTCACTGTTATTTGTGGATCCCGGAGATCGAACCGAAGCGTCCAGGTCTCGCTTATTTAAGAGCAGACTCTGGTAACAAGGAGCTGGTGACTGCCACAGCACATCAGCTTGCTCTTTGAGGGCACAAATATTTTTGGTTAATTTGCTGTCAAAGGCAGATGGGGGCAGGGGGGGCACGAGGAGGGGAGCAGAGACCCCGTGGGAGCTGTGCTGTGCCCCGGGCAGCCCCAAGAGAGGAACTGAGAGAAGGAGGGCATGAAACAGAGGGAGGGACGTGCTACCTCAAATGCTGGACTTTGGGGTAAAGCAGGGAGAGAAATGGCCACCAGGCCCCAGCTGTGGGTCACTGCACGGGATGGACCCCCGAATTAACTGGGAAAAGGGGGGCGGTGAGGAAGGGTTTGCCAGCTCCTGCTCGGGCACGGCCCCACGCTGGCCAAGAGACCCCGGGTAAAACGTGTTTATGGCTTCACAGCCCGAGCCAGCAGGGAGGAGGGGGCCAGCACTGATTTATGGTGACCGAAAGGAGAGGCCCTAAAACACGGCGTGAAAACACCGGTGTAACAGCATCAGCAAAAAACAGAAAGCCCAAATCAGGAATCGAGACAGTTATACGTTCCCTGTGTCAAAAGAGGGGAAAGTCTCCAAAGTTTTACAGTTAATTTGTGTACTTTGCCGTGGATGCCACGGAAAGTGTAAAAGAACCAAGCACAACCTCGTGTAAAACTTACATAAATTGCTTATAAATTAGCTTATAAATTGCCAACCGAAAACTCTGTGCACCACCAACCAGGTGCTGTGTCTTCTCCAAAATTAGTGATCAATTCAAGCAATTAGCTCCCTATGTTTTGGGAGCTGCCAGGCTGCTGTGGGGCGGGCAGCACCATCCCCAGGCAGGGACATCCTGGCAGCGTGAGGAAAATAGAGGTAGGTATTTATACTATTTATTTGAGCCGCTGACGTTTCTTGCCGAAGGAGTTTGTAGGCAGAATACCTCTCCCCCCGTGGGAAAGGCTGCCAGAGGCACCGGTAGCCCCCAGTCCCCAGTGCGAGCCCCAGCAGCCCAGGGGCATCCCGGAGGGCTGGTACCCCCCGGAGCAGGGGGCAGGCTGCACGCCAGCATCCTTCTGCCTCGCTGGTAACAAAGAGATTTCACCGCCAGTTCAGAGGTTGTGAATTTGATAAACTGTCTCATATTTTTAAATGAAAAAATGATACTTCATCTTTCTAATGACAGAAAACTTGGAGATGGTTTACAGTAATATATGCCTTTTTTAATACATGGCTTGCAATCTCAGGCCAGCGGCTGTATGAAGAATGGAGTAGCAGGCAAAAGGTTAATAGAGCATTGGTCCTTTTTTAATTGAAAAAATGACTGAGGGACCATGTAGCAGACCGAGCAGTAATATTATTACAGGCTGTAAGTACTGTTCCAGAGACTTACTGTTCATCTGGGAGCAGAGTAATGAGCACCGGGCTGTGTCTCCTGCCTCGGCAGGAATGCGGGCTCGCTCTCCGGCAGGTTCACAACCAGCTTGCCTTTCAAAAGGGAGATTATTTCCTAAGTGTTTGTCTTCTATTGCTTCTGTTGCAACCTTTGTGTGTGGCACGGTCCTGCAGGAAGAAATACGCCAAATCACTGGCAAAACTAATTGTTCCCAATCACTGGCACAACTGTTTCCTCCGAATCACACCTGGGTCCCATCGCACCCCACCTGCATCCGCGTGAGAAGGGGCTTGGGGCCGGGCTGGGCATCGTGTTTATGGGATAGGAGGATGCTCTGTGGTGTCTTCTGCTCTAGCAACACTCTCCCAGGTGTAAATCACCAGTGCTGTGTTAACTCAGGTAAACTACTGCAATTTTCACCTCCTGTGGATTGGGCACTGCCCATCGTGGCTGTTTCAGGTCCATCACAGCATCCTGGCACCGGGAGCATCCCATTGCCACGGCCACGCTCCTGCCACCCACCCTCCCTGGCCACGCTCCGGGGGTCCCGGCACACACTGACCCCCCTGCAGCCCTGCCAAGGCTCCCCGAGCAGCTCTCGATCACTCTTAAAGGTGGCCCCAGGATTTTAGCTGCAAATTCTCCCTGCTGGGTAAGTGAATGCACGCTCCACTGAGCGATGCGTGGGGAGAAACCCCCACAGCCCCCCAGCCCTGCGCCTCGTGGGGTTCAGCTCTGGTCCCCCACAGCCCTGGCTGAGGGAAGGGGCTCTGTTTGCACAGACAAAGTGGAATCACTTCGCTTTTCTGCTATAAAACAATTACAAAGCTTTTATACACCGGTCTTATCAGGCTTGACGTGTCTCGTAGAGCAGGAGAAAAATCACACCATTTTGGCCGGTAAAGCAGCAGCCAACGTGCTGCAGGCTCCCACCCCAGCCCGGTCCCACGGGAGAGGGTGTCTGTGTGAGGGTGAAGTGTGGTCCCCCCCTGTGGGCACCCCCAGAGCAGGGGACTGGCACCCAGGGTGGCATCCAGCAGCACAGACCCATGGCCGTGCCCCCCACGCAGGGCTGGGCACACACCTACAGGTGACACGTGCCTCTAGGCCACTCTGCACAGGATGTCCCTGTGCTGCATGAGGCCACCTCCGCGCTTAAACCAGAGGTTTCTCCTCCAGCCATTGGGTTTGAGCCCTGGGGAAAACCCCTGTGCAGCAATAGGATAATAAACAAAGCTGAGAGCACGAGGAAAGGCCTCCCAAAGCCTGCAAAAATGGGCCTTGAGACTAAAACTAGCCTGAAATCCTCTGGGGGAAAGATGCTCAAACAATAAGTAAAAGATGAAACTTGCATAAATGATACTTTGAAAAAATACTGATCTTAACCTCCTGCTTGGGCTGGGCAAGGATGCGCAGGGCTGGCAGTGCTGAGCCCCCGGGGCCGGGGTGTTGCTCCAAGGCACTGAAAACAGAGGAGCTGGGGAGGACGGAGGAGCAGAGGTGGTGGTAGGGGACAGGGATTACTTTCAAAATACATGGATGAAGCAGGAAGCTGGAGGGTTGGGGTCTGCAGGGGCAGCTGGGCTGGGGTGTCCCCATCCCCACGGCCCCATGGTGAGGCAGCAGGGGGGAGGCAAGGGCTGGAGAAACTAAATGGCAATAAATGGGGGGGTTTGGTGTTGCACAGGAGGCCACTAAGTGGGGTAGGTGGCCCTCAGGACTAACTGCAGCAGGGATGCTTTGAGGGCTGTCCCATGGTGCCAGGAACGGGGCATCCGGGAATGTGCTGTGACCCCCCCCCCCCATTGCCATCCCAGCAACAGCATAAACCAATAAATAGGGATAAGCATCGGACAGCCTGCCAG
>JAHREE010000192.1:204530-216188 GCA_033628505.1 Tringa tobata
GGGCCCGCGGTACCGGGGAGGGCGGGGGGGGACCGAGCGTGGGAACCGCACCGCTCCGGGGGTGCTGAAGGGTGGGGAGCAGCCCAGCACCCCCCGGCCCGGTGCGGCCCGGCCCGGCCCGGGGGAGCCCTGTGCAGCCCGGTACAGCCCGGCCCGGTACAATCCGGTGCATCTCGGCACGGCACAGCCCGGTGTATCCCGGTGGAGACCGGTACCGCCCGGTGTATCCCGGTGCATCCCGGTGTATCCCGGCGCTGTCCGCGGTGCTGACGGCGGCGGCCGCCGGCGGAGGCGGGCAGGGCCAGTAACGGCGGCGGGTCGGTCTGTCTGTCTGTCTGTGTGTCTCTGCGTGGGTCTGTGCGCCCGTTCCCAGGTCGCAGTTCGCCCTGAAGTTCCTGGACCCCTCCTTCGTCCCCATCACCAACTCCCTGAGCCAGGAGCTGCAGGAGAAGCCCTCCAGGTGGGCCTTCAACCGGACGGCGTTCGCACACCAGAGGTGAGTGAAGAACCCTCTCACCCTCCCCGAGTGTCCCCTTCGCCCCAGGATTTAAGAAAATACAGTCAGGGGCTGCTAAATACTCGGGGCTCTGAGTGATTTGCCACTGGTGAGAGACAAAGGCGTTCCCCAGATGGTTACAGCTATCTTGGAAGAATTGATTGTTTCAGAGCAGGACACCGGGCTGCAACACACATTATTTTACCAAACAGAACGTGACCCAGTTTCCTGGGGTGCAAGTGAAATTGTCATTACTTCAAGATAAATGGCTGGGTTTTTAAAACTGGAAACAAATGGGACCGTAACAGCCATGAAATGCTGTGTTCATGGAGGGCGGCGCAGGCCCAGCTAAACTTCCCAGCTGACAGCAGCTCTGAGCAAGAGCTGTGCAGCTCTTCTGGGGTTCAGATGGAGCCTTTGATCCACCAGAGACACTCTCTTTCTGCGTTGCCTTCTGCCTGCTGTTCGCAGGTGGCACTGGCTGCCCTGCTGCGTGGCAACAGAAAGCTTTTCTCAGCTCCTTCAGCTTCCTGAAAGCTGCTCCATACTAAATGGGAAGTAAAATGTGCTTTCTGTTTTCTCACTGTCATGTGGACTTGGTGGAGTATGGCCAGCCTCTTTTATTTTTTTTGGCTTTACTCATATACATATCAGTCAATATATGCTTTATGCTTTTTTATATATGTATCTTTACTGATAAGATAGCTACTACCATCTTGGACTGTAATTTTCTCCTGACAAATGCCTGCCTGAGGAGCAGAAGCCCAGATCCTTGGCACAGCAGGGGAAGTACTGGCCTTCTAGTGCCAACAAGTGCTGCCCGCCACCCCTAAGGATCTGTGGGCCGCAGAAGATGAGATGGCACTTTGGAGGAGGGAGAGAAGATGGCACTTTGCCTGCCCCATCCTTTCCCAGGGACCTCCCAGGCTGGCGTTACAGTGGCCACTCCTCAGTATTGCTTCATTCCTGGCACCACCAGCTCACCCTTCATAAGTCTATCTCTGTGCCACCCCACTGGTGATCTTAGCTAATGCCTCAGGATCTGCCTCTGCACTTGTCCGTTAGCCATAACCCATAATTAGGGCACCCAGTGGGACTCCATTAACGTTTAGACATTGGAGGATGCGAGCTGGAAGAAAGGTTGTTTGTTTTCCATAAAGATGAGCAAATAAAGTGGCATTGGTTTTCTAATTTTATGCCCTGCGAGGGAAATTCCTGAGCAGGGTTGGTTTTGTTTGGTTTGTAAGTATCTCTAATAACCCTGCTAAAAATGCCAGCGTCCTTGCCCAAAGCAGAGACTAAGGAATTATCTTTACATAAATGGAGACAGTGACAGTCACTTGGTTTTGTGATTCAAAGCTTCTTAATGAGAGCATGAAAAATATATATATGTATCTTAAAATCAGCCACCGTTAACTCAACTGACTATCCTGGGCAGCGTGGGTCTCCAAACACGGTACCCACCGCCGCCGATGAGGCGTGGGCCCATGCCACGAGTGAGGCACGCGTGGTGAGCACCGGCAGCAGACGGAGCCGCCGGGCCCGTGGCACAGCACACGCAGGACCGTGCTGCGTCTCCCCCCTCAGCGAGGGGACTGATTCCACAGGGAATCCGGTGCTTTAATCCTGACGCTGTTCCAAGGGACACGCAGGCATCCTCAGCCAGGAGCGCCCGGTGAAGCCAAGCAGAGCTCTAGGTGAGGAGCCAGCTCCAAAGTTCCATCTAGTTATATTAATTAAAAGCCATTGCACCACACTGCTCAGGAAGCTACTTTACTACATTGAAAACAACAGAAATAAATTTAAGTCTGGCTGGAAAGAAAATCTCTGCGCTGAAGAAAGAGGGAAACGTAACTCCACGTTTTCTTTTCTCTTTCTGTTTTGTTTTAGGCAAGAAATCCTTCAGCATGTCGACGTGATAAAAAATTTTTCTTTGACCAAGAGCAGTGTTCGGATTGGACAGCTGATGCATTACGATTATTCCAGCCACAAGTACGTTTTCTCTATCAGCAATAACTTCAGATCGCTGCTTCCCGACGTGTCGCCCATCCTGAACAAGCACTACAACATCTGCGCCGTGGTTGGGAACAGCGGGATCCTGACCGGGAGTCAGTGCGGGCAAGAGATAGATAAATCTGATTTTGTCTTTCGCTGCAATTTTGCTCCGACTGAGGCTTTCCAAAAAGACGTCGGAAGGAAAACCAACCTCACCACCTTCAACCCCAGCATCCTGGAAAAGTACTACAACAATCTTTTGACCATTCAGGATCGCAACAACTTCTTTTTAAGTTTGAAAAAGCTCGACGGGGCCATTCTTTGGATCCCTGCTTTTTTCTTCCACACGTCAGCGACAGTCACGAGAACACTGGTTGACTTCTTTGTCGAGCACAGAGGGCAGCTGAAGGTCCAGTTGGCTTGGCCGGGAAATATAATGCAGCACGTGAACAGGTGTGTATTTGTGCCTTGTTTTTAACGTGTCAAAGTGTGTGTCCCTCTGTACAAATACGACTGTATTTATTTTCCTGTCCGTGCCTGGTCCGGCGGGCACTGTCGTACAAGTCAGGACCTGATATTGTTTGTTTTTACAGCAAATGCAGGTTTGTTGTTGCTTCAGTACGTACTTCAGTGATCTCTTTCCAGATGTACAGCCAGCACAGCAGGGGTGGGCTGGTCGGTCCCACCGGGGCAGCTCCATCACTGGGTTCTGCTCCCACCACTGCAGGCTGGTGCAGGGAAAACTACCCGAGATCCAAGGAGGGTAGCATTGCCACTTCTTTAGCACATGTGAGCAGGAGCTGGCGAATCGTACTTTTCTAGATAAGGCACTACTTCTCCTGGTTATAAACCAAACGCATTCAGAAGGAGACCATAGGAGAGGAGGAGGTCAGGGTGCTGCTGAGGCTGCTCTGCATTCCTGGTCCCTACAGACCAACCTGAAGAGCAATCCTTGCCTCATCCAGGCTGCCAGCTCTCAGCCAGTAACGCTGGGGTTTTTTACAGCAAAGCCGTGGCATTACTTGCACCTCGAACTAACGTGCCTTTCTTTTTTCCACAGATACTGGAAGAACAAGCACTTGTCGCCCAAGCGGCTGAGCACAGGTATTCTCATGTACACCCTCGCTTCTGCCATATGCGAGGAGATCCACCTGTACGGATTCTGGCCCTTCGGGTTCGACCCCAACACGCGGGAGGACCTCCCGTACCACTACTATGATAAGAAGGGAACGAAGTTCACGACCAAGTGGCAGGAGTCCCACCAGCTGCCTGCAGAGTTCCAGCTGCTCTACAGGATGCACGGTGAAGGACTGGCCAAACTCACCTTGTCGCATTGTGCCTAAGAACCGAAATCTTGAAGTGCCAAATGATTGTCTAAAAAGTGCCCAAAACCGAATTAAACATTCTTAAGATATAATTCTTAAAAAAAAAAAAAAAGAAAAAACCCACCCTAAAATATTTTCCATAATATAAAGATCCTTTTTAGTCATCCTTGTCACTGCTCATCAAAGGGTTTAAGCATATTTAGCAGTGCAGAACATTTATCAAATTCTGTGGATGCTATTCATGCAGCAGCAAAAGTTGAAATATTTTGCATTTATAGATATGCTACTAAGTACATTTTAAGATATTTTCATATTTTAGCATTCCACAAAATCCCCTGAATCTCTTAATTTTATTGTACCTTTGCTATTAGAATTAGAAATGCTAATTTTAAAAGGTTTTGCTTCTCTTGTATGTGTTGCTATCAATGGCTCAGCATACATATATTGCCGTGGCAGGTTGAGAAAGCCACTCTGAATTCCAGTTCATCGTCCCTTGCAAGTTCTTCAGTGTGGATCCTGACTTCCACCGCTTGCATATTTTCGTATTTACTGAATTTTACATTTTTTAAAGAATAATATAAAGAAGAAGGTCCTGCTGTGGCTCGTACTTTAGCTAGGCGTTTATATTGCTCTCAGAGCACTTTAGCGTTTTAATTCTGTTTGGGCCCAATCCCAGTCCAGCTCAGCCAGGCTGAAACAGGGTCGTTCCCACCCGCGTCCTACCGCTTGGTCTCTTGGTTTTAAAGTTAAACCGCTGCCGTGAGTGGAGTTGGGTTTCTCTGGTTTCTCTGCTGGGTGAGAAGAGCCCCAAGCCCCGGCAGTGGGGCACCGGGATTTTTAAAAATGGTTTTTAAAGAGAAGCAAGCGCAGCAGGAGTGCAGGGAAGAGGAAATACAGTTACCAGATTTACCCCGTTTGCATCTCTAAATCCACAGCCAGACAACTAAACTAGTGCCCCCCTCTTCTGGTCACCAACAGCCCCCCCAGGCAGTCACGGACGATGCGGCTTCCTCGGTACCGCTGAAAATCAGGCTGTTTGTAGAGAGGACAAACCTTAGTGTCACTTAGGGTTTGAAAACGTTGGCCATTATGACTCAGGATAAAGGAGCCTGTTTCTTATTACAATTAGCTGGGTTTCTTATTACAATTAGTACGCTTATGAGTATTTTAACATTTTTCTACTATTCTGTATGACGCTGACAACTGACTACACGCTGAAGGAAGATGCAAAAATCCAGTTTAAAACCATACTTTAAAATGGCACATTTTAATTTTTCTCAGCCTCTTTGCCTACAGGCAGACGTAGGAGGCGAGGAAGGAGATCTCAAGTACGGCAGGGCCCCGGAGCATCTCCCGGTGCCCGCTGCCGTGGCACCACAGCTCCCCCGAAGCCGTGCCGTCCCTCTCCCCGCGCCCCGGCTGGAGGAGGAGCTGGCGGCTTATCTTCCCCCCCATTTTAATTACCCCACATTTTCCGGCTTTTGCTTTTCCAAAGGCTGTGGAGGGTCCCAGCAGCGCCAGCCCCCCCCAAGTCCTGCATCAACCCTTTCGGAGCAGGCGGGTTCCTTTTGCCCCAGAACAAAAAAGAGGAGTTGCACAGGGAAGGAAGAGCGTGTCAATGAACTGCATAAACTGCCTCCGTGCAGGATTTTCATAATTTGTTTTTAAAAATTTGAATTGCCTTCACAGTCACAATGAACTTGGGGAAGCTGCCCCCCCCGTTGGAATTTCTGTTCTCCCTGCAACTCGCACCCCCAGCCTGCTTCCCGAGGCTGTGCTTGGTGGGGGGCAGTCTGGGACGCCCCACTGCGCCCCCGGAGTGTGGAGAGGATGGTGACAGAAAGGTGTTTTCGTGCACAGTACCTTAATTTGGTGTTGCTTAATTTAAGCAAAAGGAGTGCCTCGCTCTGGCTCATCTGGTGAGGTCCCCTTATGACCAGCAGACCCAGCTGGGGGGGGTCTCTGGGGGAGCCCCCGTGCTCTGCAGCCCCTTCCCATCCCCAGAGAGGGACGGGACCCCCTGTCGGTGCCGGAGGTGGCCCTGGCAGCAAAGCTGGAACTTTCCAGAGGCACAAAGAGGCCCCGAGCGCAGAGAAGGAAGCACGAAAACGACTGCAAATATTCGGAAATGGGAATACAGAAAAATTATTGACAGAGCGCCATATTATATCATTGATTTTTAAGCAAAACTCCCCATCGATTTTTCAGAACCACATTGAACATTTCAGAATCATTGATTTTAATGGGGAGTTCTGCCCCAAAATCAATGGCGCAATACAGCCCAAAGTAAATTGCTTCTTAGTATCAATATTTTTTGTCCGAGCTCTTGCAATGTGGAAAACCATCTTAAAATGTGCATCTTTTGTTTTTGCCTGTTTTCCTGGATGCTCTTTGAATTCTGCTTTTATAGAGGGACTGGAAGGGAAGGGCAGCTCGTGCCAACCGCTGGGACCAGCAGTGGCCCAGGGTGGGCTCTTCTCCCCCAGGTAGGACAAAACCCCCTGATATTTTGTGGTCAGACCGGGCTCTTTCCCGAATCCCCCATTTTCAGGCTGTTTTTCTGGCAGGACCTGGCATTGGGGGTGCTGTGCGTCCCAGAGCGGCAAAGCTGGGTTTGCCCTGAGGGCTCTGGGCTTGGCCTCCTGTTCTCTCTGTGCCAGATTATGACATGGGTAATGCTGGTTTTGTAGGAAACGAGGTGCCCCGAGCTGCTCCCCGCTATGGAGCGCGGGTCCCGGGGGCAGGGAGGTGCCAGGACCTGCAGATGGCACCTCCATTGGGTACCACCGGGGCTGGACTCCTCCTTCCCATCTCCTTGCCCCAAAATCTTCCTGCCTCCATCTACCTAAGGGAGTTCCTGATGGCGGGGGCACAGCACCGGCTACGGTTACCGAGTGTCTGGAGAGGTGAATATCACTGAACGAACGTACGCAAAACGAGCCGTGATCGATATTTGTAAGTACCAAACATTGTCGTTTACGAAGTCACGAGAATCCCTTTGACCAGCCCCAGGGGAAGGGTCCGATGGGATGCGGAGCCCACTCATCCCCAAGCTGCCTGGACAGTGTCCTGCACACGGTAGCCACCGGCGGCAAGCGGTGGCCATATCCTGCTCCATCCCCTCTGTGGAGGGGCTGGGTGCTGTGGGTCAGGTCGCCGGGCAGGGGGTGTGAAGAAAGGGTGTACATAAGGGTGGAAATACGTGTGTTACCTTCTCTTCTTTTACACAGCTCGGGTTTATATTTGCGTTGCTTGCATCTTTTCGGTGGATGGTAGCAAGATGCAGTGAAACAAAGTCATTTTGGCTGCCGGTTTTAATTGTGGAGTATACCAAAAAGCAAGCGTTTGTGAAATATAACTAACTGTGAATGGAGGTTGCAAAAACAGATCGGTTAGAAAAAAGCAGGTTTTCTGTAAATGAATGTGTCTTTATTCTAATGGCTATACAGTTCAATGCCTGATGGAGTTGTTTTCAATAAAAAATAAGATAAATATTTAAAAAACAAAAAAAAAGAAAAAAAATGCCATAATTGTAATAAAGGATTCATTATCTATCGGCCATACTAAAAGCATTATTTATTTTTAAATGGCTAATTGTTTGTAAAGGGCCAGGGCGCAGTCTCAGGTGAACGGCAAGGCCGCACGCAGGGTGTGAAACAGGCCGCAAGCCAAGCTGGCCTCCAGCCCTGCTCCCCGGGAGAGCCCCCGCGGCATGGGCCGGACGGGCACCGTGCCCCCGGGCACGCTGGTGAGCGAGGCCCTGGCCCCCTCTTCTCGTGGCGGAGTAACCGCGTCCTCGTCGTGAGCATCCTCCCCGGAGAACACCACCGCCCTTCCTCCGGGACCTCTCGGCAACGTGATTCGTCGGTGTGAACGTGCCTGCAACATTGACGCGTGCCAAAACACGATTCTGAATGCGTTGTTTTTAAATAAAATGTTTTATTGTGCATTGAAAGTCTGTAAAGCTCAGCTGTGTCCGCTTCTTACCGCTTCCTGCGCCGCATACTGCCAGTGGCAGCCAAGGGCCTGCGCTGGGGGGGCCACCAGGAAAAAGCCTTCCATATTTTAAAGGCTGGGCCCCGGGGCTGGGAATGTGCATCAAATGGTCTGAAAGCACACCACGGACACCCCACCCGGGCAAAATAGGAGCGTGGCTTCACGCAGCCCAGGCTTTATTTGAGGAGGAAGAGGGGTCGGTGGGGAGAGGGGTGAGGTGCTGGGGCCAGGTCCTGCTGGGGGCTCCTCTCGGGACGCCGTGACACAGGCTCTGCAGGTGACGTGACCCTGCATCCCCCGGCCAGCCACCAAAATACCTTTAAATGCCCCGCTTTGGTACAGACCAGAGGGCTGACTGCCCCGGTACATCCGCGTGGCTGTTTGCAGAGCTGGGCTGATAGTCCAGGCAACCAGCTATTAACCTGTGAAGAATGCTGTAGGAGGTGGTGTTTAGTGCAATAGAAGTGAAAAAGCATTACCTGGCTGTGCTGCTCGCATGCTTCCCATCCCTAACATCTAACAGATTGGATATATTTGTCCTGGAAGCCATGGTGGTGCCCCTGTCCGCACCGAAAGGCAGGACACCGTGCCGCCTCCAGAGCAGCCACCTCCTGACCACGGGGCTCACCACCGGTGTGGGTCCCTGCCCGGGGTTTTCTCCCCGTCCTGCCTGCCCCAGCACCCCCAAAGCCCCGCTCGCCCCCAGGGCCAGCCCTGCCGGGTCTCTCCTGGCCAACACCACTCTTTCCCAACTCTTCCCACAAACCAAACAAGCTGGAGCCCTCCTGCTCCCAAGATAAATATTGCAAACTGGATCCAGTTTTAATCTTTAACCATGACCCTCGCCAGCCAAGTGTGCCATCAGCCACGCCAGGGCGGCCACCGTGCCCCTCTCGCAGCAGGGGACAGGGTGCTCCGAGCCGGGGATGTCCCACGAGAGGCGTGGAGCTGAAACCCCCAAGCAAGCAACCACCCCCCGCTGCCCTGGCCACCACCACCACCACAGCCCGGCACCTACTGGGTTTGCCATGCTGTGCCACGGGGACTGCGCTGCCCATCCCGGAGAGCTGCTGCTTCTGCCTGGCGAGGACACCAGGGACGGGGACACGGGGGCTGGTGGCTCCTCAGGGAAACCCAGCCCAGCAAGCTCCACTCCAGCTGGGATTTGTTGTCCCAAAACCCAATTTCTGGTGTAGTGATGGGAGAGGAAAAATCCTTTCCTTCATCTTCCCACTGAGAAATCCAAGGGAGCCAGAGGGTGCCAGCGGTGGAGGCAAGCAGCCCGGCTGGGGTTTTGCTTGCCCCAGGCAGCCCCTGAGCCCTTTTTCCCGCGTTCATTTTTCACTGACAAAGCTGCATTCAGCTTCTCAGGCACGTTTTACCCTCTAAACTGCCCCCGGAAAAACTCTGGGGAAAAAATCCCATATTGTCCAACTTGTCTGGGAGAAGAAAATCTCAAGGAAGGTTGGTTCTGCCTCCCAGGAGCAAACCTTCGTCCCTGGGCAGCAGGTACACCCGGGGCCAGCACAGGTCCACGTCCCCTCTAGACCCGTGCACTGCTGTCACCGAGAAGACGTCACCGGGGGCTGGAGCTGCCCCTCTGCCCTCCGCAGAGAAGAAAGGGGTTGCAAGCACAATTTCAACATTCCAAAAGAAAACACTCGCAATGTTTGTTTAAAGGCAGGTGAAAATGATGTGTGCTGTCCCTGGCCAGCTCCTGCCAGCTGTTTTAAGGGAAAGCTGACCCCGCCACATCCTGCGCCAGCCTGAGCGGTGTCTGCAGGGCTGCGGGCGCAGGGGATGAACCCCTGGACGTGCCCTTTTTTGGGTGGTTTTCAGCCGGTTTTGCGGCACCAAAGGGCCAGGCCCTTCTCCCCACACTCAGAGCTGGCTGTGGGTGCTGGAGGAACCCGCAGGGTCAAACCCCTGCCAAACAAAAGAGGAGAGGGATTAAAATTCAAACACCATGGGGAGCCACAGCCAAAAAAAGAAGGATGCTGAGCAGGAAAGCCTGGGGCAAACGCAGCCGGTCAGCCCCCGGGGCCATCCCGTCCCACCGGCCCCTGGGCACCCCACAGGGGGAAGCCAGGGCACCCGGCAGCGGCTCGGGGAGTCCTGGCTGCAGGCAGGGAGAAGGAGGAAAACTAACAAAGAACCTTCCCTCCTCCCTCCCCCAAGAGCGGAGGGAAAGCCTCTGGCAAAGGCAGCCATGCAGGCAGGGAACGCCGCTTCCCGCTGGGCAGCCCAAGCTCGTTAGGCTGGAAGCAGCCAAGCGGCTGCCCCTGCTCTCCAGCACTGCTCCTGACAGCCGTGCCCGTGCCACACGGCATCGCCCGGGCACCAAAGGACACCCCAGCATCCTCCGTCCCGCAGGGAGGGGTGCGGGGGCCCCGGGGAGCTGAGGCAGGGGCAGAAGGGCAGAGCTGTCCCCTGGTGCTGCCCCCGGCGTGGCAGGCACAGGACGGGCGCCGTGGTGACGTACCCACCACGGTGGTTACAGCCGCGCCGCGCGCTGCTATTTATACCTTTGTGGGGTTGATCACCCACGGAAAGATTTTGACATCAATTTGGCAATGACTGGCACGGCAAAGGTGCTGGCATATGCCCCTGCCAGCTGCACCCCCCTGTGCCAGCCTGCACCCCACCACGGTGGGCAGAGGGCCACCCTGCTCCCTGCCACCGTCCTGCCACGCTGCCCCGGCGGGGAGCCCTGTCTCACGCCGACCAGCACGCACCCCAGTAATGCCAAGCACCCCCCCAGCCAACAAAAAGGGGGTCAGGGTGCCCACCGAGGGAGCTGAACGCGGCTGGCTTTCCTCAAAGAAAAGGGGATCGATACACAATCAAGTAAAACAGTGCAGTTCTTTTTTTTTTTTTTTGTCTGCAACAAAAAGTTGTATTTCATTTAAGTTGTGAAACGTTGTAGAAGACCTTTGCAGACCTAGGGAGCTAAAATTCAAAGTATGATTAATCTTAATTTTTAGGTAAGGGTTCCCACTGCTGGTTCCCAGGAACGGGAGGAGGGGATGGAGCTGAGCACCTGAACAAGCATCCCATGTCCTGCCACCAGCTCACACGTGTGTGTCACCGTTAGAGCGGGGGCTGGAGTGCCCGGTCTCCAGGGGGATCTTTCAACCTCAGCTCTTTTGGGAAAAGGGAAGGGGAAAGGGAGAGGAAAAGGAAGAGGTGGGGAGGAAAAGAAGGAGAAGGACGCCAGCACATCTGTGGCACCTGGCTCCCATCGGGGTCTGCCCACCCACCCCCTCCCCGCCTCTCTTTTCCCCAAATCAACTGCAACTTTTGCCTTCCTTTAGGAAGGACAAAAAGATTTCACGCATAACTTGCCCTGAACAAAGGCACCTCACGCCAGGGCTTTCTTTTTCTTCTTCCTTTCTTTTCTCTTTTCCACCACAGGCTGACAAGGGCGGGGGGAGCTGGGCTGGGGGAGCCTCATTTTATACCCACTTGCTCAGTGCCGAAAAGCAGCTCGGAAAACACCGCGAGCTCCAGAGCCGCGCGGCGACGGCGGCGTGGAGAGAAAGGGATGGTTAGCCTTTGGGATCCGTGGTGGAAATCTGTAGGGACACTGGGTGCTGTCACCCACAACCTGTTCCCAAAGAGGCTCCGGCCGCCCCGCAGAGCGGCCTGCGGTGTCTCGCCTCGGAAAAATAGAAAATACAGCCCTTTTTGGCCTGGGCTCGGCCATTTTCACTCACCGGCTGCATTTCTTTACGAGCCCCACGCTATTTCTGCATGTCCCAAAGCAGAGCCCACGAAGGCCCGGGCGGGTGGGCTGGGCACCCTGCCCGCGTCTCCCCGCAGCCCCCCGGCCACAGCACCCCTTGG
>JAHREE010000192.1:228194-240459 GCA_033628505.1 Tringa tobata
GCAGGGGCCGGGGGGGCTCTGTGCAGCGGGAGGGGGGGAAGCGGCAGGGGAAGGCGGTGCCCCCGACAATGCGATTATTTGCATCTTCGTCCAAATTGTTTCTGGTTACATAATGATTCTGTACACAGCGGAGTACTTAACCTAATTTGTATCGATCCCAATTGCTTTCATTTGTGCATACTTAATTCAGAGAGGTAATCAAATTGATTTCTGAGGCCTAGTTTTTAAGAGATCGTAGTAACACGGATATACAAGAGGTTGCTTTAAGTGAATCACGGCGAAAGGAAAGCATTTTAAACCTTTGGAAAACGTTTCGATGGTCATTTCATTGTGTTCAGTATTACTAGCATAATTAAATTTCCTTCACATTGAGTTCCCTCCGAAATCAAATTGAGGAACATTTTTTAGTTCCATCAGACAGATAACTGGGTTTAGTTGACTTTGTACTACGCCCGTATGAAACCACATGCGGGGGATCAATATTCATGGCTTATCCTTGCGAACGATGGAGAGAAATGACTTACTGCTGGATTAAGGGAATATTGTTCTCGGCTCCTTCTCAGCGTCTGCTAGTTGTTGCTTAGGTCGCTTTGGCCATGAGAGTAAAAACACCATCAAACCGGTGGTTATCTGAGGGTGGTGGTTAACCTGAGAAACTGCGGGAAACCAAATCTAGGGCAGGGGGGGACAAAGGGAGGCTTTTTTTCAGCAGAAGTAGACCGTGAAGTGTGGCCTTGAGAAATTTCGGACTGCTGTATAAACCTCCAGGCTTTTTGATTAAAACCCCCTCACCTAATTGGTTTAAAAGGAGAGATGCCTGAAGGGGGAGAGGGATTGATGTCAGATTTATGTCAGGGGTTTGTTTGTATTAGCAGCTGGGCTGCCTTTGTGCTTCACAGGACAGAAAGTGACAGAAAGTCACGGGAGCTCTTCCTGTAACATTCCAAGTATCCAAAGGGAACTGGTGTCAGGAACGGAACGGGATGGCTGTGTGGTCTCCACAGGTTCCTCTGTGCCCGTCTCTACAGTTGGGTGTGTTATTATTACTGTAATAAGTAATAATAAGTAATAAGTAATAATAATAATAAGCCAGCCGGGCCGGTGCCGGAGCCCGGTGGGATGTCCAGGGGTGCGCTGGGGACCACCACAGCTCCTGGGGGTCACGGCAGGACCCCCACGGCGGCATTAGTGACCCCACTGCCGTTTGCTGGTAGCACCTTCAATGGCAGAGTAGATCTCCCGGTGCTTCAGTCTGGAGAAATGGAAGTTTTAAAGACAATACTTATCAACTGAAACGCTTCTAGATATTTTGAGGATTTATAGCTGTTTGTAATGCAGGGGCTGGCTGGGTTCCTCTCTCCTCCGGAAGAAAATGGAAAATAAGAGTTACTGTTGCAGAAAATAAGACAAATGAACTATTAGTATAAATATTCAATTCAATGGTACTCAGTGACAAAAAAAAAAAAAGAGCTTAGAAGCATGTGAAGTTGACAAGGAACCTGAAACTCAGACAGGCTTGCAGGATAAGATATAAAAAAGCCCATTTACCTGCAGAGGTGCTTCAGGCAGATGGGGTTGCAGATGCTGGAGCTGAGGCAGGGCACGTCAGTCACGGCAGCCCCTGGTCACCGTCGGGTCCTGCGTCTTCCCAAGCGGTGGGATGCGATTCTCTTTTTCATGTAAGTTGTAGCGAAAGCTGTTGACTGCAGGCAGTCTAGGGCAGATTTTCGTGGAGGAGGAGCGGTGTGTCCCAAGAGGCGATGGAGGCCGTGGCAGAGGCCGGGGGAGGCCGCGGGGAGCCCGTGTCCTTCCCCGCTGTCCCCTGCGGGCAGCCAGGCACCCCCCTCCCACTGCCTCCGGCATCTGGCCAAGCATCTGGGCACAGCCTTAGCCTCGGGCTCACAAACACTTTCATAAAAAATCAATGGAGTGTCGTGCATGTTTAAAGTTGGACATCTGAATAGCTGCCGTCGTCGTGGAGAGGAGCCCTCTCTGCGCTGAGGACCGCAGAGATTTTGGGGTTCATTCCCGTCATCTCTGGGTGCCTCGGCTGCCAACCCCCCCCACCTCCCCACACTTACATTCAATGCTTTTTTTTTATTTTTATTTTATTGTTTTATGCCTAAGCAATACCTAATTCTGTTTTAAAGCAACATTTTTTAAACATGCCAGGTCTCTGTGCTGCTCTTAATGCCCTTTGAATTGGTGGGGTTTTGCTTCAGCCAAAACTAAGCGAGGCAGCACTGAATCTCTTCCTGAGCTATTTCTATGTTTTTTCTATGTAAAGTGTCTTTAGTCCAGTGTAGAAGAAAATAGAAGAATTTTTTTTTTTTCCACAGTTACGGCTTTCTGTTCTTGCCAGTTGTCCTTCTTCCATAGGATCTGTTCAGCATTAACTGCAGTTAATAAATCAAATTGTTCTTAGAATCAAGATGGCCGCTTCCCTTCCCTATACTATTAAAACGTTTCTCTGTCTGTAGGCAGGTTTCCTGGATAATAACTTTATTTTATTAGAGCGCTCACTCCATTTTTCTCTGCTGATAAATGCATGTCAAGGAACAACATTTGCCTTTATGGTGCCTTTTCAAGAGCAAACTTAACAGTTCAAGGAAAGTATTTACTGAATGCATTGAAAAGCACATACCTTTGCATTATTTATTATAAGATACCAATAACTGTAAAGCGCAGAGTTTCTCTGGACATAAATTAGTGATGTTAGGAAACACTAGACTCTTCCCAGTGTCCCGGAACCTATTAGAAACTGCAGCAAAGGCGCGGGCACCCGTCACATCCCCCGTGCTGGGGGTACTGCCCCGTGGAGCCCGGACAAAAGCATCGAATGCAGGGATCCAGCCTGAAATCTGGCTTTTCACCCCAGACAGTGTTAGAGGTGCAGTCAGAGAACCCAGATTAGCCTTTGGGCTAACCACCTCCGGAGACCCGAGTCCAGTGACGGGCTCACCCTGACGCCCCTGACGTGCCCAGGCTGGAGGGTCCTTGCTCCCGTGGGTCCCGGCAGAACCCCTGTGGTGGTGCCACTGCCTCGGGAGCTGTGCTGTGAGCCCGTCCCAGGGATGCCCACCCTAAATCCGGGGTTGGATCCGGCTCTCTTTCCTGCAGAAGCCCAGTGACATCCTGTCCCATGCCCCAGACTAAGCTGATCCATAGTCTTTTATGCACTTGGCTGAGCCAGGCTCCCTGTGGTGCCACGCTCAGGCAGAGGGAGACGGGAACGGTCCTGACTTTGGGTTAATCACAGACATTTCCACAGTCTGAGCTTTCCTTTTTGGGCCAGGTTCTCGTTTCACATTCTAGACCTGCAGAATTATTTAATAGGGCTGCTTAAAACCTCGTCCACTTATCAGTTCACTCTGCTTATTTTGTCCCAGCACATTACCTAACCATGTCAACATATGGATTTTTTTTTTTTTCTTGCTGCCCAGTGTAGACAGCCTTATCAGGCTATTTTTAAATCTGGGTATGCTACGGCAGCGGTATTGCTTTCAGCACTTGATGTTCTCTCTGTGCTAATAAATACAGATCAGCTATTAATACTGATTTTTTTTCGGATCCATTAGCATCGCCTGGCACAGCAATGGTCTGGCGCCGCTGCCCGGCCCGACCTGAGCTCTGATGGACATTTCTGGCTGGTTTTGGGAGATGCCCCGGGGAAGGGGATGGCGCTGGTCCCCCCAGAGCCCTGCCGGCTGGCCCGAGGGCTGCCAAGGGCTGCCTGGGTGTACACGATGTAGGGATGCGGGGAGAGCTAATTGCTGACGAGGGACATTCCCTAAACAGCAGCCGCTGCTGCCGTTTCATCTCAGAAAGTTGCAATTTCACGTCTTTTTTCATAGCTTTTCGACGCTGTGGTCTGTGAGAGCCCAGGTGAGAGCGCGGGCTTACAGCAAGTTGTAGAATTTGAGGCAGGCGAGGTGGTCTGCGTGTTTCTGTACCAGGTTGTAAGCAAACGGGCTCAGAGAAGTGATGAGGTTCTCTCACAGCAGATACCTGAGGTTTGGGCAGCTTTTTCAGACAGCAGCTGTTGCAGCAGTGGATAGAAACCGCAAATAAGTCGGTAAATGGTTAAAGAGTGGCCAGAGAGGTGTGTTTCTGGAGAGAAGGAGCGGACAGGAGGTTCAGCTGGGCAATGGCCGTTCCTGCTGTCGAAGGAACGTGATTTTCCCCCGGTGGTGGTCACACGAAGTTGCTGCCACGGGAGCTTTGACCGGGATTTGCTTTGGGATGTTTAAAGTAACAAAACTCCTGACCAAATGTTAGACCTGCTGCTGGGGAGGCAGCCCCAGGCCTCCTTTTTCAGGGTGGAGAAGTTGAATGTGGGGAGCGGAGCAGCCTGTCCTGGGTCAGACACAGCAAAGCTGGGAGTGGAGTTCCACCACGTGTCTTCCCCGGCCGTGGGGTCTCACCTGTCCCTCCACGTCCTCAGCCAGCACGGGAGAGGATGCTGTGAGCATCCCTCCTGCCCGCCCCCACCAATCTGTCCCAAAATATGGGTAGGAGGTTTATTCAAGATGCATGAGCAGCAATTTGCAGTTGTGTTTGGTGTACGTGACCCGGGGGGGAGTTTATGGTATGGAATGGTGCCCGTACAGTTTTGTTAAAAAATAGTCATCTGCAGTTGTTATATGCTACGGCACGTGAGAAGTTTCTGCCAAGAATTAGCCTTTGTCTTAGTTATTGAGGGGGAAAAAAAGGATGTGCATTGTGTTTTCTTCCCCAGACTGGCTTCAGAAAAGCTAAATTGTTAACCCTAATGCTGCTGTGACGGAAGAGCAGCGCGTTCCTCAGACGGTGTCTTTATAAAAAGTGTGGAAAATCTGAAAGTTGTGCGCTGCCCAGAAATGGCAGGTGAATTCCGGGGCGCTCTCTGGGGATGGTCGGGGGGAGCGCTCCGATTGCCTGGGAATTCAGTGCCCGAATGGCTAACCATCAGGTGCCTGTCCAAAGGGATTTGTGAGCAGGTCTTTGGGATGGGAGGGCAATGGCCAGCGTATCCTCTTGGGGTTCCTCTGCCAGCCCTGGGGTCCCATGGGTGCCGCGGGTCCCATGGGAGGTCTGCGTGGCCATAGGGGTCTGGGGCAGCCACACGTGTCCTGACGGCCCATCTCTCTTTCTGCCTCTGCCCACCCCTTCCCCAGCCTGCAAACGCAAAGAGCAAGAGCCGAACAAAGAGCGGAACAACTCCCAGAAGAAATCTCGCCTGGTTTTCACGGACCTCCAGCGCCGCACGCTTTTCGCCATCTTCAAGGAGAACAAGCGCCCTTCCAAAGAAATGCAGATCACCATCTCCCAGCAGCTGGGCCTGGAGCTCACCACCGTCAGCAACTTCTTCATGAACGCCCGCCGGCGCAGCCTGGAGAAGTGGCAGGACGACCTGAGCTCCGGGGGCTCCTCCTCGGCCCCCAGCACCTGCACCAAGGCGTGACGGGGAGGGGGCGGCGCGGCACGGCACGGCACGGCACGGCGGAGAGAGGGGCTGCGCGGCGGGGCCCTTCACTGGTGACTTAAAGCACAATCCTCCTGGAACCCAACCCCAGCCCGGCTCTAACAGAGGACACTTCTGCACGGCTTCTAGTCAGTCTTAGCAGGCGCGAGGCAAACGTTCACCTCTTGCTCTACAACACTATGCTCAGGACGGGCGAAGCAGGTGGGAAACGTCGGGGAGCCCTCCGTGAGGCAAGTTTCTCCTGAGCCCCAAAGAGCCCCCGGCCGGCGGGGGTGCCGCTGCCAGCCCGGGCAACCTGCCCGTGCCCAACGCTTGCCCGCGGGGCGCCGGTGCTGGCCACACCGCCCTGCGCCAACGCTCGCTGCCCTGGGGCGGCCGCGCGAGAACCGAGCACAAAGTCTGACACGTAGACGCTAAAGAACCCGAGAATCTGTTTTTAAAACTCAGGCATGGTTTTGTTAAGTGTTCTAAGGAAAACAAAAAAAAGATCAAATTTAAATTTTTTTTTGTTTTTTGGTTGGTTTTTTTTTTTTTTTTTGGTTTGTTTAATTTAATCAGTGAGTACAGCTCGATCTCGGATCAGAAACCTTCAGTTCAGTTGAGCTCAAAGTATCAAGCACAAAGCCAGTAGCTACAGAGATAGGTACGATCCCGGCCCGGCTGCAGCCACCGGCTGGGGGACAGCCCCGTGGCCTCCAGCACAGCTCGCAGTCGGTCACGAGCTCTGTGGTTGTACCTACCGCAGACGCACACTCAGGAGGTCCATTTAACCGCTACAGTACATGGAGCAAACACCACGTTTTTTGGAAGATCTAGATTTTTTTAGGTCGTTAATATGTCCTTTTTAGTTGCCAGGAATCTAATTTCTCCTCGACAGTGTTCTTGTTACTGAAATGCATTTAGCGTTCAGTGTATTTTTCTTTGGGTTTTTTTTTTTTTTTGGTATTTTACGGTACTTTCAAGCAGGAAAAAACCAGAAACGAGCCCTTCAGATGCCACTGACCACTTTAGATGTGCCGCGTATGACTTCCATATGCCACCTAAACCTCTTGCATCCCTAAGTTCCTTTCGCCCGCCAGTTGCCCAGGCTGGCGGGAACACAGCACACCAAAGAGACAGGACTACTGCAAGCCAAAGATGTTTATAACTTGCCATTTTTCTCCTCGCCGTGGCTGGTGCGGGCGGTTGGGTGGCGATGGGGAAGCCTCACGAGCTTCAGTTGGGCCCTCTCTCCACCTCCGGCGGGCCGGTAGCCCAGGTGAGCCGATGCCGAGCCCCGCCGTGCCCGGCAGCCCCCCGGCACGGCCGCGGCCGCTCGACCTGCGCCTTCTCCAGTGACCGGCCCCCCCGCCGCGCCGGCAGGGACCCCCGCAGCGAAGCCCAGCGCGGCCGCGGCTCTTTAGAGACACTTGAGACTTTTTTTATGTACTACTTAATCGAAACCAAAGAAACGTTTTCTGCACCTACTTCTTCTGCAACAAACTGTTCCATTTAAAAATAAAATTAAATTAAAATTAAAAAAAAAATAAATAAAAAAACAAGGAAGCACGTCAGGAAGCAAACGAGTAACACACTGTGTTTTGACAGACATCTTGGACATTTTAGGAAGCAGATCTCAAAGAAAGGGTTGACAAGAACGAGAACAAAGCAAAGCCAGTACGATTGCTGCTTCATTTGACAACTCAGTCATCTTAAAGTTGAAGATTGTCTTTAATTTGTGCCTATGCAGTTTTTTCAAAAGAACAAGGAACAGAGCAACCAAAACCTCAACAGCTACAATACCAAAGATGAGGATTCTCACTACTTTTGTTTCAGTTCATTGTCTCCTCTTGCACGACTGAATGCGTATAGCACCGCTGATCTGTGTACAGGTAATCACTTCTGTTTCTTCGAGCAACCAAAAGGGTGGGTTTATTTACGTTTTTCCTGCTTCTGCCTCATACGGGATCTCTCCAAGAGCTGCATGGACTCCAAGCGCAAGATGTTGGGATACTACACCGGTATGTCTCCTCTCTCCACAGCCACGTAGGAGGAACCTGTCCCTTGGCCATGACTTGTTTTGTCGGGTAGAGTCGGTCTCCTGTATGTCTAGAGCTTTGAACACCCATCCTTCTGTACGTGAAATCGGTTGAGTTGAACCTACACCCTTCGTTCTCCTCCCCAGGGATAAAACTTGCAATATATATGTACCGATTTGTGTCATTGTAAGTGCTGAGCACCATCACCAGGGCCTGGTTCACTGAGATCAGACCCCGACCTGAACCAAAACAGAGGTTTCAGCAGTCTATGTGGCAGTTCGGCAAGTCGTTTTGATGTATTACACATACCATGTTGGTTGGTCAAAGTCATGATGACCCAAGTCACGACGTGCAGACCTGGGGCCAATTTTCTCTTCGGAGCTGGAGTGCCGTGGTACCATTGTGCTCCATCTCTGCATTTACACGAAGGCTTCTTTTTGACTTCTTTGCAAAACTGCTGCAGTCATCTTCCAATGTTTGCATTTAAAAAAAAAAAAAAAGAAAGAAAATCAAAACCCTTGTCTGCTCAGGACAGGAGAGGTTTCTGAAGAGTAAATTCAGGATCCTCCCAGCAAAACTGACAGCACGTACCAGCTCTGGGAATCAAAACACAGATTTCCCAGAAAGGTTGTGCATGATTCAAAAATGACCTAAAGAAGCCTGGTAATCAGACATGGACTAAAGCTGCCAAAAAGTGGTTCAGGTCTGGGCTGATGCGTACCGAGGCCTCCGAGTCCCCTCGCTGTAGAGCAGCGCCCGGCTGAGGTGGTTTGGTCATGCTGAAGTTTCACCCTCATTCCCATCCAAGAGGGTCCCCTCAAACCAGCCCCTCCATGTGCATTTTGAACGTGGCATTGCCCCACGGGAAATGTCTCGCTCTGAAAGTGTCCCTTCAGCGTTCATCCCAATAGCCCTAACGAAGTAAGTCTGAATTATATATATATTTACTATATATATACTCAGTATGTACTGAATTATACAAAGAAAAAAACAATCTTTGATGAAATCATTAATTCTGTCCAAAATTGTAGAAGTGTTTATTATGCAATATTATGGCTGAAGTTTTTGCTTCGATGTTTCGGAGGCTGACCCTCAATCTCAGCCTGAGACAGTAGAATCCCACCACACAGCCTGAGGTAGACGTGGCTGCATTTGCTGACCCGGCAGCATCTGCTGAGCAAGAAGGCATTGGGTGCTGCGGGTACAGCCATGCCCGCGTTTCCTCCGCGGTTGTCTAAAGCCATTTTCACCTGAACATCTGGAAACGCCGCTGCATTTTTTATCCCTGCATCTTTCCTGCCCCTGTGTTGCGTCTTCCACCTCCCTGTCACCTCCTGTAGCTTTTATGTGGCAGCTGTCTCAGCAGAGGCGTGTCGATGGCACACACTGTGGGTAGATGGATTTGTGTGTACAGGTATGAGCACAACGTGCGCTCTGTTCTGCCCCTACTAAAAACAAACCTCAAATAGATAGGTTACGTTTATATACCATATATTTATGAATCTATAGAGCCGTGTAACGAAGCTTCTTTTTTTTATTTATTCTGATACGAAAGACTGGTGTGTACAGATAGTATCCCAGCATCTTCTGCACCCTGTGCTTGGAGTTACTACCGTGGGCACATCCGAGATGAATTCAACTTTCAAGAAACCTTGGATATTGCTTAATCATCCAGGAAGGAACAAAGAATGTGCTTGATGACTTCGGTTGAATAGCTTTATTCTAGATCTCTCTTACCTAAAGCTGAATCCAAAGACCTGAGAAGGACTAAACCAGCAAACCTACGCTCTCACACCTGCGGGAGGGAACAGGGATCTCCTCTTCCAGAGCGAGACACGGTAACGACACGGGATTGCAAAGAGCGTGCGAGCTTCGGACACAAACCAATGCTTTTCTTGCTTGTCACCATACCTAAGTATTTTTGAGACATGGGGAAACTTTATACTCGCCCTCCTTTATATTTATTAAGGGGAATTTTTATTGTTTAAATTTTTTAAAAAGGTAAAGCTTAAAATGGTTTTATTTTTTTCCAGACACTTGTGGGTTTTAACCCAATATATTATCTATCAATAATGTAATTTATTTAATTTAGTCTTAGAGCAGGTCCTGCAATCTCTGTTCGGTCTAAATCCCATTAAGTTTCCTTTTAGCTTTAAATTTCAATGGGAGTTTTGCCTGAACACAGGCTGCGGGATCAGGCTCCAATGTGAGTTATTTGTAACTATTTAATTCAATCATTTATGAATTAATTTGGGATTAATTTTGTTTATTTATCCATTTCACTGATGTAGCGCATCAGAGATGCGAAGCCTATGTTAGTAATTACACTTAAAGTTAGTATTGCTTCATAGAGCAGCCAGGTTCTGTTACGAACAGGAGAAAAATAACCACTTACATAAAACAGGAGTCTAGTTTTAATTTCTTCTTTTAATTAATTTTAATTGCTTAAATATCAAAGTTTAAATTATTTAAGTTAATCTCTTCCCATTTGGTTAGAAAGCGTGACATACCTTTATTATGGCACATAAAGCCTTCGTAATATAACTTATTTATTTAACTTATTCATAATCATCTGAGGATGCCCTTGTATAGCTTTTGTTTTTTTATTTAGAATGACCTTTAAAGCACTACAGCTGATTTTCTGTGAGAACAACAGAGCGAATTTTGAGGACAAGCAAGGAATATTCAGCCTAAAACTGTGCATTCAGAAACAATAGGGAAAAAAAAAAACAAAGACACTGGGATACTTTGCCTGAACTTTGTGGCTTCTTAAAACTTAAGCTGGGGGAAAAAACAATACATGCCAAGCAAAAAGAGAGAAACCCTTAAACTAGCTGCTTCCAAGAATGAACTTCTGTGTGTGTAAAAAAAAAAAAAAAAAGAAAAAAGAAGAAAAAAAAAGAAAAAAGAAAAAAAAGAAAAAAAACCTTTCTATTTCTAGTGAGAACCAAAGAGGCTACCTCACTGACTTTTTCCATTTGTAATTTTAATCGTGTTGATGATACCAAAGATACCAAAGATTTCTTTCTCTGTGCGGTCTGCCTTTTGCTTGTGCTCTGTTGTCGTTCCAGCAGGTCTCTCCTGCACACTCTCCTACAGCCGCAGCCCAGAAACCCAAAGACATGCTTCTCCCGGGAGCCGCCGGCTCTGGTGACCACCTCCCCTGTGTCCCCCTTGCGCCTCCCTGCCAGCCAAAGCCACCCCGGGGGACGGGAGACCCCTTCCCGCCCCCTCCCTGCCCAGGTTGTGTTGAGCTGGAGCCCAGCCCGGGCTCTCTCCGGCGGCCGATTCCCCGGGGAAAGGGACCCGTCTCCGGTCCCGTGTAGGGACTGGGGGGTGCCCATCTGCACCCGCGGCAGAAATTAGCCTCAGAAATCACTATTTTCAGGCAACGCCATTCTTGAACAGCCAGGCTGAGGGGAAGGGGGTGTCCCCTCTCCGTTTGGGCCACCTGGGCACCAAGCAGCGAGCCCTGGGCTCCTCCTGGGCCTCTGGTGAAGCCGGGGGGCACGGCAGACGTGGCAGCTGCTCGCTCCCCCTTACATCTTCTTCTTCTTGTTGCTTGCAATTACAGTTTTCATATGAAAATCAATTAATTATTTTTCTCAAGTTAGCAATGAAACAAAGCTGCATTAAGCTCCATTAGTGTCACGTTCCTAAGTGGCTACTTAAAAGTTGGTGGTTTGCCTTTGGGGAATCAGTGGTGCCCTTTGGCGTTTGCTCCTTCCAGCCTGTTTTATCCTGTTTCTGGGAGGGAACCAAACGCCCCGAGGAGCCGGGTCTGTTCCCGGGCACTGCTGCTGCTCCCACCACCCTGCACCTCCCCACCTTCCCAGATCAGAGCCAAGTCTTTCTTCAGAAAGTCCACCTTTTCTTCAGGTGGGCACTTCTGGCTGAGCTGAAAAGCTGGTTCATAAATCTGTGGACCTGCCCGGCATGGGCACAAGCGCCTCGCTCTAATGACAATTAAGGCAGGTGACAGTGACATCTCCCGCGCCGGCGAGGCCCCGCGTTGGTGCCACCACCCCCGGCGGGACGGGGGCCGTGAGCTTGAGCCTTTCCCCAGGGAATCCGCCCGAGCAGCGCCCGTGGACACGCAGCCCCGGGTTGCCAACAGCTCAACACAACACGCTCCGCTTCAACCCAGTGTTGCCTTTTATTTTGTGTTTCTTTCTCGGTTTTAAGTCCCTGTTGGAAAGGACAGGGGCTCGACAAGTGTGCTTTTTCTCTCTCTCTCTGTGTATTCCTTCAATAAAAAGCTATAATAATTCTCAGGATGCCCTCTGGCCGTGGAGGAGACGATCTGTCCTGGTGCCAGGCGGACCCTGCCCGCCGCCCCCTGGCCACCCCCTGCCCGGCCGGGACGGGTGGCCGCCGGGCACAGAAAACCCCCAGAGCTGGCAGGGTCCTCCCGGCAGCCGCGGCTCTCACCAGACTCCTGCTTCCCTTGCAAAGTGTGACATGACCACGGGACGAGTGCCTTGCTTGAACCAAAGCAACGATTTTTGCCAGTCTAGACCTCTCTGTGCTTTTTTTTTTATTCTTCCTGTGAATACCTCAGCTTCAACTGGGCCGCCGAATCGTACCTGGTGGGCTTTTTGTACTGTGGTGCTTTGCAATGCAGCCCTGCAAAGAACAAAACTCCTCATAATAATACCAAAGGCTCCTCTCCTGCCTCCTCTATCCTGCTTTCTCCTTCTCCTCCTTCTCCTCCTGTTCCTCCTCCTTCTCTTTCTCTTTTTCTCCTCCTTCTCCTCCTATTCCTCCTCCTCCTCCTATTCTT
>JAHREE010000192.1:244817-267773 GCA_033628505.1 Tringa tobata
GGCGCTGGGAGGAGGAATGCAGCCCACAGGGGTGGGTCGCTGCCATTTCGATAGCGGGATATCCTTCCCCCGGGAACGCCTTTTCCAGGCACTTAGCAGGGGGCACATCTGGAAGAAGGAAGCGGGACCGTTTCATTAAGCTGACAAAAAGCTGAGTGATGAGCCGAGCGTGGGGCAGGACTTCAGCTGGGCTGCAAGGCCAGATCCGCTCGGCTTCAGACACAAAGGCTTCAACTGCCCAGAATCCCCCGGAAAAAGGGTCGGAGCCCGGCTGGGCTGGCACCGAAGCCACCGGCCCGGTTGGGCGCCAGGCTGTGCCGCAGCAGCAAGGGATGCCACAAACGCCGGGCATCACCCACCGACGCGTCAAAGCGGGGCTGCTGCTCCATCCCGGCGGTGGGCACACTGTCTCCAGCACCCCCAGCACAGCCCCCTCCCCATCCGGCACTTCCAGGGCAGGGATCCGATGCTCCAGCTCCTCCCGTTGTCCCGGTGGAAGCTCCTGCCCAAGCACAGCACCCAGGGCACCGGCCGTGTCCCACCTGGCACCAGGGGACCCACAGCACCTACCTGAGACACTTCCTCACCCACCTCCATTTCTTGGCTTATGGCGAGTCAAACGTGGGCCAGCAAAACACAGTGGTCTGGGCCCACAGGGCGTTAAACAGCCGTGGGGTGTCTCTGCACACCCTCCTCCGGCTCTTCTGAGGCCCCGGGGGCAGGCAGGCGGCACAGGAGCTGGCGGTTGGAGGCCCGTCCCCAGAGCAGAGCTGCTCCCGTCCCCATTCCTCTCCACCGGCTGGGAGGCACCAGCTGGAAACCTCCCGAGACAAGACCTGCTGCTCCCTCCCTCCGTGGCTTCTCCCAGAGCTGGGGCAGACCTGGCACCCCGTGGCGAGGGGACCGACTTCCCTGTCGGAGCAGCTCGGTCCTGTGAATTCACCTCAGTTCGCTGCCTCTTAACCCTGCTGGGGCTCACATGATCGTGCCAGGTTAAAACGCCTTCAAAAAACCCTTAGTTTTGTCACCAATGTTAAAAAAAAAACCACCAAAAAACCCCAGGGGCACCCCGGTCCGACCAGGCCGCTCCCCAGTTGGGCTCCATGGAGCGAGGTGGGGAGGCCAGGGTGCTCCCCAAAACATCCACCCCCACTTTTGGGCAGGGCAGAGCAGCCTGGGCTGAAGGAGCGGGTACCACGATTCCCTCCTCCTCTTCCTCCTCCTCCTCCTCCTGGGGCAGTGCTGGGGATGGCAGTGCATCCCTCGGGCTGGAGCTGTCAGGGCCCACGGTGATGACGGCAGTGTCCCTCCTGAGTGCAGGTGAAGTGCTGGCAACGGGGCTTTTAACCTGCACCTCTGCCATCTTTTCCGATCCAAATGCTCAGCACGTGTTGAAGCCGGGCAGGGATTCCCAGGGGGAAAAGCCTGGAATCCAGCGTGCCGGGAAAGCTGCACCCCCTCACACCGATGTTCTGAGGAAACAGCTTGCTTTTGGGGGGAAACCAGCAGAAGAATTTGCAATCCATATTTTTAGCACACGTGGAGTGGAGGCGCTTAAGCAAAACAAGCAGGAGGAAAAAACACGTGTGGCAGGACACTGCCGTGGGACTGTGGATGTTTCAGGTGGAAACAACCAGCGCCGATACACACACACAGAGGAGAAAAAGCTAAGATTAGCTCTGCCTGCCATAAGATGCACACACTGGAAAAACGCCTTTCAGCTCCCGCACATATAAAACCTCTGCGAGTGACTCCAGGGTCCATCTCAGAAAGGCGTAATGGCAGGAAGCCATAATATATTAAAACAGTAGATTAAAACAAACAAGAACACTTTGGATCACGTTACACATCACTCTCCTCACGCCTGACAACAGAAGGAATCAAAGGCAGTAAAAGACAATCGTCGACCATAATGGCCTCATCACTCTGCGATAAAAGTACTTGTGGGAGTTGGCTGTGAGGAGCCGGGGCGGCCGCAGGACGCGGAGCCTCCCTGGGCCCGCACTCAGCAGCATTAGGCCTAAGTGCTCGGCAAAGGCTTCCTCGGAAAGGCAGCGCCATCGCCCGAGAGGCGTCATTAGGCCCGGGTTGCGGGCGATGTTCACACGTTATGCATCATCCTTAAAAATGACAGGAACAGGGCGAGCCAGGCTCCGGGCTCTGCGTGATGGCTCCCCCTCCATTGCCCCGGCAGGGAGCCCACCCTGCCCCATCCTGTCCCCCCGGGGTGGCCCAGGCCACTGTCACCTCCAACTGTCCCAGGCACTAGAGCATGCCCTGAAGAGCCACGTCTCCACGTTTCCTAAATACCTCCAGGGATGGTGACTCCACCACCTCCCTGGGCAGGCCCTTCCAGTGCCTGACCACTCTCTCAGGAAAGTCATTCTTCCTAAGATCTGATCTAAACCTCCCCTGCCCCAACTTCAGACCATTTCCTCTGAGAAGTCACAGGCAGCCGGGAGAAGCTGAGGCTTGGCCCCAGACCCCCTGATGCACGGGCTGGCGTTTTGCCATATTTTCCCGAGTTTGATGGCTTCAGGCCCATCACAACCGTCGGGGTCCCGACCAAGGCAAGGGGGCACCGCCGCACAGCGGGGAAACAGCACAGGGGACACCACTACTCTAAATGACACACATTGCCTCAATAATCCCAAAATCTCACTTAATACCTGCAGTTCAGCTGCGCTGACGGAAGCAGAGTGCTGCGGTTTAGCGTAAGGGGCTGTCTTCTGAGGGAAACGATGCCGGCATCATTATTCAAGTGGGTATATTGACTCCAAGTATTTGCTCTGGCCAAAATGAAGAACAGCAAATTGTCTCAGCCGCCAACACAAACTCCCAAAACCCGGAGCAGCTCCCCCTGCGCTGAGGGGAAGCTCTGCTCCCACACCATCTCCCTGCCCTTTGCACACCCATGGTGTGACCCTCGTGGTCCCCAGCCCCTGCTGCTGGGAGGACCGTGTTCCCACCACCCTGCTCCCTCCGAGCCACATCCATCAGCCCCGTGGCTGATCCATCACAGCCTTTCTGGCCTGGCATCAGGTGCCCTGGCAGCTGGCCCCAGGAGTGCTGTTTGGGGAGAGGTTACTATTTTAATGGCTTTTTCCGGGCGCTGCAGCGTGGGTGGGGAGGTGATGCTCTCAGCTCTGCTGGAGTATTTCTCTCTCCACTGCCGTGTCAGGTTTTCCTCGCCACCAGGGAGTGCAAATGTGTCTTCACATGCATTTCTGAGCGCCCCCGGAAGCCGTGCCATAAATCAGAGGAGGTAACATCCCTCTTTAGTGCTCTGCGGGTAATGTATTTTGACATCAAGGTAAGGAGACAGAGCTTTGACTTGGAACCCCACGTCCTTCGCGCTGGGTCTGGTCCTGGGAGGGAGGAGCCCTTGCAGACATCCTCAGGGTGGCTGAGAAGGACCCACTGGTGAGAAGGACCCACCACCACCAGGCATCAGCTCTGCTGCTCTGTCCCCATCCCTGTGACATCTGGCCCTTCTCCCTGCCCCGGCAGTGCTGTGACAGCCGGCAGGGTCCCCTCTGAGGACACCATGGTGACACCTTCAGCGCTTTCTGTCCAGGCTGTGGCGTGGTGATCTCCTGGCCTTTGGGGCACGGTGTCAGCGGAAGCCACTCCTGACATGGCTGCTCAGCCCTGGGGGGACAAAAGGCCACGTGTCTCGGGGACCATCCATCTCCGCACGGTCACAGAACGGACACTGGTCAGCCCGGCCACGGGGCACAAATCAAATCACCTCTTGCTGGCACTTACCATCAGCGCGGATTCAGCAGGAAAACAAAAGGCAGATTTTAGACCTGGTCCAAACGTACAAATCCCTGCGCTCCACGTGCAGGAGCAGAACTCCCCTGTGAGGGCTCGGAAGTTATGAATTATGAATAAATCCCTGGCCCAGCGCACCACGGAGGGTGTCACTAGAAGCCGAGTACTTTTCACGGAGGAGGAAAGCCAGCGCGGCGGGTGACAGGTGACAGCCAGCAGCCCACGGCCACAGACGGACGGACGATGCTCACCAATCTTTCACCCGGCTACAACGTTCCAAAGGGAGTGGAGCCAAGGCTCCCACAGCGTTAAGAGATTCTTTTGGATTCAAATAACGGTGTCGCTGCGTAAGCCCCGCCACGCTCACGCAGCCAAATCCCCATCCCCCTGCAATGCCCCACAGCGACTGCCTGGGAGGAGAGGAGAGGATGCAAAAATCACCACCCTCCTTCCTCCTTCCCGTCTTCCCTCCGTTCGCCTCCCCGCCGTCAGTCTGCTAACGAGGGCTCACTAATGGACCAGCTTAAGCACACAGCAGCTCTCATCACTGCTCTCCAAAATAATCAATCAAGCACTTAATTTTTAACATAAGAAATAAGCTGCTTGGAGACTGTTAATAGATAACTGAATAAATTAAGTCACAGGTGGGATTCCAAACTAGCGCAAATCTTCTTACCATTTTCTCGAGCCCATTTTTACAGCGAGCGCACACAGCCCCCGTTTCCACAGAGAGCAGACGGACACACTTCCATGCCTCCTCCCGGGACGCAGCCCCCCAGCCCCTGGGGACGAGGCAGGAGGGAGCCGCACCAGGCACACCCCTGTATTTCACACCGGGGTTTGTCACCCCGGGTGGGAAGTCAGGGAGGCAAGAGCAGGGTGACACCATCGGCCCCGACACTGTACCCCCGCTGAAAGGGCATGCACGGACCCTCCCGTGGGAGCAAAATGAGCAACTGTGGCTTAAAACAGGCAGAAACACCCAGAAAAAGGGTATTGTGCTGCTCGCAGAAGGGCACTAGTGAACCCTGCCCTCGCGTCAGCCCGGGGGGCTGACGGGCCGTCGCTCCCCTGCACACCCAAGGGATGGACCCACCAGGGCTTGGCTACTTCAGCAAGCGATTTGGCACATCAGGACCGGGCCGGGATCTCTCGGTGGGAGCTCAGCCCCACTCCGGGTAATGTCACCTGCCCCCTCGGAGCGAGCCCTCAAACAGGACTTGGCTGAGACCTACGTGCAGCAGGAGCACTTGGTGCACATCTGGATGGCTCGGTGCACAGCTGGAGGGCTTCCGGGGCCTCGTTGCTCTGTCCGGAGAAAATCATGGCTTCACCACGCACGACTGACCAAATCAACACTTCTGCCTTCTGGTGTGGAGAGAAGGGAGAGGACACCAAACCCCGTCGTAAAGGGCTCTTGCTAAAGACACGCAGCTCAGTTATTTCTTCCAAAAAATTTTAATTGAAATTCCATCTTTATGGCAAATGATACACAGTAAGATTATACAATTTTATTTCTTGTGTGTAACATTAAATGGAAGTCCTTCTTCAATCTGAAATACATACGTTGGACTAAAAGCAAGTATTTGTACACATCTGCATTAAAAATAAAAGGAACTTCTCTCCTTGCATCTTACACTTCACACTCATTTCCAGCTCCCTGGGTGTGGTAGAAAGGGAAAATAAAGTGAGCTTTTAGATATTCCTTGGAAAATCCCGGCCCCGCAGAGCTGAGCTGCACCACCCTCTGCCCCGGGGGCAGCAGGTTAGCTCCCAGCCTGCCCACACACCTTGCACCATCACTTACAGCACCACTTGTGGAAGCTACTGCAGTTTCCAAAATGCAGCCAGTAATAAGAGAGACCACACAAATTCCAAAAGAGAAAAACTTCAGCTGAACAGAAAGAAAGCAAAAAGCAGAACAGCAGAGAGCTAAATCAGGAGAACGGCCTAATCACAGGCAAATTCTTCAAAACACACCATGTGCAAACACCTTTCCTTCCCACTCTACTGTCCTCGGGACACCATGGGCTGTTTCCGAACTCTCCTATTTTTTCAGCTGGCGTGCTGGTGTGACGGTTCCTCTCCCCAGCTCTCACGCTGACCCAGAGGTGCAAGGTGAGTTGGGCGACCGGCACCCCCGGCATCGGCAGGGGGAGAGCCAGCAGCCCGGGCAAGGGGACAGTGACACAGCACCGTCCCCGGAGCCCCACCACTACTCACGTCAAGCCCGAGGACTTGGCTCCCACCAACCAAACCTTGGGATACAACAGCTGCCTCAACACATCACTTCCAACTGGTTGCTTTTTGTCAGGGCACATGTAAACAACAAACACTTGCAAACTAAATAAAGTACTGCAAAAGGAGTGTAACTGACAAGGAAAAACCCAAACTAGATCATTGTCCCAGGACCAGAGCCCCCCAGGTGCTGACACCTCCACATGCTCATGGCAACTCAAGCAGAGCACAGCGCTCAGCATCTGAGAGGGGGTCCTGACCAAGTAGCACCAAACCTCTGAAATCTGCCAGGGGTCAAACAGAATGCATAACTGCAGGGTTACGACTGCAATCCCCACACGCAGCAGCTACACCTCACCGTCAGTGCTGAAGAAGAAGGCACATAAATGGATGGGCTTCAATCTCTCCTCACGTTAGACCTGTGCAAGGTCCAACTGCCTCCACGTTAGTCCCCATGCCCCCTTCACCCTCAGGGGCAGCAACGGAGTGAAACCCACCCAATCTGTTGGGGACATCTGCATGGAGAGACAAGTAATTCCTCAGAATAGTGTATTAAAACAATCTTTGGACCATAAAAGGTACCCAGGAAACCAGCTCAGATGTCGACATCAAGATTGGAAGCATCTAAAGTAAGGTCAGAAAAAATTCCACTGTCAATTAGCATAGTCAGAAATGCTCCCAAGCAAAAACCCCAGGATTAGAAGATTTCCATGGCAGCAGAATCCCCACTGTCACCAGTCTCAGTTATCTTGATTTCTACTAAAAATACCAAGCAGAGCTGCTAGCTAACTTGCTCAGGTGGATTTTTCAACAGGCTTTTGATGCTGCGCTAGGACAAAACGACATGTTAGAGAGCGGGACAGAGTGGTATTACATGGTCTGTTCAGCACAACGAAGAACCCCACCAACTCCGTGAGATGAGACCCATCTGCTAAAAGCTAGAAAATTAAGTGATTTCTACATTATGGTCTAATAGCAGCAATAGGCTCAGTAATTATCTCACTTGTGGTTAGCATACTAAAAAGTGAATGTTAAATACCTTTTATAACTGGGGACAAATGTAATGCCTCATAATTAGTACCGGCTAATACGTTCAGTACTCTCTCCAGTATGGAAATAAAAAGCCAATCTATATTTATAGCATCACAATGTTCACATAAAGTTAACCTTCAGTCGCCAGTTCCAGCCATACTTCTAAACGTGCTGGTCACGGCTGTGATTTGAAGGTCAACATGCCCTTCAGCTGGTAAGAAAGAGGTATCAGTAGGAAGATTCTACAAACAGGCTGTTTTCCACTGACTCCTAAGCATCAAGCAGAGAAACGGGAACAGAGGAAAGAAGTTCTTTGTCCAACAAGAGATAAGGCCAGTGTTCCCTTCCCACATGTATTGCAGACATTTTTACTCTACTGACATTGATCCAAAGCTTTTCCATAGACATGTGATAACCACCTACTCCCCCTGAGCGAGGGCAGGCATCAGCTTTGTGCTCCTTTTTCCTGCCTGGGCGACGAGCAGAGACCAGGAGGGGAGCAAGAACGGGAGAAGAGCAGTGCCAGCTGCTGGCTCCCTGCCACCGACACAGGCACCAGTTAGAAGGGTCGAGGAAGACTTCTTTCTGCTAAAGCAACGAGGGGCAGCAGTAACGTCAGAAGCTCTGGCTCTGGAGGAGTTCCAGTCTGTCCCACCACGATCACACTGGGAAGCTGCAGTATGGCAGTAGAGACATGGCAACCAACTCTGGAGAGGTGTTAGCCCGCAGGCCCCAGTGAGGCTGTGCAGTATTTACAGGGCTCCATGGCAGTACTGGGCCTGCTGGCTGACAGCATCCATTCATTTCTTTAGTTTAATTCTTTCAACATAAAATAGAACAAGACAAACCCCTGCCATACCAACAGAGGCCTGCCTTCTTTTTAGATAACCCTGTCCCTGAAAGATCAGAGGCTCGAACGGCTCACGCCTTGTAATTCCATCAGCAAATAAAACTGTCTGAGCAGCGCGGCATCTGCTTCCCCAACATCACCATTAGCTGAGTTGCAGTGACAGACAACAACCCGCATTGCCAAAGTACTGGCATTTCAGTGCTAATGACGGAAAGTAAACATCCATACCCACAAGCTGAGAGCCAGACTGACAGACGGATGGCTCAGTCCCACGCAACAGTCACAGCTTTGTTCCTCCTCCGTCCCACCCAGAGGAGAGGTCCCCGGGTGAGGGGACCACCGAGTGAGGTGCTGCAGCACTCAGAGTCTGCCCTCAGCCGCTCCAGCTGCCGAGCTCGGGCTCGCTCGGTGGTGGCCAGCCTTGTGGGAAAGGCCCTTCCTATCCCAAGACTAACCCAGACACCGGTCCCGGTGCCGACAGCGAGGGAACACTGCCCTCAAAAAGGGTTTTCACTCTACAGAGCTGCCACTGCTTGGGAGCGGATTCAGCAGTCCTGAGGCTCCCAAACGGCTGCCAGAAGGAGCCAGAAGTTGAGCTGGGTTACGAGTGCACGCTCCCGGCCCTCCATCAGCGCCAGAAATCTAACAGAGGAAACTGGGCTGTTGGCAAAGGCCTGCATGAGCACAGGGCTGGTGGCCCGCTCCCGGGCATCTGCTATGTAAATCACTCCTGGCTCACCATCTCTGGATGGTGTTCTGAACAACAACAGCAATTAAGCTAGATCAATCCTACCTACGGAACTCCGTAGGTATCCCACAAAAACCACAGTGCTGCGTCACAGTAGAAGCACAGAGCAGATCTATAAACCTCTGGAGAGCAAGTCCGGCTTCCGAAATTTACCTAACCAAAATAAGAAAGCCCTTTTTAATAAAAACTTTTAAAAGCCATTTTGCTTAAAAGAGAAACCAACATGTTTCCACGCACGCTGCTGATAGCTGCTGGATTTGAAACACCCACAGTTTGTTCCAACTAAGCACGCTCTTCAGCATCACCCAAACAGGTTTATTCCTCTCATTTTATGCTCTTCAAATGCAGAGGCTTTTCCTGCAGATAACGAGAGTGTTTTTTCTAGAAAATGTAAACAAATCTTGTGCGTTCTACTATCCCAGCTAAGCTTTCACCGGAAGTTTCTGGCAGGAGAAAAAAACAAACAAAACAACACAAAGCCTTATCTTTACGTTCTAAAAAAATACACACATTATTTAAAAAGCATTAGAAGTCACTTGATCCTCAAAGCCATCTGAAAAATCAGAGAGACCATCAGTGACTATCCTGGTTATACTGTACCTTAAGCATAAACAAAACATTGACCTGGAAATTTGAAATTAATGCACTCATGACAAAACTGCATACAATTAAATCCCTGCATAGCAAACAGAAGCTCATTTGTAGAAATTTTTAAGTTTTTCAGTGCATATTATGGGCTCACGCTAAGTCCAATCAGAATCAGATAAAATTCCACATCTCGCAGGATAAACGCCTTGTTTTCCTACTTTCTGCAAACTCTTCTCAAACAAAGAAAACATAAGAAAAAAATAAAACAAACAAACAAGTCAAGTTCTCCTCAGTACCATGAGGTTAACGCCCCAGATTACCAGCCTGCAGGTGTGTTAACAGCGGGGAGAGTTTGGTGGTGCCTTTCCTTCGTGCTGCTTCCCCAGGGCGATTCTCCTGCAGAACCCGGGGTGTCACAGCTGCTGGTCAGTGAAGAAGGCTTTTGTCTTCCTGCAGACAGGATTGACGCAGAGCGGGCAGCAGAGGGTTAACTGCCTGGAGCAGACCTCATTGGACTGGATATGGGAACAGACCAGGTCTGCCAGGGCCTGAAAGACAGTTAAGTGAAAATCAGAAGTGAACAAACCTATCTACATAAAATAAAAAAATGCCTTAACGTGTGTCAGGCTGACTGGTGGGATTGACAAACTGTGTATCCATCAGACTACACTTTTAAACACCACCCTCCTTTACTTCAGGAGAAAATCCTGCTTTAAAACTGCATTGGCACAGTGTCTTAAGACAAATATTTCATTAAATGATTACTACAAATGAATACAAAACTGTTCTTTTTTGTCTACCCAAACTTCTGAATTTTATTTTTAAAAAGCAACCACCACAAACTATAGCAAAAGAAAACTCCTTGTGGCATACAGATTAAGTACAGGGGTTTCTATTTTTGTTTTTAAACTCAAAATACTTCAAAACGACAGGAAGACATCCACAATCCAGTAGGAAACACACAACTGCAAACTTTTACAACTATTGCAACAAAGCAGGTACCTTGGAGAAGAGTGGATTTCCATTAAGAGATTCGGCTCTTCTGATATTTTCGACTCCACACTGAATCAAAAATAAGGAGAAAAAAAAGTTAAATCTGCCACCTCCTTCACTACTTAGACTTCAAAATCCTCCTTCCTACTTCATTCAGAAGTTGCCCCAGAATGATAGAACTGAATGTAATATCAAATTTTTTCAATACAGGATGCAAAATTTCACTTTGCTGTCACAAATTAAATTATTCTTTTTACTAAGGGTAATAGTGGCTTAAAGAGTTAAATACAGAAGGACAAAATCCCACCTGTTTTGTGTTGCTAAAAATCCATCAGAGCTAAGCCACTTCACAGTAATTTTCAATTTACAGAAAAATAAAATTTACATATTGAAAAAAACCAGCTACAAAGCAAATTTCAAAACAGGAGAGGTAATTTCAGAGCAACACTATCCAAACAGGTATAAAACTCAGAAAACATTCACCTCATTCGCTAAAACTTGGGAGTACTCAATATCCAGTTCATAAAGCGTTTCAATATGGTCACTTGTAAATGCTATTGGGACCAACAACATGTTCTTCTTTCCTCTTTGGCACAGTCCTTTAATGGTCTCGTCTGTTTGCGGTCCAAGCCAAGGCATGGGGCCAACCTGGAAGAGAAGGGAGAGGGAAATAACAAAGAAAAACCTCTTCCAAAGAACGCCCACGTTTGCTGAAGCAGGACCACACAGGCCAGATTATGTTTAAGATGGAGCCAGTTATTTGTATTTCCCTGCTTTTGATAGTACCTCTCACTTTCTCCATTTTTTTCATGAAGACATACTGTTCCATCATTTAAATCCCAAAGAAACAGAACCTGGACTGCCCTAAGTGAGACTCTCATTAAAATAAATGAAAATCTCAATAAAGGTCTCATATTTTCAGCTCAATAAAACCCTGGCCTCTACTGCACAGGGGTTTCCAGCCTTTTAAAGTTACCATTCTGTAGCAAACTGTCCTAATCCCTTTGCTACCCACATCTCATAACCAGATGTTACGAGGTCACAGGTTTTCTAACAGGCACATCAAACATCTACTTTAAAATGATGCAATATACAAAAAAGGCAAGAAACTGCGGATAGAGTATCTGGAAAGACTGAATCTGAGTAAAAGATGGGGATTCTGTTCTAGCAGAAATACTTGCTGAAAATGGGGAAAAAGCGCTGAGGTTATGATCTTCTGAAGCTGCAAGATCCTAAATCCAGGAGCTGAAGAGCTTTGCCGTGGTGGGTGGCTCTGCAGCTTCCCTGAGCACGTACCTTGGACTGCCACACCAGCCTGTAAGGGTTGGAGTAGTTCAGCTTCTCCATGACTCTCTGGACAGTGGCTCCCACTTCCTGAGGGTACGGATCACCGCGGTTCACTACCTTCAACACAGAAACACCAGACCTTTTCCTTCCAGGGAACAACATGTTTGGGCAAAGAACACCTAAAGACTGGGGAAGGCGACCACGCTGCGCATGATGTGGCTGCCCCAGGGACGGGCCACATCAAGTGCCTGGCTCATGCGAAACAGGGAAGAAAAACCACATTCTTGCCCATCTTGAAGCTGCTTTACCAGAACATCTACTCCCCTCCTTCCCATACAAAGGATAAATTATTGTATCATCGTGCATAGATATGGTTGTGTTATGGTAACAGCACTGCCTTTTTGAAAAATGCTCCAAGAGCCATTTTGCTGCAGCTGCTGGTTGCTGACAGAGAATCAAGCCGTTTATCATTTTATTTTCATCCCTTCACGGAAAGCATGATTATGGCTTTCTAGAGGTGAGAAAATAACCAAATTTTCCTTTCCCTTCCCATCCGGGTTTGAGCCGCAAGTTCATGAGCCATAGAGAGCCCAACCTAGCCCAGCACGCCACCTTCAGTGGTGGCCAACAGCACAGATCAGTATTTGCCTGGCACTTCCAGAGCTGTGGCCCTAGCCTGCGGCTGTGCGAGCTGCACACCCTTCCGACCAGCCCAGCCAGTCTAACAGTGTCTCGGGTCTAACAGTGTCAGAAAGGACCTGACGTAACTCACAGACATGGGCAGGGAGTGAGCCGAGAAGAGGATGACGACATCTTTCCTTTTGTCGGGTGGAAACAGGTTCAGTTCCTTCTGTATGTGATCGGTGAAGCACTGTTCAGAACAAAAAAGCAAAGCCCTGAGTGAGAACCACTGAGTGGCTCTCAAACGGCCATGGGACAGGCAGCTTCCATGTTCCAGGTTGCCTTAAGAACTTCAAAATTCCCCTTTCGGTGTGCACGGGGCAGGAAATGTACTACGCCAGCACAGATTACATACTCTTAAGCATACATCATCACACAGTGCCCAGTCCCAAAGCACCACCGGCTCCCACGAAGTTTTGATCAACCCACTTGTTTTAAGATGCTGTAAAAGAAGGAGCAAGGTTTCCTTTAATTGCTCCTGCCACAGCCAGTGCTGTGCCTGGAATCACCTCTTTGCTGCTGGGTGAGAACCCAACAAACCGACACGACCTGGATGTGCATCGACCATAGACCTGCTCTGAGCAGGAATCTGGACTAAGGACCTTGAGAGGTGCCTTCAGCAAACACTGTCAGGATAATATGAGCACACTTTTAAAACAAGATGTGCATGGTGGTCACTTACACACGTTATCATGCCAAAACATCCGGCATGAAATGACCATCCCTCTCCTGGAGTTTCATACATAGTAGACGCGACACATTTCATTACCAGAACTAAAACGTAACCTCAAATTGGAGCATTTCTTTCATTCTTCTCAAGTTGTTTTTCTTCTTTTAGTACATTCTATAGCTAAGTATCTTGCAAGCTTTGATCTAAGTGAAGTATTTCCTCAGAATGTTTCTGTTACCTAACAGTACACTGTGTTTTTACTGGTAGCAGGTATTTCTAAAAAGGAAACTTTTGTTGTTTTAAAGTCAGCTGACAATGCAAAGATACTGAGTTCCTTCTACATCAACCAGTCTAAGAAAACCCCAGGGAATGCCAATGTGATAACGTATCAGACCTGCTGGGTTCTCCTCCCTCATACTGACTGCTAATTTCAAAGACTCTCATACGAATCCATACCTGAATAAGAAGGGGATGTGTGGGCCATCGGTCAATTATACTCCACTTCATCTTTGGCTTCTCCCCTTTTTTATTATAGTAGCGATAAATGGCATTTAAACTGCTTCCTGAAATGCAGAGAATTAAGAACATAAGCTCAGCCAAGGCATTAGCAACTTGTCAGGTGAAAAGAGTTTTGTAGCAAGCTATTATAGTACTTTAAAATGATACATATTTATGCAACCATAAATCAGAACCGAGAGCCTCAAATGGGGACAATTAAATCAAAGTTCATGCGATATACCAATTATATCAAAGTTCATACAGTGTGCAAGCCACAAGCAATTTGTTAAACCATTTTTTAGCTGCAGAATTGCAGAATTTGGCTGCAATTATTGCTCTAGTTTCCATGAAGAAAGCTTACTCAGTCGTGCTCCTGAGCCTTCGGTTTCTGTTATCTCACAATAACAAAGGTCGCATAAAGCTACCCTTAGTTTACAAGCGTCTGCCTAAAATTCGGAGCTGCAGTAAAGACAGAGGGTCTGGAGGTGGCAATGCCACCAGGGGAAGGGGCACTGTGAGCAGACAGGAGGGCTGGCAGAGACACCCCGTGGGCTCCCAGGGCTCAGGGACTCACCTGTGGTAGAGCAGCTGTACTGCGGGTACTGCGTGAAAGCGATAGCCCTTTCAATGCCGTCCTTCTCCATCTCTTCAATCGCCTCCTCTGTCAGAGGGTGGACGTAGCGGAAGCCAATGTAGTATTTGTGAGGCGCTGCCAGCCAAAGCACAGGAAAAGGAATTGCAGAGAAAGAACAAGGACTCTCAATGACACACCATTAGTAAGCGTAAAACAGAGAATCAGACAGACTGAACCTGCTGAAATGAACTTGGTGATAATCTTCTGGCTGCTTCTCTAAACTACTGTCATATAAACACAGCTTTCTTTAGCCAACTGTTTTTCTGGTAACTCACTTTGCTGTTATTAGAATTTAAAGGTGATTTATACTATTGTCTGCTTCTGCGGGGAGCAGCTCTCTTCTGCTTTTCCTTAGTTTGGTTGAGGCGTGGTTTCCAGACCGTACAGAGCTCTGGCCTTTTACTGGGCAAGTTGTGATTTAAAGGATATATTGGTAAAAACAGCGTCCCTACAAGATGCTAAATGAACACTGCTGTGCCCTAACACGGATCACAGCTACAGGCGTGCCATAGGCTTCCTAACAGCACAGCTCAACTCGCTTACTGAAATCAGAAGATTAAAACATCAGAAGATGTTTTAAATACACCAAGGTAATTAAAATGTCAAAACCTGAGGAAAGACAAGGCTTTCTTCATTCTGCCACACAAAAGGAAACGCATTGCTGAAGCAGTTTGCACATTCCAGGTAACTTTATTTACCTAAACTTTCTAATATAATTGGGCTGCAATTTTGTGTGCCAGCACCGAGATATTCTGCTCTGCACAATCAGCTTCAAACGGGAGAAGGCCCTGCACCTGACACATATTAGCTGCCTGTAAGGTATTTCTAGAAAATCAGATAATTTTATCCCTCGTTTTTTACGTTACACCATTTGATGCAACTGCTCTGGTCACCATTCTCACTAGAGAAGATGCCTTCCCCCACCCTGGTGAGTCTGCTCCCTTTGCACATAAATCCCCGAGTTCCCCCCGGGACTGTTGTTTGGGGCAGGAATTGCTGGTACTGAATATGGGTCACATGTTCTTTCATCCTACTTTCTGGGTGTTTTTCATAGAAATCTTCATGCCTTTAAACACTTTTCTTATTGTCTCCAAGGACAACACTTCAGGCTTTTCCATTTTTCATCTCTCCTCTTTTGGGTGTTGGCTTCAAGGTCTGGGAGTGTGGCTTGGTTAGGGGCAGGGAGGGAGGGCAGGTTTCTTGTTTTATTTTGCCTTTTTTTTTTTTTTTTTCTCAAGTAGAGGACAGAAGTTCTTAGAGGAACAAAAGCCAAGTTTCTTTTTCAGGGTTTCCGGGTCACTAGCTGTGAAATAACGTTTAAGAGGTTTCTAAAAGGAACCAGATGTCCCGTGCTTGGTCTCCACTCCAAACATTTATACAGGATTCAAAAAACAGGTTCAGTCAGCCCCACTTTTCTGCAGGAGGCCAGAGAGCTCCCAGCTGGGAGCAGCAGCAAATAATGACCCAACTTCAGGAGCCAGTAACCTCATTAACATTTTTAAATGGCATTAAAACCAGAAGTTTGACTAACCAGAGCAAAGACAGTAGGAGTTTAACCTGGGAAAAGGACATACTGGGAAAAAACTTCGTATTAGTCCCATTGCCGAAGTGCAACATGTAAGAGGTACACTACAAGTCAGCAAAGCAGCACGTCCATTCACGCTGTTCTGAAGCTACAGGGTACTCTGTATCGCTGCAAGGTTACTCCAAACGCTTCAGGAAATGGTCAGCACTCAATTCAGTTCTTAGCAATGGCTAGCACCTGCAATTTTTAAAGCTGCAGCTACTGTTAGGTAAAAAAGGAGTCTCTAAATGACTTATCAGGTGTAAGAACTGCACAGAGGTGGGCGTGACTTCACCAAAAGCCATCACCAAACAAAAGCAAGCGGGAGTGGTACACTGAGAAAAGCAGATAAACTTCCTAAGCTTATCTTCAGAACCTGTTGCAAGCCTGACCCTTCAGGGGCTGCAGCTGCTAAAACACCACTGCCTTGGACCGGCAGCCCCATGCAGTTTTGGGTTCAGGCTTCAACTACACTTGCAGGGACCACAGCCGAAATTAAGCTAGAGAGCAGCATCTGTGGGAAAAGGATCACACACCACCCGAATGAAGGTATCAGTGACATATTCCACAACGAATCAATGAAATAAATTTGGTTCTAGCCTTCAAAGAATGTTACTTTTCACCTTTCAGAGCCTTTTACCAATCTGCTACCTCTCGCCCTTTTCTACCCAAGTCCGAAGCAGGTGCCACAAAGAATTACAAAATAGCTAGGAATCAAATAGGTGTATTGTCAAACATGGAGGGGATTCCCTGACACAGGAGCACCACACCAGCAAAGGTCATAGAACCTGAAGGGAGAAGGTGACTTGCAGCATGGCACGTTGTAGAGCTGCTGAGCTGAAGAGAATGGAGACCTCGCCTCCTTGGCTTCTCTTACTCCAGCAGGCTTTCCAGTGAAAATGTTTAATGTTCCTCTTGGAGCAGCAGGATGAGAAGTATTATCTGTAGCGAACACATCAGTGAGGAATTCAGCAGGCAGCTTAGCAATCTCCTTAATTCCTTCTGCTCACAAAGACAGTCTGCTGCTTCAAAACCAAAAAGCATAACTCAGAGAAATATCTTATCGGAACAAAGGTGACCTCGAGATAGGTCATTGCAGGCAGACCAAACATCACACTACTGTTTCTCTTGGCTTTTGTCAAAAGAGTGGTGATTCGCTGCCTTTTTTTGTCTGTCCCATGAGAGGCAAGACATAGAAGACGATCATCACCCTTGAGCTGCCACGTGAATGTGGAAGTTTATCTTCTAGCGCTGCCACTCACGTTTATTAACGCCATGGCTTTAATGTCAGGGAGCAAGGTTCAGAGAGATTCTGTGATCCAGAGAGAGGGGTGGGAGGTTGCGTTCACCTTTCAAGTTTTCTTATCATCAAGGAAGAGCTGGCAAAGACAGTATCTCCTTCCACCCAAGGCAAACCGTTAGGCCTTATCTCCTGCTCAGGTCCTCGGGTGGAGCTCACTGCTACCGCTCAACCAAGCCTTGCACTGTCCAGCTACAAAACCTTGTCTTTTCTTCACACCAACCTCCCCTTCAGTCCTGAAACCAGGCCTAATTGGCATTAGTTCTTTTATCCATGATTAATAGTTAGAGATTCAGACAAAGTTCCAAAAGCTCTGATTACATCCAAGCAATAATTGCAGAGGGACATTTCAGAGGAACGAGACACCCACAGCTTTGGAGAACAGTCAGGCTCCCACGCAGCCACCTATTCTTTAGGCTCAGGCTGGCGTAACAGAGGCAAATACAAAAGGTTTTACAGCATTGAGTTCTGGCCCCAGGGCTGTTCCATCCCAGACAGTCCCTGCACAGCAGCCTGGCCGAGCTGGCCCCGAGCAGGGAAGGGCACTTGGAGGAGGCAGCAGGAGCAGGGAAGGCTGCACCACGCTCCGAGCCCTCACTGCTGGCTCTGCGAGTGTGCGGCTGCCGAGTGACACCCTCCTGCAGTCAGCTACAAGGAGCAGCCAGGAGAAAGTGCCCGTGCATTTACAGCGGGAGATCCCACCCCCCTGTGAAACTCAATAGCACCAGCGTGCAGAACACAAACAGCCAGGAAACCCTGCATGGACAGGCGGGTTTCACCCTGTGTGTGCACACACACACGCAGCCTGAGAGCATCGTCACTCTCCCGCTCCACCTCCTCATAAAAGACAGGAGAATTATATGAGATTATACTGCCACTGGTCACGGATCTCTGCCTCATTTATGCCAGGGAGAATGCCACTCTGAACACCCTTCTCCCACGCCTGCCTGATTTGCTCACGTGAAACACATTCCCCTTTCCTGTCATCTACGGCTCAACCACTTGTCTCCAGTGCAGACTTCTTCAGGCTCAAGGACTTACAGGGCAAGGTGTGACACCTCGCAGTTGTACACACCAGCGGAGCCTCCTGTCACCTAGCTTCAGCCATCTGAAAATAAGATACCTTGTGCATCAGAGTCATCTAGATTTCTTCCCATAATCAAAGGGGAGAGGTAAGTGTACCTGTAGAGCGTGACTCCCCCATCTTTGATAACCATCTGAGGATGAACTGAATCACTTTCTCTCCAAGTCCTGCTCTCTCTCAGTGATACAGGGAGCAGAGACCCGACTTCCTGATGGCTGAGGTTACGCATGATGAAAGATGTCAACAGCATCTAAGGGTGGACTTACCCAGAGCAGCTTTTAAGCTAGTTACCTTGGGCACAGAGAGAGGGGGCAGCTGGACCACAGCACGTACTGGATCTGGTCTGAGAAGCCGGTCAATGTTTGGTTGTTGGCTTTTGGTGCTACACTGTGTTACCACAGCCTGAATGAGTGCTGACAGCACTCCCCAAAATCAAAGCCGTTCTCCAACGCAGCCACAGAAGTCACCATGGCACAAAAATATACTTGCATAGGCTTCGTTTTTACCAAATAAGAACTTCTGCAATATCTTTGTCATGATTTTCTAGCAGGACTGAGAACGCTCTTCACACTCACAATAAAAATGGAGAATGAAAAGCTTCTTTACGAGTGTATACTTTCAATACATGAAGCAAAAGCAACTTTTAACAAGCAAAGCAGAGTAAAGAAGTACCAGTGCGAGGAGACATGCTGTCCAGCAGTTTCACCATGCCTTCTCCCTGCACTGCCGTCCACTTCTTGATTGGTGATCCACCTCCGATCCTGCTGTACTGCTCCTGGATCTTCGGGGTGCGACGTTTGGCAATGAATGGTGCCAATTTACTAAAGCATTCAAAAGGTACACATATTAACATCATAACCTAAATCACCATCCTATCCCCAAATCTCTCCACAGCAGTGCGTTTTCCACAGCAATCTCCCCAATTAATAGCAAACCAGCATTGCACGGCTTGTTTAATGTTATATTCCATCACCTTTCCCAAACTTACTAGGTGACGGGAAACCACAATTTGCAGTTAGAAGGGAATGATTTGGGTATGCCTACTTCCAGGGAATTATAACACCGTTTCTTGGGACTGACTGGTCCCAAAAGGAAAGAGTCTTAAGAAACGCTGGTATAAACAGAAGTTAAATGTTCAAGCCCACAGCTAAGACAGCAACACCCAACACTGACTGTCACAGGAGTTCACAGTCTCTCACTTTTGAGCTGGAAGTGTCATTAAATCTCTGTCCAGGAAGAGACGAAGTAAGAAATCATGCACATCATCCAGCCGTTCTGGGCCTCCCATGTTTAACATCAGGATTCCTGTTTTAGGTTTCCTGTGGAAGAAAGAGACATGTCAAATCCTACTGACCTACTGCTTTTTTTTGTTGTTGTTGTTATTATTACAAAACAATCAGTTTATCCTTTAGCATGTCTTTTGCAAAAGCAGCATCCTATTTAGAAGCTCATCCTGGTTATGTAAAAATATAAAGTACAAGCACGAATAGCCAGAGAACACGTACTTACATGATCTGTTTTTTAAAAAGTAATCACTTTGCAGCACAGTTTAACTGGAAATATACTAAGGAAATTCTCTCGCTGCTGAAGGTCGTAAGGGACATTGTAAAACAGGGTCTAAGGAACTATCTCAGCTGAACACCAGCTGTAGATTCCAACACAAAATTCCAAGCAATCAGCAGCTTCCACAGAAAACAGATGAGCTACCCACACAGGACTTTGTCTTCATTACTTTGCAGACACATCTCATCTCCTGCAGCCGTGAAAGTAGCAAAGAGCCATTCTACACATAAAATAAGCAGAGGGCTGATTTTCTTCGGGTTGCTGGGAGGATGTTTTTTTTTTCCACAACAGGTTTTGTATTCAGGCACAGGCCTGGCACACTGTCCCAAGGATAACATCCCTCCCAGCACAGCAGAGGGAAGCAGATGGTGATATCAGCCTTTACAGAAGCAGCTGCTGATCACAACTCTCACCCAAGAGCTGCATTTCCCTACGGAATCATTTTCCCTGCCTGAAGGAGCCCAGAGAGTAGCATCTCTCACCTCCTGCATGGACGGAGCCAAGGTCGCACAGGGAGCTTTGCCTTCCTCTTGTTAAAGCCAAAGCTCCCCAGAGGGGCACAAACAGGAGCCTAGGCCTGCCCTGATGGATAGGGACCTCAGTTTCCATTCCCCTCCTCCTAGACCGTCTGTCAGGAGACGCTGAATAAAACCCAGGAAGCAGGAAACAGAACCTCAAGTAATAGTAATACACTACAGTTTGTTCTATCACTGCTGCACTGCCTCAGGCCGTACTGTGGGCCACGCTGCAGACAACAAGGCAGGCCATCCTTGTCCCACAGAACTGTGAAAACAAGAGGTGAATGCAGCCAGCCAGATAAAAGCAATTACACATGCACAAAAAAAACCTAGATCACGCCCTGTGAGTGCCACATTTTACTGCACAAGTATCAGAGGGGGACACGGTATCAGAGAGGGACAGAGGGCAGAGGCAGCAGGGCACACCCACCCCTCAGCCCACACTTACCGCACTTCGGGCTGCAGTTGAGGTTTCGTGCTTTCCGTCACTGCGGCTGCAGTCGCCTGGCCTCTCCATCGTACCGGCACCCACAGCTGACTGCTGCTTTTTACAACTGGAAGAAAGATAACAGGACATCGATAACCTCGCACCGGGCTGAGGGGCCTCTTCACCAGATAGGCACTAATCCCCCAACAGCTACAGAAAGGCTCTGGGCAGTATCGCGCTGCTTGGCGTTTTCTCCCTTTAAGCTCCAGCCCCTGGAATCAAAGAAAGTTGTGAAATTGCAAGCTCCTGCCTCTCTTTAAACACTTTGTATACTTACAGCTTTTCAGATACCAGGGAGCAACCTAAACCCAAACAAAAGCCTCACTAATCTTTAAGCTCCAATCATAAGTCCAAAATAACCAGTGAGAACACAAGAGAAACTCCGCAGGGCTGACAGGCTAGGGAAGGAAGTATGTCAAACTACCAAACTCCTCATGCTAACTCTAAAAAAGCAAAGTACTTCTACTCTGCCTCCACAACACAGGTTAGCCATTTGTTAATTTAGTGTCCCCAGCAAACTTCAGCAGTGTAGGTCAGCACCTGCGAGCCCTAAGCGCACGGCTCCTTAGCTTGACCCTGCGCCAGGTACCCTGAGCAGCAGCTTCAGAATCCATTTACCCGGGGACGCAGGCAGCCTTCTTTCTCACTACCCCGCAAAGTGACTTCTATTATTCCTGGATTTCAGCATCAGCCAAAAAAAAAGGGTACTTTACTTCCCACATGCTGGCTGCAGTTTGCTTTCTCAAAAGCACGCTTTGTTTTCCGTAGGAGTTCATAGTCATTACACGATATTTTTCAGTGCAACAATAGTGTGAATTGCCCAAGATGAAAAAAAATTGTTAAATTCTGCACCCCCGGCTCTGCAGCAATCGTTTGGTGCGACACTTCCCTCGTCAGACGGCAGGAGTTCCAGCAGCAATTGAGCCCCAATAGCACAGACCTCCTCAGCAGCCGATCCACCCGCTGCGAAGAGCATCTTACGGTTCACAGGTCCCTAATAACATCCCCAACAGATGCTGAACGCCCTCAAAACCTGCTGAAATCAATGACAGTGAAAAGCATCTTGCAAATCCAGCTCCTTACTTGGGATTAAGCGTGTGTAGCTGGGGATGCCTGTGTCTGCAGCAACATAAAAGGCTGAAAACTAAAGAACTTCAAGCATCGCTGATGCCTGAAAGACTCTTTTCAAATGTTTATATTCTTCTTCCAGTTCTTAGGTTATTACTTTTTGAAGTGCTGACACTATGTGTTAATTACAGAGAATAACAAAAAGAGAAGATTCAATGGCTGTATTGACCCTTCTGCACTGTAAATAAATACTGGAAAGCATTTGTTTTACTTAAGGTGAAGTTTGGGGCCCGTTTCTATCTGCAGCATAAAGCACATGATGCGGAACGCAGAGGAGGTGCAACAACAATGCTTCTAGCTTGATGGAAGATTGATAAAAGCGTTCTTCTGTAAGTTTTAGAAGTGGGATTATCGCGGCAGCCTCTGGAGCCACGGCCCGACACAGCTGGTGGCGGGTGAGTGCCCGCACTCAGGTGGCTCTCGGGGTCCCCTCGGTTGCTCGCTCCCCCTCTACAGCGTTATAGTGGCTATAGTTACACTTCAGCTATATATTGCATTTACAGAGAGTGAGAAAGAGAGCTCCTCAGGACATCAGTACAAGGGGAAACTGCCTCAAGTTGCACCAGGGGAGGTTCAGGATGGATATTAGGAAAAATGTCTTCATGGAAAGGGTCATCAAGCCTTGGAAGAGGCTGCCCAGGGCAGTGGTGGACTCACCATCCCTGGAGGGATTTAAAAGCCGGGCAGACGTGGTGCTGAGGGACACGGGTCAGTGGTGGTTGGGGCAGTGTTGGGCTGGTGGTTGGGCTCCATGATCTGGAAGGTCCCTTCCAACCCGGAGGGGCGTGAAACTGAGCCGCAGCTCTATTTACTGCCCACACCTCCTCGCCTGCCCGGCCTTATCTCCTAAAACGCAACCCGTGAACCGTTAAAGAAAGGGCGATTTTTCACACAAACACGTTCTAAACACCTGAGAGAAAGAAAAAAAAAAAAAAAACCACAACAAAAAACTCCCCAGAAAAAACAAAGCCAACCAAACAATGAAAACCGGAGCCTGACAGCACACAAAGGGCAAATTTCTTTCAGAAGCCTCTCAGTTCCCCAGAGGAAAAGCCACCACCAGCCTTCCCCGTAATTAAGCCGGGCTTAACGAAGGTCTCCGCGGCGAGGGGAGCCGGCCCCGCGGCGGGGAGGCCCCGGCTCCCCCCGGCAGCGTTACGCAAAGGCACCGTTGTGTAACGCCGTCCCGCCGCCCTCACAGCCCCCCAACCCCGGCGGGGAGGCCGGCAGCCCTCCGTTCTTTCCCCTTCCTCACACCCACCGTCTCCCCCCGACACAGCACCCCCGTTCCCGCCCGGCGGCGCCCACAGACTCAC